>CM034358.1:30622676-31222676 GCA_019925275.1 Mytilus edulis | reverse complement strand
CCTTATATTTCAGGTATAGATGCCCTTAAACATGTTAAAAGTGTTTGATGAAGTAAAGAGCAAAATACTATCCCATTCAGCAGCGATACTGCATGACTTTAATTCTAAGACAATATGACAAAGAATACCAATTGGACACCATTAGTTCACACAAGAGAAGATGTTTTCTACATTGCACTGAAATTATTCAAATAATTTGAAATAAAGATATAAAGCAAATCTTTAAAGGAATTGTCTGTCTTAGAATCCAATGACACAGAAATTTACAACTATAGGTAACTGTAAGCCTTCAACAAAGAGCAAAACTAACACCACATAGTCAGCTGTAAAAAGACCCAAAATACAAAAATGAAAAACAATTTAAACGAGAAAACTAATGGCCTTATTAATGTAAAAAATAATTTGTAACTCAGCAAGAAACAACACCTACTGAATTACAGGTTCTTGACATGGGACAGGCACATACAGAATGTGCAGGGTTTAACTTGTCTGAGGGTGTCAACCCCTTCCCCTTACCTGGAACAGAGATGAAACAATACTTTATAACAACAAACTATAAAAATCAGTTGAAAAAGGCTTAACTCATGTCATGGTATATGAATAGGAATACATCTAACAAAAACACAATTTGGACGGGAGTGGGTACTTGTACATCCCAAAAACAAAAACTAGAAAATTAACAGCCTAAAGTAATTAATGAACGAATAACAAATAGTTAACACAACAACAAGCGACAACCACTGAATTAAAGGCACATACACTAAGGATAGATCTGAGAGTACGCACAGTTACTGACAGCTAGTTCATTAGTTAAAAGCCAATAGTAATTAATAAAAAAAATCATGCATCTAAGACTAAATTATCAATCAATACACATGCAACAGCCACTGGATTTTGTGATAAGGCATCATAAAAAGTCGGAGAAAAACATGACCATGTGCAATGCTAAGATACAGATATTGACAGATTGTTGACCCATGTATGTGCATATGTAAACAAGTATAGTATTTAGTATGATTTTAATTTACAGATAACAAATCAATATTAATACCAATAAAAACAATATTCAAAGATCTAATTATTGTGTTGATTTGGTAACCTTTTCGAATAAATTTATTTAAAAGATCGATAAGTTTACCTGGATCGTTTCTAACCTTCTGGGCTCGAAAAGCAACATATGATCAATATATAGATTTGTTATTATATTTGGGGGTTTTTTTCATGGTTATCTTAAACTAATTACTTTTTGCTTTGTGGATATATTTTTCTATATATTTCACAAAAGATTGAATTAATTAAGGGTAAATATTGATTGGTATTCAGCATACTTAAAGAAGAAGAACATGTACATGTATTCATTAATTTAAATGATCTTAAAGTTTTATCAGATAAAAAATCAATCAATCAATAACTGTTTATTAAGTCTTTTTCAATAAGTGATTCCTCATATGCTACAAATGTCAATTGCTATAATGGTCAAACTATCTTCTGCGTTTTTCTGGACAACGTACTTGGTGTATTTTATTTCTTAATAATAAACACAATTTGTTTTGACCTGTATCTCATTTTAGAAAATAACTCTGATTTCCCATTTTATGTTATGGCTTGATGGGTCGTATATAAAAAAGCTGTGATTCAAATAACTTGTCAATATTTTATACTCAACCTACCTGTCACAATTTTCACAATAATTAAAAAATAAACATCACAATAAAAATTCATTTATTTGTAAAGTCCTATGCATACCAGTTATTTTTTTTAAAATGTAAACTGTAGAAGGTCATTATTATGTATTGATATGCCAGGAATTCAACATTGTCATTGTGTGTGTTCCCTTATTCATAGTTATGCTAAGGAACATGCTTTTTCCCCAATCTGTCAAAATTATATTAAAAATGTCTACTTTTTCATGTGAATCATTGCTGGGTCCTTAAAAAACCTGGAGCTTCTTCTGATACTGGAAATTGAAAACAAATGGTCAGTATCATAACATTTATACCAGCATTGTATAAAATTCCTGTGGTAAAGAGGATTCATTTGGTAAATGTTATTTCCACTTCATATTGATACTGTTGATGTCGGTGAATAAGATGATAATATGATGTTTTTCTGTATTACAAAGGAAAATAATATATTTGTAAATTACACAAGTTCATTCTGTTTATTTATATCTTTCTCTTTCCTTTACAAGTCAATTTTTTTTTTAACTTGATTAAGGAAGTGTAAAATGTGAAAAGATGGAGATGTGGTATGATTACCAATGTAACAGCTATCCACAAATGATGTGGATATAAGGAACAATAAATAATGCCTTCAACAATGAGTTTAAAAGACCTGAACATGACAACGTTACTAAATGAAATAAAAAACAATTAATATTGAAACCATTGAACCACTGAATTTCAGGCTCCTGGTTCCAGATTTTGAACAGTTACATACATAAAAGATTTTAATTTGGTTTAACTTGTGAGCACTTAACCAAGGCATATTAACTATATGTAACAGAAAAATCTTTCCTTGTTTACCTTCTAAGTTTTTGCATCAAGTTTCCCATTGGAAACTGACTTATTATATTCAAGAAATCCACAATTATTTATTTTTATTTTTCTCTTTCTTTATCAACTTTAATTAATTTGCTATCATGTTATTGTTTCTTTGTTATTTTTAGCTGAATGATAATAGTAATTTAGACAAGCAACACTGGCAGTGGTACTTTTTTGCATATGATAATAAAATATTGTAGTAAGTGTTCAATTCATACAAATTATGCTTTCATAGGCTGATGGATGAATCATTTGGTGCAATTTTGAGCTCATCTGGCCAAATATGGTGAGCTTTTCTCATCACTTGGAGTCTGTGATAATTGTCTGTTAACTTTATCAAAAATCTTCTCTGAAAGAACTGAACCAAATCTAACCAAGCTTGTCCAAAACTATCATTGGGGTATCTAATCTCAGGACATAGCATGAATACTAATATAAAAAATACTACAGAAGGGTAAAATTCTAGTTTTGTCTAAAAACTTCTGAAGATAAAGACATTATGAAATTGATAGAACTATTTAGGAGATATTGCATACAAAAATAGATTGTAACCTTTTTTTTTTTTTGGGGGGGGGGTTATTGCATTTTCCCCTTAAGATATCAAAACCGATATAATAGAAGGGAGGCCAACGATACCAAATGGAAATTTAAACAGACAACCAATTGTGCATAAATCATGAAACTAAAGACTGAGTAACATGAACCCAAACAAAAACTGGGAGTGTTCTCAGGTGATCTCCAAGGGTAAGCATTCCTACTCCACATATGACAATCATATAGAAGTAGAGATAATCTAATTTTGTTTAACTTGTGAGCACTTAGATATAAAAAATGGTCTAGTTTCTGGCGTCAAAATTTATGAAACATGAAACTGTACTAAATGTTTTTCTTTTGTTGGGACAGAATTAAGTTTTTTTAATGTGCATCACTAAAGTATACAAAACAGGCCCTACACCTGACTACTTCACGTTTTTTTATACAACCGCAAAACATTTTGTAGGTTCATATAAAGCTATCTGATGTTGACGTTCTCGTCTTCCTATGACACATTTGGTTTCGAGACACATGTTGAAGTTTTAGTGAATTGATCTCTATTAAATTTTACTAGAAAGTTCAATACCACAAAGAATGTTTGGAATGATTTTTGGTGTTATGGTACTAAAAGTTTAGAAATTCGGGGCCAAAAACAAGCATTTTCGTAGTTTCTGGACAAAAACTAGTGTGTATTGTATGGATCTCTCTAAAATTGTACTACAAGGTTCCATTCTACAAAGGGAAGGCTGGGATTGAGTTTGGGATTAATTGCTCTACATTTGTAGTTTAGGGATTTTATTAGGTCTTTCCACTTTCCTGTGGAAAGAACTATTGTTTTACTTCTGATTATTTTTTTTTTCTTCCGCCAAATTTTGTTCTTGCGATAAACATTTGTTTCGCAATATGTCGCTTAGATATTTAGTATATGATATCGAACAGTTTATGCGCTTTTGAAATTTACCCTGCGTAACCGAATACCTTATCTCCCCAAACACTGTTTTCCTTGTGTCCACAACTCCTTCGCAACCGTAAAAGATTACGACAAATTTATTTTATAAAATTGCTCGTTATATCCTTCGCATGATTTGTCCAATTTCGACCGAAGCAATATGAACGCTCCATATGAGAGTTATTTCCCTTTTTGTATTTGAAATTTTGAAATGTATTTTAAACTGGAACACCATAAGTGATAGAGACCTAGGATCTTTTGATTTGAGGTCCTTGGTCCAAAAAAATGAAAATTAGGTCAAGGTCAAAGGTCAAGGTCGTATTTTAGATTTTTATTTGTTTTTTATTTCCCTATAACTTTGGAATGGTTATAGATACAGAAATTTAATTAGTGAAAAATGCTTGGTACTTCAAGGGGCAACTTTGTTACGTTATGACTGTATTGGTTTTACCATTATGTAAGGGACATAACCCCCATTTATGGTTTATAAAAAGCCATTATTAGGCAAAACTCTTAAACAAAAGATCCTTGACCCATAGGGTCTTTTGCAATGACATTGTGGAGCAATGACCTTGACGAAGGTTGAAAGGTCAAAGGTCAAGGTCATGTACTAAGAGGCAAATTATGTGATTTTGGCACTATTTAAAGAGTTTTATGTGTGTTTGAATTCGAACCAATTAACCAACCAACCAACCAACCAATCAATCAATCAATCAATCAATCAATCAGTGCATGTATGTTTCCGTCTCATGTGTTTAATATGGGGTCCAAGATCTCATTTATTTCTTTTCCGCTTGTTTCAAGAAACACTATCCAACGTGTTTAACCAACCAACGTGTTTAATCAACCAATCAACGTGTTTAACCAACCAATCAATCAATCAATCAATCAGTCAGTGCATGTTTCCGTCTCAATTGTTTAATATGGAGTCGAAGATCTCATTTGTTTCTTTTTCGCTTGTTTCAAAAATCCTATCCAACGTGTTTAACCAACCAACCAACGTGTTTAATCAATCAACCAATCAATCAATCAGTGCATGTTTCCGTCTCATGTGTTTAATATGGAATCGAAGATCTCATTTGTTTCTTTCTCGCTTGTTTTAACTTATCCCAGGTGTTTAACAGATCAACCAATGTGTTTGATCAACCAATCCACGTGTTTAACCAATCAATCGATCAGTGCATGTTTACGTCTCATGTGTTTAATATGGGGTTCAGGATCTCATTTGTTTCTTTCTCGCTTGTTTGAGGAAACCTATCCAACTTGTTTAACCAACCAACCAACAAGTTTAATCAACCAATCAACGTGTTTAACCAACCAACCAACCAATCAATCAATCAATCAATCAGTGCATGTTTCCGTCTCATGTGTTTAATATGGAGTCCAATATCTCATTTGTTTCTTTTTTGCTTGTTTCAAGAAACCCTATCCAACGTGTTTAACAAACCAACCAACGTGTTCAATCAACCAATCAACATGTTTAACCAACCAATCAATCAATTTATGCATGTTTCTGTTTCATGTATTTAATACGGGGTCCAATGTCTCATTTGTTGTTTTTTTTCGCCTGTTTCAAGGGACCCTATCCCACGTGTTTAATTGATCAACCAACCAACCAATTTAACCAACCATTCAATCAATCAATAAATCAATCAATCAACCAATCAATCATTGTATACATGCTTCCGTTGTGTATGTTTAATACGGGTTCCAAGTTCTCATTTGTTTTTTTTTCGCTTGTTTCAAGAGACCTTATCTCAAGTGTTTAAGTTATAAACCAACCAACCAACCAACCAATTAATCAATCAATCAATCAATCAATCTGTATGACAGTTTATTTATTACAGTATATTTAAAACAATATGGAAAGAAAAAACTCTCAATTATTCAAGATTTTGAATTTTAATATTTTTCTTACATCTCTTCTGAAAAAAAATTCCACATGTACTCTGAAACTACAAGTCCAATCGACCCCAAAATTTGCAGTCAGCAGGGCATACATGTACTAAAGGTTCATAAAACAACGTGGTGCAGATATCTCTCAAGACTTTTCCTAGAGAAAAAAAATAGCAATGCCGTAAAAATCGCTTGCTACATGTAGGTCCGTAAAGCTCAGTGACATCCTACAATAAAATGTCCAATCCTAGATTGAAATACTAATCTGTGTTACAAACAGGTGCTGAAAAATGTACATTATCAGAAAATAATCCTTAAATGTGTATTTAAGTTACACCGGATCAATTAAATTCAAAACATGCACTGCTGGTGAATTGTGATCAAAATGTCAATTTCCTACAATGACAAAAGAAATTACATTGTGTACATTCTGTCTCTATACATGTTGTCTGTTCAACGTCCCCACCTGAAAAGAAATAAAAATACTAAGTTTTCGTTTTTATACACCCGCGTCACGTGATGTCTCCTCAATCTGGCGCGCGCGCTGTACCTAAAATAAAATAAAAACTTTCCAAACTAAACATGAAACTTCTCCGGTAACAATAATATAGACCCCATACAGAAACAAACAAACACACAAACAAACAAACAAACCCCCCTCTCCATTCAATCAATTTCAAAGGGAGAAAGACCGCCCCCAATTGCTTTTTAAAAGCAATTGATTTATATTTTTATAAATGTTTCTTCTGGGGGTTCCTATTTTAATTTTTTTGGTAAAATATAGAAGAAATCTTTATATGCACAGTACAAAAAAACCCAATGTTTTGCACAAATGCTTTTTGAAGATCTTTCACAACATTTGTTTTGTGTCAGAAACCTATATTATGTCAAAAATTTGATCAGAATCCAAATTCCGACATTATCAAGCTTGAATATTGTGTCCAAATTTACCCCAATTGTTCAGGGTTCTACCTCTGCAATCGTATCAGGCTGCGCTCAGTGAAGTATTTCATTAGTTTTCTTTGTTGATTTCATAAATAGGTTTAGGGAAATCATGAATTTTGAATTTCAAACAAAGTAAAAAGATCATGTGGTTTGGTGTTTTTTTGTTGGCATGGTATTTTCTGGAACAGACCTTATGGGTTTTAAGGTGTAATACCACCATTGATTTTCCCCTATTAGTCTTTGTTAAATTGGCACTTTTAAAAAAAATGTACAGTATTTACCTTTATTTCAACCAAAGAAATACTTTGCATGAATAAAGTTTAATCCTGTCCAGTGCTACAGTGAAAATTTCACACTACATTTCATTGCATATAAGAAAGTAACCAGCACCGGAAGTAGACAACCCAATTTTTACACTACTATTTACTGGTTACCTGCGTTGGTAACTAGGTAACCTTAACTTTCCAAAATATTTTATAAGACCATCAAATAAACAAAGAATGATGCTTTCAGACACCCAACATACATGTTTATGACTCAGAAAAAATTAAGTGCATTGAAAGGCAGGGTTAATTTTCTACAACTGTCAAATTCAAGGGAATATTTTTTTAGACCTACTTTCGTATGCAACCGGATGTGCCGTATCATGATTTGGTGGTATTACACCTTAATATAATAAAAAAAATAATAGATTTAAAATTTTATCTTTTTCAAGTTGATAAACTCTATAAAAAAAAACTGTGATATAATCTATATTACTCCAATCCAGGTTACCAGATTAAGTTTGTCAATGAGACACCACTACACCAGAGACCTAATGATGCAGATGTTAATGATAAACCACATATTGAATTGCTACCTGCTAATTCTGGATAAAACATAATTTTTTTCATTTTCGAAACAAAAAACATTTAATTATCTGTAGCTAACATTACTTTGAAACTCTTCATAGATCAGTTTTAGCAAATTAACCTATCTCTCGCAGATGGATTTTATATTTATCAAACGGAAGATGTGAAAAAAGCTTTATTAATGTAGATTGCTATTTCAAATTTCAAATTTATAATTAATAGCCATGAAACAATGATTTTATTTTCAGGTCATTTTGGGAGAAAATTGATAGAGGAAAGATACAGATATATAAGGATTTCATATTTCATATATACCTGGTAAAATTTGATCATTAGAAGAAACTTTAATTACAAATATTTATTCACATTAGATGATTTTTTCACCAATTTTCTAGTTTTGAAAAATAAAACTATTTTGATTTGTCTGAAGTACATTTCATTAAAATTTCAAATTCTAAATGTGCCCCGATTTAGCGCATACTCCATCACACATTGAGGTTATGTTAGTTCATGTATTGATTTTGGGGTAAATTTGTTGCATCCATTATTTTAATGTGGCCAACATATGGCAGATCATATTTGTATGTCCAGCATATCATGGATTCAAGAACAGTAAATAGTGAAAATTAACATAAATATTTCGATTGTTTTATTTAGGTTATTATTATTATTTTCCACAGTTGTGCATCATAAATTTTTTTAAATGTCTTCTTATAACAGGATTTTAACAAAAACTTATATACAGATGTATTAAGATAGTTCAAAGTGATTAACATTTTTTTTATCTTGTATAAGGAAATCATCAAAAATTGATAAATAATATAGGCCTAATATGTATTCCATAGGACAGATTTCATTTTAGTCCATATTTGTATAAATGTTGCACCTTTGTTTTATCTTTTTGTGGATTTATATGTGGCTCCACTCATCACCTATTGACATGTTGGTTATATTTATATGTATGAATATTTCAGCAAATAATCGTGGAAATCTGTTATTTTTTTAGAATACAGTCATTAATTTTGCCAAATGATGCAAACATTTATGTTTTCACCAAATCCACCTACATTTATGATGTCGCAAATACATCAAATGCAGAAAATCTTTTTTTAAGTGATGGTAGTAAAATATTTTTATGTATATCTTCATAACAATATCACATGTATAAAATGTTCTCCTTTTTAGGTCGCTGTTCCAAAGGAACGGTGAGCTTTTGCCATCACTTGGCGTCAACCATCTGTCTGGTGTAAACTATTTCAAACATCTTCTCCTCTGAAACTAATGAACAATTCCAAGCATACTTAAGCTAAATGATCCTTAAGGTATCTAAAATAAAGTATGTGTTTATTTTCTGTTTCGTCAAAAAACATGGCTGCTATGACTTAAAATAGAACATAGGGGTGACATTTTTTTGGCTTAAATCTCAAACCCTTAAAGCATTTAGAACAAAAAATGTTATTACTAGTTTGAACCCAGTATTATATGCAAGTAATTAGTCCCTTACTGATGAAGTCAAAGAGGACTAAATTTTTGAACGCTGTTTGTTTGTCTTTCAAATCAAGTTAACAGTTTTTCACACTTTTTTCGTCAGGTTTGAAGTACTTATTTAATATTTCTTATATAGTGCTGATTGAATGCTATGTTTTATTTTGTCTCCACTGTCATAAAAGACTTTATTTTGGTGTATCAAGTGATTGTAAGATGAACAAGTCGGTGACAGCTACATGAACATGACAACATATATATGGTTCATTGGTCAATTTTAAATTTTCACAGTTTGGTTTGTTTCTCGGATGCTGTAAGCATTAAGTCTACAGTATGGATGTATGGAATGGTTACAAGTTGTACATTATCTTGAATTTAAGCAGTTATAGGTAATCTGACTTTCAACAATGAACAATCTTTACAATATGACTACTATCCAACAGAGGTCTAGGATATGAGCAATTATAGGTAATTTGACTATATAGTTCAACAATGAACAATCATTACAATAAGACAACTATCCACCTAAGATCTTGTTTATAAGCAATAGTAGGTAATCTGACCTTTAACAATGAACAATCGTTACAATAAGACAACTATCCAGCTGAGGTCTTGGATATAACTAATTAAAGGTAATCTGACCTTCAACAATGAACAATCGTTACAATATTACAACTATTCAGTCAAGATCTTGGATATAAGCAATTATAGGTAATCTGACCTTCAACAATGAACATTCGTTACAATAAGACAGCTATCCAACAGAGATCTTCGATTGAATAAATTATATGTTATTCAACAACGGACAATCAAATAATCGTCTCATAGTTGTATAGGGTCTTATAACTAACTCTGTCTCATTGGCGCATGAAGGCTGTATAGAGCCTATACTTCTTGAATAACTGACTCATTGGTATGTAAACGTTGTATAGGGTTTATGCTTATCTGATAGCTCGAATAGCTCTGTTCCATTGCATGGTGTATGGACGTTGTATAGGGTTTATTCCATTTGAATAACTGTATCATTGGTGTATGAACGTTGTATAGGGTATATATACCAATCGAAGGGTTCTGTCTCGTTGGTGTATTAACGTTGTATATGTTATATACCGTACGGATAACTCTGCCTCATTGGTATATGAACGTTGTACTTGGTTTTATATACCTATTGAATAATTTTATCTCATTGGTATATGAACGTTAAATAGGGTTTATGACCATCTTATAACTTGTCTCATTGGTGTATGAATGTTGTTTAGGGCTTATATCCCTCGAATAATTCTGTCTCATTGGTGTATGCACGTTAATTATGGTTATACTCATCGATTTATTCTGTCTCATTGGTATATGAACGGTCTATAGGGTTTATATCCATTTAATAAATTTGTCTCTTTAGTATATGAATGTTCAATAGGGTTTATACAAATCGAACAACTCTGTCTCATTGGTGAATGAACATTCTATAGGGTATATACCCATTAAATAACTTTATCTCATTGGTGTATGAACGTTGTATAGGGTATATATACCAATCGAAGGGTTCTGTCTCGTTGGTGTATTAACGTTGTATAGGTTATATACCTAACGGATAACACTGCCTCATTGGTATATGAACGTTATAAAAGGTTTTATATACATTGTACCTATTGAATAATTTTATCTCAGTTGTATATGCACGATAAATAGGGTTTATGACCATCTTATAACTTGTCTCATTGGTGTATGTCTGTTGCATAGGGTTTATTACTTTATACCCATTGAATAACCTAGTTTCATTGGTGTATGCACTTTCTATAGGGTATATATCCATTGAATAACTGTGTCTCATGGTGTATGAACGTTGTTTAGGGTATATACCAATCGAATGATTCTGTCGCATTGGTGTATGAACATAGTACAGTGTATATATCCAACGAATAACTGTGTCTCATTGGTGTATGAATGTGTATAAGGTATATACCGAATGAATAACTCTGTCTCATTAATGTTTGAACGTTGTATAGGTTTTATACTCATTGAATAACTGTATCCATTGGTATATGAATGTTAAATAGGGTCTATATATACCCATCTTATAACTTGTCTCGTTTGTGTTCGTTGCATAAGGTTTATACCCATTGAATAACTATGTCTCATTCGTATATGAACGTTCTATAGGGCTTATACCTAATGCATAACTATGTCTCATTAGTATATGAACTTTATAGGGTTTATAACCATTGAATAACTTTGTTTTGTTGGTATATGGCCGTTCTATAGGGTTTATACCAATCTAATAACTCTATCTCACTGGTGTATGACCGTTTTATAGTGTTTATACCCATCTTATAACTTGCCTCATTGGTGTTTGTCCGTTGCATAATGTTTATACC
Source organism: Mytilus edulis (assembly GCA_019925275.1). Classification (NCBI taxonomy): domain Eukaryota; kingdom Metazoa; phylum Mollusca; class Bivalvia; order Mytilida; family Mytilidae; genus Mytilus; species Mytilus edulis. The sequence goes on along the minus strand of CM034358.1, from coordinate 31,211,101 downwards.
CATTGAATAACTGTGTCTCATTGGTATATGAACGTTCTATAGGGTTTATACCTATTGAATTAATTTGTCTCTCTGGTATATGAATGTTCAATAGATGTATATACCCATCGAATAACTCTGTCTCATTGGTGGATGAACGTTGTATAGGGTATATATGCCAATTGAATAACTTTGTCTCATTGGTGTATGAACGTTGTATAGGGTATATACCAATCAATTGGTTCTGTCTCATTGGTGTATGAATTTTGCATAGGGTTTATGGGTTTATATCCAAACGAATAGCTTTGTCTCATTGGTGTATGAACGTTGTATAGGGTATATTCCCAACAAATAACTCTGTCTCATTGGTATATAAACGTTGTATAGGGTATATACCTATCGAATAACTATGTCTCATTGATAATGACCGTTGTATAGGGTCTATACCCATGGAACAACTCTGTCTTATAGGTGTATGAACGTTATTTATGGTTTATACCCATTGAATAACTATGTCTCATTGATGTATGAACGTTATATAGAGCACATACTTATCGAATAACTATGTAGAAAATGTAATTTAATTTGGCATTTCCATTTAAGCTGCATTTTAGTACAAAGTTGTACCTGGCCACTAGTCTAGTGATTGCTTGATTGCTTGATTGTTTTACGTCCAGTGACAAATGTTTCATTCATGTTCAGGACGAGATCATATTATCGATAAATACATAGTTAGGTAAAGTATAACCGCTGGAATCCGTCTATCGTACAGACTATTTACGTCCAGTGGCAAATATCTCATTCATGTTTAAGACGGGAACAAATTAACAATGAATACAACAGGTTGGTCATATAACCGCAGGACTCCGTCTGTACAATTGACTGGACAGAAAAATATATGTTCCTGCTTCTACGAGACGAATTTTTTTGGGTTTGGTCTGCAGCTTGGTAATGTTGTAACCAGTAAATAAGTACATCCGCCGTGCAGCCACTGAATTGGCCGCCTATATATCTTTTTCTGTATCTGTATCTAAGAACCACAGACAATACCCCCAGACCGTATCTAGGAACCACAGACAATACCTACAAACTGTATCTAAGAACCACAGACATTACTAACAGACTGTATCTATTAAAGAACCACAGATCATACATACAGACTGTATCTAAGGACCAGAAACCATTCTTACAGAGCTTATTCTAATAACTAGACAATACTTACATACTGTATCTAGGAACCACAGACAATACTTACAGACGGTATCTAGGAACCTGAGGCATTACTTACAGACTGTATCTAGAAACCACATACTATACTTACAAACTGTATCTAAGTACCACAGATAATACTTACTGACTATATCTAAGAACCCCATACAATACTTACAGACTGTATAAAAGAACAACAGACAATACTTACAGACTGTATCTAGGAACCACAGACAATACTTACAGACTGTATCTAGGAACCTCAGGCATTACTTACACAATGTATCTAGGAACAACAGACAATACTTACATACTGCAGTATCTAGGAACCACAGACAATACTTACAGAATGTATATAAGAACCACAGACAATACTTAAAGAATGTATCTAATAACCACAGACAATACTTACAGACTGTATCTAGGGACCTCAGACATTACTTACACACTGTATCTAGGAACCATAGACAATCCTTACAGAATGTATCTAGGAACCACAGACAATACTTACAGACTGTATCTAGGAACCACAGACAATACTTACAGACTGTATCTAGGAACATCAGGCATTACCTACAGACTGTATCTAGGAACAACAGACAATACTTACAGAATGTATCTAGGAACCACCGACAATACTTACAGACTGTATCTAGGAACATAAGGCATTACTTAAAGACTCTATCTAAGAACCATAGACAATACTTACAGAATGTATCTAGGAACCACAGACAATACTTACAGACGGTATCTAGGAACCTGAGCCATTACTTACAGACTGTATCTAGAAACCACATACTATACTTACAAACTGTATCTAAGTACCACAGATAATACTTACTGACTATATCTAAGAACCCCATACAATACTTACAGACTGTATGAAAGAACCACAGACAATACTTACAGACTGTATCTAGGAACCACAGACAATACTTACAGACTGTATCTAGGAACCTCAGGCATTACTTACACAATGTATCTAGGAACCACAGACAATACTTACAGACTGCAGTATCTAGGAACCACAAACAATACTTACAGAATGTATATAAGAACCACAGACAATACTTACAGAATGTATCTAGGAACCACAGACAATACTTACAGACTGTATCTAGGGACCTCCGACATTACTTACACACTGTATCTAGGAACCATAGACAATACTTACAGAATGAATCTATGAACCACAGACAATCGAGGAGAGGAACCACAGACAATACTTTCAGACTGTATCTAGGAACATCAGGCATTACTTGCAGAATCTTATCTAGGAAACAACAGACAATACTTACAGACTGTATCTAGAAACCACATACAATTTTTACTGAATGTATCTAAGAACCACATACAATACTTACAGGCTGTATATAAGAACCACAGACAATACTTACAGACTGTATCTAGGAACCAAATACAATACTTACAGACTGTATCTAGGAACCACAGTCAATACTTACAGACGGTATCTAGGAACCTGAGGCATTACTTACAGACTGTATCTAGAAACCACATACTATACTTACAAACTGTATCTAAGTACCACAGATAATACTTACTGACTATATCTAAGAACCCCATACAATACTTACATACAACAGACAATACTTACATACTGCAGTATCTAGCAACCACAGACAATACTTACAGAATGTATATAAGAACCACAGACAATACTTAAAGAATGTATCTAATAACCACAGACAATACTTACAGACTGTATCTAGGGACCTCAGACATTACTTACACACTGTATCTAGGAACCATAGACAATACTTACAGACTGTATCTAGGAACATCAGGCATTACTTACAGACTGTATCTAGGAACAACAGACAATACTTACAGAATGTATCTAGGAACCACCGACAATACTTACAGACTGTATCTAGGAACATAAGGCATTACTTAAAGACTCTATCTAGGAACCATAGACAATACTTACAGAATGTATCTAGGAACACTGACAATACTTACAAACGGTATCTAGGAACCTGAGGCATTACTTACAGACTGTATCTAGAAACCACATACTATACTTACAAACTGTATCTAAGTACCACAGATAATACTTACTGACTATATCTAAGAACCCCATACAATACTTACAGACTGTATAAAAGAACCACAGACAATACTTACAGACTGTATCTAGGAACCTCAGGCATTACTTACACAATGTATCTAGGAACCACAGACAATACTTACAGACTGCAGTATCTAGGAACCACAAACAATACTAACATAATGTATCTACGAACCACAGACAATACTTACAGAATGTATCTAGGAACCACAGACAATACTTACAGACTGTATCAAGGGACCTCAGACATTACTTACACACTGTATCTAGGAACCATAGACAATACTTACAGAATGTATCTAGGAACCACAGACAATACTTACAGACTGTATCTAGGAACCACAGACAATACTTACAGACTGTATCTAGAAACCACATACAATTTTTACTGAATGTATCTAAGAACCACATACAATACTTACAGGATGTATATAAGAACCACAGACAATACTTACAGACTGTATCTAGGAACCAAATACAATACTTACAGAATGTATCTAGGAACCACAGATAATACTTACAGACTGTATCTAGGAACATCAGGCATTACTTACAAATTGTATCTAGGAACAACAGAAAATACTTACAGACTGTATCTAGGAACCACATACAATTCTTACTGACTGTATCTAGGAACCACAGACAATACTTACAGACTGTATCCAGGAACCACAGACAATACTTACACACTGTATCTAGGAACCACAGACAATATTTACAGACTATATCTAGGAACCTCAGGCATCATTTACAGACTGTATCTAGGAACCACACGCATTACTTACAGACTGTATCTAAGAACACCACGCATTACTTAAAGACTCTATCTAGAAACCACAGACAATACTTACAGAATGTATCTAGGAACCACAGACCATACTTACAGACTGTATCTATGAACATCAGGCATCACTTACAGACCGTATCTAGGAACAACAGACAATACTTACAGAATGTATCTAGGAACCTCAGAAATACTCACAGAATGTATCTAGGAACCACAGAGAATACATACAGACTGTATCTAGGAACATCAGGCATTACTTACAGACTGTATCTAGGAACCACAGACAATACTTTCGGACTATATCTAAGAACCACATACAATACTTACAGCTGTATATAAGAACCACAGACAATTCTTACAGAATGTATCTAGGAACCACATACAATACTTACAGACTGTATCTAGGAACATCAGGCATTACTTGCAGACTGTATCTAGGAACAACATACAATACTTACAGACTGTATCTAGGAACCACATACAATTTTTATTGAATGTATCTAAGAACCACATACAATACTTACAGCATGTACAGGCTGTATATAAGAACCATAAACAATACTAACAGACTGTATCTAGGACCCAAATACAATACTTACATAATGTATCTAGGAACCACAGACAGTACTTACAGACTGTATCTAGGAACATCAGGCATTACTTACAAACTGTATATAGGAACAACAGACAATACTTACAGACTGTATCTAGGAACCACATACAATTCTTACTGACTGTATCTAATAACCACATACAATACTTACAGGCTGTATATAAGAACCACAGACAATATTTACAGACTGTATCTAGGAACCACAAACAATACTTACAGACTGTATCTAGGTACCACAGACAATATTTACAGACTGTATCTAGGAACCACAGACAATACTTACAGACTGCATCTAGGTACCACAGACAATATTTACAGACTGTATCTAGGAACCTCATGCAATACTTACAGACTGTATCTATAAACCACAGGCAATACTTACAGACTGTATCTAGGAACCACAGACAATACTTACAGAATGTATCTAAGAACACCACGCATTACTTAAAGACTCTATCTAGAAACCACAGACAATACTTACGGAATGTATCTAGGAACCACAGACCATACTTACAGACTGTATCTATGAACATCAGGCATCACTTACAGACCGTATCTAGGAACAACAGACAATACTTACAGAATGTATCTAGGAACCACAGAAATACTCACAGAATGTATCTAGGAACCACAGAGAATACATACAGACTGTATCTAGGAACATCAGGCATTACTTACAGACTGTATCTAGGAACAACAGACAATACTTACAGACTATATCTAAGAACCACATACAATACTTACAGGCTGTATATAAGAATCACAGACAATACTTACAGAATGTATCTAGGAACCACAGACAATACTTACAGACTGTATCTCGGAACATTAGGCATTACTTGCAGACTGTATCTAGGAACAACATACAATACTTACAGACTGTATCTAGGAACCACATACAGTTTTTACTGAATGTATCTAAGAACCACATACAATACTTACAGCATGTACAGGCTGTATATAAGAACCATAAACAATACTTACAGACTGTATCTAGGACCCAAATACAATACTTACATAATGTATCTAGGAACCACAGACAGTACTTACAGACTGTATCTAGGAACATCAGGCATTACTTTCAAACTGTATCTAGGAACAACAGACAATACTTACAGAATGTATCTAGGAAAACACATACAATTCTTACTGACTGTATCTAATAACCACATACAATACTTACAGGCTGTATATAAGAACCACAGACAATACTTACAGACTGTATCTAGGAACCTGAGGAATTCCTTACAGACTGTATTTAGGAACCACATACACTACTTTCATACTGTATCCAGGAATCATAGACAATACTTACAGACTGTATGTAGGAACAACAGATAATACTTACAGACTGTATCTAGGAACCACAGACAATACTTTCGGACTGTGTCTAGGAACCACAGACAATACTTACAGACTGTATCTAGGAATCTCAGACAATACTGACAGACTGTATCTACAAACCACAGACAATACTTACGGACTGTATCTAGAAACCACAGACAATAGTTACAGACTGTATCTAGGAACCTCAGGCAATACTTACAGACTGTATCTATAAACCACAGGCAATACTTACAGACTGTATTTAGGAACCTCAGACAATACTTACAGAATGTATCTAAGAACCACAGACAATACTAACCGACTGTATCTAGGAACCACAAACAATACTTACAGATAGTATAAAAGAACCACAGACAATATTTACAGACTGTATCTAGGAACCAAAGACAATACCTACAGACTGTATTTAGGTACCACAGACAATATTTACAAACTGTATCTAGGAACTTCAGGCATTACTTACAGACTGTATCTAGGAACCACAGGCAATACTTACAGACTGTATCTAGGAACCACAGACAATACTTACAGACTTCAGTATCTAGGAACCACAGACAATACTTACAGACTGTATCTAGAAACCACAGCCATTACTTACAGAGTGTATCTAGGAACCACAGCCATTACTTACAGACTGTATCTAGGAACAACAGACAATACTTACAGACTGTATCTAGGAACCACATACAATTCTTACTGACTGTATCTAATAACCACATACAATACTTACAGGCTGTATATAAGAACCACAGACAATACTTACAGACTGTATCTAGGAACCTGAGGAATTCCTTACAGACTGTATTTAGGAACCACATACATTACTTTCATACTGTATCCAGGAATCATAGACAATACTTACAGACTGTGTGTAGGAACAACAGACAATACTTACAGACTGTATCTAGGAACCAGACAATACTTACAGACTGTATCTAGGAACCACAGATAATACTTTCGGACTGTATCTACGAACCAGAGACAATACTTATAGACTGTATCTAGGAACCTCAGGCATTACTTAAATATTGTATCTATAAACCACAGGCAATATTTACAGACTGTATCTAAGAACCACAGACAATACTTACAGACTGTATCTAGGAACCACAGACAATACTTACGGACTATATTTAGGAACCACAAACAATACTTACAGATAGTATATAAAAACCACAGACAATACTTACATACTGTATCTAGGAACCGAAGACAATACTTACAGACTGTATTTAGGAACCACAGGCAATACTTACAGACTATATCTAGGAACCTCAGGCGTTCCTTACAGACTGTTTTTAGGAACCACATACACTACTTTCATACTGTATCCTGGAATCATAGACAATACTTACAGACTATATCTAGGAACCTCAGGCGTTCCTTACAGACTGTATCTAGGAACCACATACAATACTTACAGACTGTATCTAGGAACCACAGATAATACTTTCGGACTGTATCTAGGAACCACAGACAATACTTACAGACTGTATCTAGGAATCTCAGACAATACTGACAGGCTGTATCTACGAACCACAGATAATACTTACGGACTGTATCTAGAAACCACAGACAATAGTTATAGACTGTATCTAGGAACCTCAGGCATTACTTACAGACTGTATCTATAAACCACAGGCAATACTTACAGAATGTATCTAGGAACCACAGACAATACTTACAGACTGTATCTAAGAACCACAGACAATACTTTCGGACTGTGTCTAGGAACCACAGACAATACTTTCGGACTGTGTCTAGGAACCACAGACAATACTTACAGACTGTATCTAGTAATCTCAGACAATACTGACAGACAGTATCTACGAATCACAGACAATACTTACGGACTGTATCTAGAAACCACAGACAATAGTTACAGACTGTATCTAGGAACCTCAGGCAATACTTACAGACTGTATCTATAAACCACAGGCAATACTTACAGACTGTATCTAGGAACCTTAGACAATACTTACAGAATGTATCTAAGAACCACAGACAATACTAACGGACTGTATCTAGGAACCTCAAACAATACTTACAGATAGTATAAAAGAACCACAGACAATACTTACAGACTGTATCTAGGAACCAAAGACAATACCTACAGACTGTATTTAGGTACCACAGACAATATTTACAGACTGTATCTTAGAACCTCAGGCATTACTTACAGACTGTATCTAGGAACCTCAGGCATTACTTACAGACTGTATCTAGGAACCACAGGCAATACTTACAGACTGTATCTAGGAACCACAGACAATACTTACAGACTGCAGTATCTAGGAACCACAGACAATACTTACAGACTGTATCTAGAAACCACAGCCATTACTTACAGACTGTATCTAGGAACCGCAGGCATTCCTTACAGACTGTATCTAGGAACCACATACACTACTTTCATACTGTATCCAGGAATCATAGACAATACTTACAGACTGTGTGTAGGAACAACAGACAATACTTACAGACTGTATCTAGGAACCAGACAATACTTACAGACTGTATCTAGGAACCACAGACAATACTTTCGGACTGTATCTACGAACCAGAGACAATACTTATAGACTGTATCTAGGAACCTCAGGCATTACTTAAATACTGTATCTATAAACCACAGGCAATATTTACAGACTTATCTAAGAACCACAGACAATACTTACAGACTGTATCTAGGAACCACAGACAATACTTACGGACTATATCTAGGAACCACAAACAATACTTACAGATAGTATATAAGAACCACAGACAATACTTACATACTGTATCTAGGAACCGAAGACAATACTTACAGACTGTATTTACTAGGAACCACAGGCAATACTTACAGACTATATCTAGGAACCTCAGGCGTTCCTTATAGACTGTATTTAGGAACCACATACACTACTTTCATACTGTATCTGGAATCATAGACAATACTTACAGACTATATCTAGGAACCTCAGGCGTTCCTTACAAACTGTATCTAGGAACCACATACAATACTTACAGACTGTATCAAGGAACCACAGATAATACTTTCGGACTGTATCTAGGAACCACAGACAATACTTACAGACTGTATCTAGGAATCTCAGACAATACTGACAGGCTGTATCTACGAACCACAGACAATACTTAGGACTGTATCTAGAAACCACAGACAATAGTTATAGACTGTATCTAGGAACCACATACAATACTTACAGACTGTATCAAGGAACCACAGATAATACTTTCGGACTGTATCTAGGAACCACAGACAATACTTACAGACTGTATCTAGGAATCACAGACAATACTGACAGGCTGTATCTAGGAACCACAGGCAATACTTACAGACTGTATCTAGGAACCACAGACAATACTTACAGACTGTATCTAGGACCCACAAACAATACTTACAGACTGTATCTAGGAACCAGACAATACTTACAGACTGTATCTAGGAACCACAGACAATACTTTCGGACTGTATCTACGAACCAGAGACAATACTTATAGACTGTATCTAGGAACCTCAGGCATTACTTAAATACTGTATCTATAAACCACAGGCAATATTTACAGACTTATCTAAGAACCACAGACAATACTTACAGACTGTATCTAGGAACCACAGACAATACTTACGGACTATATCTAGGAACCACAAACAATACTTACAGATAGTATATACGTAAGAACCACAGACAATACTTACAGACTGTATCTAGGAACCGAAGACAATACTTACAGACTGTATTTACTAGGAACCACAGGCAATACTTACAGACTATATCTAGGAACCTCAGGCGTTCCTTATAGACTGTATTTAGGAACCACATACACTACTTTCATACTGTATCCTGGAATCATAGACAATACTTACAGACTATATCTAGGAACCTCAGGCGTTCCTTACAAACTGTATCTAGGAACCACATACAATACTTACAGACTGTATCAAGGAACCACAGATAATACTTTCGGACTGTATCTAGGAACCACAGACAATACTTACAGACTGTATCTAGGAATCTCAGACAATCCTGACAGGCTGTATCTACGAACCACAGACAATACTTAGGACTGTATCTAGAAACCACAGACAATAGTTATAGACTGTATCTAGGAACCACATACAATACTTACAGACTGTATCAAGGAACCACAGATAATACTTTCGGACTGTATCTAGGAACCACAGACAATACTTACAGACTGTATCTAGGAATCTCAGACAATACTGACAGGCTGTATCTACGAACCACAGACAATACTTAGGACTGTATCTAGGAACCACAGACAATACTTACAGACTGTATCTAAGAACCACAGACAATACTTACGGACTGTATCTAGGAAACACAAACAAGACTTACAGATAGTATATAAGAACCACAGATAATACTTACAGACTGTATCTAGGAACCAAAGACAATACTTACAGACTGTATTTAAGTACCACAGACAATATTTACAGACTGTATCTAGGAACCTCAGGCATTACTTACAGACTGTATCTAGGAACCTCAGGTATTACTTACAGACTGTATCTAGGAACCACAGACAATACTTACAGACTGTATCTAGGAACCACAGACAATACTTACAGACTGTATCTAGGAACCACAGACAATACTTACAGACTGCAGTATCTAGAAACCACAGACATTACTTACAGACTGTATCTAGGAACCTCAGGCATTCCTTACAGACTGTATCTAGGAACCACATACACTACTTTCATACTGTATCCAGGAATCATGGACAATACTTACAGACTGTATGTAGAAACAACAGACAATACTTACAGATTGCATCTATGAACCAGACAATACTTACAGACTGTATCTAGGAACCACAGACAATACTTTCGGACTGTATCTAGCAACCAGAGACAATACTTACAGACTGTATCTACGAACCACAGACAATACTTACGGACTGTATCTACGAACCACAGACAATACTTATAGACTGTATCTAGGAACCTCAGTCATTACTTACAGACTGTATCTATAAACCACAGGCAATACTTACAGACTGTATCTAGGAACCACAGACAATACTTACAGACTGTATCTAAGAACAACGGACAATACTTACGGACTATATCAATGAACCACAAACAATACTTACAGATAGTATATAAGAACCACAGACAATACTTACAGACTGTATCTAGGAACCGAAGACAATACGTACAGACTATATCTAGGAACCTCAGGCGTTCCTTACAGACTGTATCTAGGAACCACAGGCAATACTTACAGACTATATCTAGGAAACACATACAATACTTAAAAACTGTATCTAGGAACCACAGACAATACTTACAGACTGTATCTAGGAACCTCAGGCTTTTTTACAGACTGTATCTTTGAACCACAGACAATACTTACAGACTGTGTCTAGGAACCTCAGGCATTATTTACAGACTGTATCTAGGAACCACAGGCAATACTTACAGACTGTATCTAGGAACCACAGACAATACTTACAGACTGTATCTAGGACCCACAAACAATACTTACAGACTGTATCTAGGAACCACAGACATTACTTACAGACGGTATCTTGGAACCTCAGGCATTCCTTACAGACTGTATCAAGGAACCACATACAATACTTACATACTGTATCTAGGAATCACAGACAATACTTACAGAATGTATCTAGGAACAACATACAATACTGACAGACTGTATCTAGGAATCACAAACAATACTTACAGACTGTATCTAGGAACCACATACAATACTGACAGACTGTATCTTGGAATCACAAACAATACTTATAGACTGTATCTTGGAACCACAGACAATACTTACAGACTGTATCTAGGAATCACAAACAATACTTACAGACTGTATCTTGGAACCACAGACAATACTTACAGACTGTATTTAGGAACCACAGGCAAAACTTACAGAATATATATATTAGAACCTCAGACAATGCATACCAGGGTTTGCCATGGGTAAATTATTTCAATTTGCCTTAATTCATATTTTATCATCTATATTTTAGCTCATTGTCTCGTGTTCTTGCATTATATCTTTTCATTATCTCTATTTTACTAATTGTCTCATGTACATTTGCCTGACATCTTTCATTATCTATATTTAACTAAATTAGACAAATGGCTTTATATATCTGCTTGTATACATTCAGTAAAAGTACATTTCATAGGCAAAAAAACTCATATTGACTTCTAAAAACACACAAGAGTGAACAGGCTGAAATGTCTCACCTACATTATTGATGACCATTGATTTTATGAGTCTTATAGATTAAGGTTTCAGTACAAGTTTCACAGACAATTCACATTTCAGATAAATCCTGTCAGTTTCTATTATGACGTACTTCTTTCGCTTTGTGAACAAACCCATGCTCTAAATCCAATACAATGAGTTTGCACATGCGTATATTGACAACTGCAAAATAATGAATTTTATCAAATTGGCATGCATTTAATATATTTCATTAACTTTAATACTTCCAATTTATTAACTTGAGGGTACTTTAGTAACATATGGTATCTGCAGCATCCAGGTCTTCTATTTTTCGAAATATAAAGCTTTATATAAATAGACAAGAACTGTGATAAGAGGTGTTTTAAGAAAAATGATCCTGTAACATGATAAAGTTTATTGTCATGTATCATAATTCAAAACTATTAAATATTGCATAAGACCCACACAAACAGCATACACGCCGAATGTTTGAATATTTGAAAATACATTCAGACTAGATCTAGGAACACGATACTGAGAATATCATAGAACCACAGACATTACATGTATACAAGTAGACCATTTCTAAGAAACCCATATAGTTCACACAGGTTGTATCCTGTCTGATCTAGTTTTACTTGGTGAAAAAAGTAAAGTCATCACTTAATAAAGAAATGCACACATGCTTAGCTACAATATTAAGTCCAATTCAGGGTTTATATTGCACTCAATTCTTTCTGTAAACAGGACATGTGACTTTGAATATGACAGTACAACCGTGTTGAAGCAATTTTCTCTTTCGTTTTCTATCTTGTGCTGTTTTATGTTCTATATGGTGTAAGTTACATTTAAACGCTATATCTATTATTGGAACAGGTTTCCTTTTGATATGCATATTGGATAAAATAAAATCAATCAAAACATGTTTAATTAATTTTGTTCTTTATTATAAAACTTTTATTTTTTTCTAAATTTGTATATAGGTAAATGAATACAGTATTATAAATACCTGAATACAGTTTATTCAACATTTAAAGACAATTATCTATACATTAGTGACATACATAAAGTAAAATTTATATTTTTCATGCATTATATTATGGTATAAAACAAAATAGACAAACAGGTAATCAAGCTACCGTAAAATATAGATCTAGAGCAAGAGGTCACAAGTGGTTTTGAGGGTTGTTTTTTTTAAATAAAAAGACTAATTCAATAGGCATATTTATATATATTATAGACCGCACAAATTAATTAACAAATTTCATGAATTTACCATTTTTAAAAATTATTAATGCACAAGCAATTTATCTTAGAAAGAGACAATATTTAATGCATTTCTTTTATACATTTGATAATTGTTGATTAATTAATAGTGACTTATTGACTTTCTGTCTTGTAACTCTGAATCCTTTGACTTCTTTCTATTTTTAAACACATAACGTCAACAATCAACAAGCATCAAATATTAAATATTAAATATATTCATCATAAATTTAATTAAAATTATTTGCAATAATGAAGTATTAGCATATCAAACATCATAGTTCAGTCAATCTAGCAGAAATTTGACCCTAACCTTAAAGTAATTGCAACAGAAGACTTTTAAGTTTAAATCTGAAGCATTATACCCCAAATATACACATAAAAAAGTCCAACAAAATATAACTTGAGGAAGACTATAAAAATATAACGATTTTATAATTCCTATGGAGATTTGCATTACAGTGGGAGATAACTCTACAAAAAGGCAGAATATCAATAATGATTGATACAAAATTATAACGTTACCGCTTCTATTCGGCAGAATGTATTGATTATTGATATTTTAGCAGACTTTAGAGTATAACAAACAACTCTAAATGTGTTTTCATATCTTTTATCAAGCTTCAAACTAGATTTTGTAATTCATTAGTTGATTATTTATTAAATTGTTCAACATGTCAAGGTACGGAATCTCAAATTTAATAAAAATAATAAAGCATAGATTCTTCTTTTTGTGGTTTAAAGTTTTTTAAGGTAGGCACTTAAAGTTAACCATCGAGGTACGTTAACTACCGAGGGTAGTAATGAATATTCATCTTTACCGGATGATTGACAGCGATGTAAATAAAAACATGAGAGCGATTACCGTGTGTCAACGTCATATCAAATTAATTCAATTTAATTGTTAGAAATACTGTTTTCTGCAGAAAAAATTGAATTGAATGGAATGGAATTGAGCTATGTACAATACAGTAAATATTAGCAATTAGAATTAGACGGTAGACAAGCATATTTTGCCTATTGATTCTTGTTTGCATGCCTATTTGCTTATATTATAATGCACTAATTGTTTTGATACCGTTTAATGTTTAAATAAGACCTATATGTGAACCATTTATGCACTTTTAATATAAAGAATATATTCACACAGGATCATACAGTTCGAGCTAACTATTTTATGTACGAGATCTATTACTAATGTAACGGTGATGCTTAGATAATCTCCCTTTGCTAGAATTTGGGATTACGCAAAATGAACTATATCACTATGCAAGAACGGAATAGCAAAGTGAATATATAAATCAAACTGTATTAGGATGATTTGGTAAACGTTTATCCAACTTACTGGATATTTTATGGAATATTTTGCTATTTGTATAGAGGAATTATACCTTTTCAAATGAACTTGGGAGATAATTAGTACCGTTATTATAGAATCAAACGTAACTTAAACAAACTAATCTTGTCAAATATACATCAAATTCATAGTCTTTGAATGTAAATTTGTTGCGTGCAATTGTTAAATATTTAATGCGATGAGTGTCATTATAACCTGAAATGAGCTTTTGTTTACCACGATTAAGAAAAAATCCTGATTAATTCAAACGCAATATTTCAAAATGCGAGTCTTAATTATTGTCGCAATAATAAAAACCTCGCATTAATTTCTGAATTTACAGACATCTGTACCGTACGTGAGCGTACCGTGATCTGTTAAAGGTTTTTTTTTATAGTTAATTCCGGTGTCACTTTGTCTCTTTTAGAGAGTTGTCTCATCGGCAATCATGCCATATCTTCTTCTTTTATATAATAAAACAAAAACCTGAACGACTTTACAACATAAATTAAAATGCATCCTAGTCGTGATGGAGACAGAGTCAAATGAACAAATGGACTAGATGAAACTGAACGAAAAAAAGAAAGAAAACATCAATTTGATCTGATACGAGAAAAGATTATATTTGCTTCGGCTTTTTCCATTTGCGCCAATCTGCACTTAATTAGCGCCTATTTTTTTTTTTTTTTATTTCTTTGCGCCAAATGTATTTTCTTCATTTGCACAAATGAACAGGTAAACACAAGTCATGAGGCATATAAGATGTATAGAATTTATTTATATAATAACAAAAATATTCCTTCTGGCCTTTTGCCACCTGCCACTTGCTCACACGTGACGGGGAGGAGGAGGGGGATTGAAAGCAGGATAAGTTTATTGCAAAAGTTTTAAAACTGTGTACATCACACTTGAAGTAGCACTTTATAAAATAAGATTGTAACAGTTTGACATAAAAAGCACATTTGCATATGCACAAATCTTTTTTAACTGAGTATTGTCATGCAACACTTCTGTTGAACTGCAACCTTGTGATATCTTCCCTACAATAAAGCATCCCCTTTTTTATTAAAAAAAACTTTTCATGTTATGGTACATTTGCTGCTACGTTGAGAGATCTGATTATCATTTTTACAAGTTAATGCCTGTTTTTTTTTTCTCTATGGCATCGGTTCCATATATGAAAGTAAATGTTCGGGTACCAGAAGTGTGATTAAATGATGATACCCATGAGCTCAACATGTGTCTATATACACATTTATCTATATTGTAGCTTGTGTTCATTGAACTGCTGCGTTTGGTTAAAAAAGTTCAATTTTATCATCTAAATTTATCAGACCTAACCTTTCGAATCAATTTGGCGCAAATTAAAAAATGTCAATGTGCGCAAATGAAAAAAAATATGCTTTTTTCAAAATTGGCGTAATTGTCATACGTACATTCACCGATCACATATTACTGGTTAGATTAAAAAATAATATATTATTTAGATTAAGAAGTACTTTGAGAAATTGATTGATTGTTGTTTGCCATCAGTACAGCCGCAAATATTTCCGACAAGTTCAGGGAGAAAACTAAATAATGAATACAATAGGGAATGTTACTGGTCAAATAAATGTCATCGGTCATTCAGAGTGAAGTATAGATACGAAACTTTGGACTGCCGATTGAACATAGTTTGTTTTGATAACAACCGCCGGTAGGGTAGGTATAGACAAATACGGTCGATAGAGGGTATATAGGAGCACTATAGTGTAGGTTAACCACAGACGGTATGTATAAAGAAATACTATTGAAAGACGGTACATAAAGGAGCACTATATTTTACGTTAACCACCGACGGTAGGTATAAAGAAATGCTGTTAATAGACGGTATATGGGAGCACTATATTGTATGTTAACCACCGACGGTAGGTAAATTCAGATACTTTTGACAGACGGTATGTATGAGCACTATATAATACGGACCATATAATACGTTATATTAACAATCGACGGTAGGTATAAATGAATCCTGTTGACAGACGGTTTATAGGATCACTTAATTGTATGTTAACCACCGACAGTATGTATAGACACATAATTTTAATAGACAGTATATACATTTTGTGGGAGCACTATATTATACGTTAAACCCGGACGGTAGGTATAGACAGGTACTGTTGATATACGGCATATAGGAGTACTATATGTCATGTTAGCCACCGACGGTAGGTTGAGAAAAATAGTATTGATAGACGGTATATAGAAGTACTGTATTACTTGTTAACAACCGATGGTAGGTATAGACATGTACTGTTGATATACGTTATATAGGAGTACTATGTTATGTTAACCACCGACGGTAGGTATAGAAAAATAGTGTTGATAGACGTTATATAGGTGCACTGTATTATATGTTAACCACCGACGGTAGGTAGAGAAAAATAGTATTGATAGACGGTATATAGAAAGACTGTATTGTATGTTAACCACCGACGGTAGGTATAGACAAATACTGTTGATATACGGTATATAGGTGCACTGTATTAGATGTTAACCACCGACGGTGGTAGAGAAAAATAGTATTGATAGACGGTATATAGAAGGACTGTATTGTATGTTAAACACCGACGGTAGGTACAGACAAATACTGCTGTTATACGGTATATAGGAGTACTGTATTATATGTTAACCACCGACGGTAGGTATAGACAAATACTGTTGATATACGGTATATAGGAGTACTGTATTGCTTGTTAACCACCGATGGTAGGTATAGACAGGTACTGTTGATATACGGTATATAGGAGTACTATGTCATGTTAATCACCGACGGTAGGTATAGAAAAAGAGTGTTGATAGACGGTATATAGGTGCACTGTATTATATGTTAACCACCCACGGTAGGTAGAGAAAAATAGTATTGATAGACGGTATATAGAAGGATTGTATTGTATGTTAAACACCGACGGTAGGTACAGACAAATACTGCTGTTATACGGTATATAGGAGTACTGTATTGCTTGTTAACAACCGAAGGTAGGTATAGACAGGTACTGTCGATAGACGGTATAAAGGAGGACTATATTGTATGTTACCCACCGACGGTAGGTATAGACCAATACTGTTGATATACGGTATATAGGAGTACTGTATTATATGTTAACCACCGACGGTAGGTATAGAAAAAAACTGCTGATATACGGTATTGTTATGATATTGTAATTATTGTATTTATTTATGTTGGCCTGATTTGTGTTGTGTGGCCTGATAGTTGTTTACAGAATAACTTAAAACTGTGCAGTTTAGAAATCACTGGAACAATTACAGAATGATTGGAACTTTCCAGAATGATCCTAATAAAAGATGTGTTATATAAACTTCTACATTTTACTAGAAACTTCTATTGTAACTTTCTAGGATGTTCCATTATAGACTGTTCTAGAATCTTCCATGACAACTATATATATACACAGACACTAAAGTTAAACACTCACTCTTGGACTTAGACTTAGACATCGATAGACATTAGTATTCACCGCATTTGGATTGACACTTTAATTCTACAAACAACATCATACTGGATTGTGACCGTAGTAGTGAACGTAATATTCAGATTGGATTCCGAAAGATATCCGGATACAGACAAAGATAAAAGATTGGACTCATATTTTGACAGTTGACAGTAATATTTGTGTAATACTTCTTGTAAACTTTTGTATAATAAATATTGTTAAATTTTATTATTGATTTGTGTCTTTTGTTGGCTACAATTTAAAGGCGATTTCTGGCCGTAACAGTATATATGAGTACTGTATTGCTTGTTAACCACCGATGGTAGGTATAGACAGGTACTGTCGATAGACGGTATAAAGGAGGACTATATTGTATGTTACCCACCGACGGTAGGTATAGTTAAATACTGTTGATATACGGTATAAAGGTGCACTGTATTGCATGTTAACCACCGACGGTAGGATTATAAATACGTTTGAAACATAGTGTTGATAGACGGTATATAGGAGCACTATATTGCATGTTAACCACCGACGGTAGGTATAGAAAAATAATGTTGATAGACGTTATATAGGTGCACTGTATCATATGTTAACCACCGACGGTAGGTAGAGAAAAATAGTATTGATAGGCGGTGTATAGGAGTACTGTCTTGCTTGTTAACCACCGATGGTAGGTATAGACAGATACTGTCGATAGACGGTATAAAGGAGGACTATATTGTATGTTAACCACCGACGGTAGGTATAGACAAATACTGTTGATAGACGGTATATAGGTGCACTGTATTATATGTTAACCACCGACGGTAGGTAGAGAAAATAGTATTGATAGACGGTATATAGCAGGACTGTATTGTATGTTAACCACCGACGGTAGGTATAGACAAATACTGTTGATATACGGTATATAGGTGCACTGTATTAGATGTTAACCACCGACGGTAGGTAGAGAAAAATAGTATTGATAGACGGTATATAGAAGGACTGTATTGTATGTTAAACACCGACGGTAGGTACAGACAAATACTGCTGTTATACGGTATATAGGAGTACTGTATTGCTTGTTAACAACCGATGGTAGGTATAGACAGGTACTGTCGATAGACGGTATAAAGGAGGACTATATTGTATTTTACCCACCGACGGTAGGTATAGACCAATACTGTTGATATACGGTATATAGGAGTACTGTATTATATGTTAACCACCGACGGTAGGTATAGAACAAAACTGCTGATATACGGTATATAGGAGTACTGTATTGCTTGTTAACCACCGATGGTAGGTATAGACAGGTACTGTCGATAGACGGTATAAAGGAGGACTATATTGTATGTTACCCACCGACGGTAGGTATAGACAAATACTGTTGATATACGGTATAAAGGTGCACTGTATTGCATGTTAACCACCGACGGTAGGATTATAAATTGGTTTGAAATATAGTGTTGATAGACGGTATATAGGAGCACTATATTGCATGTTAACCACCGACGGTAGGTATAGAAAAATAATGTTGATAGACGTTATATAGGTGCACTGTCTTATATGTTAACCACCGACGGTAGGTAGAGAAAAATAGTATTGATAGGCGGTATATAGAAGGATTGTATTGTATGTTAAACACCGACGGTAGGTACAGACAAATACTGCTGTTATACGGTATATAGGAGTACTGTATTGCTTGTTAACAACCGATGGTAGGTAAAGACAGGTACTGTCGATAGACGGTATAAAGGAGGACTATATTGTATTTTACCCACCGACGGTAGGTATAGACCAATACTGTTGATATACGGTATATAGGAGTTCTGTATTATATGTTAACCACCGACGGTAGGTATAGAAAAAAACTGCTGATATACGGTATATAGGAGTACTGTATTGCTTGTTAACCACCGATGGTAGGTATAGACAGGTACTGTCGATAGACTGTATAAAGGTGCACTGTATTGCGTGTTAACCACCGACGGTAGGATTATAAATAGGTTTGAAACATAGTGTTGATAGACGGTATATAGGAGCACTATATTGCATGTTAACCACCGACGGTAGGTATAGAAAAATAATGTTGATAGACGTTATATAGGTGCACTGTATTATATGTTAACCACCGACGGTAGGTAGAGAAAAATAGTATTGATAGGCGGTGTATAGGAGTACTGTCTTGCTTGTTAACCACCGATGGTAGGTATAGACAGGTACTGTCGATAGACGGTATAAAGGAGGATATATTGTATGTTAACCACCGACGGTAGGTATAGACAAATACTGTTGATAGACGGTATATAGGTGCACTGTATTATATGTTAACCACCGACGGTAGGTAGAGAAAATAGTATTGATAGACGGTATATAGAAGGACTGTATTGTATGTTAACCACCGACGGTAGGTATAGACAAATACTGTTGATATACGGTATATATGTGCACTGTATTAGATGTTAACCACTGACGGTAGGTAGAGAAAAATAGTATTGATAGACGGTATATAGAAGGACTGTATTGTGTGTTAAACACCGACGGTAGGTACAGACAAATACTGCTGTTATACGGTATATAGGAGTACTGTATTATACGTTAACCACCGACGGTAGGTATAGACAAATACTGTTGATATACGGTATATAGGAGTACTGTATTGCTTGTTTACCACCGATGGTAGGTATAGACAGGTACTGTTGATATACGGTATATAGGAGTATTATGTCATGTTAATCACCGACGGTAGGTATAGAAAAAGAGTGTTGATAGACGGTATATATGTGCACTGTATTATATGTTAACCACCGACGGTAGGTAGAGAAAAATACTATTGATAGACGGTATATAGAAGGATTGTATTGTATGTTAAACACCGACGGTAGGTTCAGACAAATACTGCTGTTATACGGTATATAGGAGTACTGTATTGCTTGTTAACAACCGATGGTAGGTATGGACAGGTACTGTCGATAAACGGTATAAAGGAGGACTATATTGTATGTTACCCACCGACGGTAGGTATAGACCAATACTGTTGATATACGGTATATAGGAGAACTGTATTATATGTTAACCACCGACGGTAGGTATAGAAAAAAACTGCTGATATACGGTATATAGGAGTACTGTATTGCTTGTTAACCACCGATGGTAGGTATAGACAGGTACTGTTGATAGACGGTATAAAGGAGGACTATTTTGTATGTTACCCACCGACGGTAGGTATAGACAAATACTGTTGATATACGGTATAAAGGTGCACTGTATTGCATGTTAACCACCGACGGTAGGATTATAAATAGGTTTAAAACATAGTGTTGATAGACGGTATATAGGAGCACTATATTGCATGTTAACCACCGACGGTAGGTATAGAAAAATAATGTTGATAGACGTTATACAGGTGCACTGTATTTTATGTTAACCACCAACGGTAGGTAGAGAAAAATAGTATTGATAGGGGGTGTATAGGAGTACTGTCTTGCTTGTTAACCACCGATGGTAGGTATAGACAGGTACTGTTGATATATGGTATATAGGAGTACTGTATTATATGTTAACCATCGACGTTAGGTAGAGAAAAATAGTATTGATAGACGGTATATAGAAGTACTGTATTGCTTGTTAACCATCCATGGTAGGTATAGACAGGTACTGTTGATATACGGTATATAGGAGTACTATATGTCATGTTAACCACCGATGATAGGTATAGACAGGTACTGTCGATAGACGGTATAAAGGAGGACTATATTGTATGTTACCCACCGACGGTAGGTATAGACAAATACTGTTGATATACGGTATATAGGAGTACTGTATTATATGTTAACCACCGACGGTAGGTAGAGAAAAATAGTATTGATAGACGGTATATAGAAGGACTGTATTGTATGTTAAACACCGACGGTAGGTACAGACAAATACTGTTGTTATACGGTATATAAGAGTACTATATTGCTTGTTAACCACCGATGGTAGGTATAGATATGTATACTGTCGATAGACGGTATAAATGAGGACTATATTGTAATTTACCCACCGACGGTAGGTCTAGACAAATACTGCTGATATACGGTATATAGGAGTACTGGATTATATTTTAACCACCGACGGTAGGTATAGACAAATACTGTTCATATACGGTATATAGAAGTACTGTATTATATTTTAACCACCGACGGTAGGTATAGACAAATACTGTTGATATACGGTATATAGGAGTACTGTATTATATTTTAACCACCGACGATAGGTATAGACAAATACTGTTGATATACGGTATATAGGAGTACTGTATTATATGTTAACCACCGACGGTAGGTATAGACAAATACTGTCGATATATGGTATATAGGAGTACTGTATTGCTTGTTAACCACCGATGGTAGGTATAGAAACATAGTGTTGATAGACGGTATATAGAATGACTGTATTGTATGTTAACCACCGACGGTAGATAAAGACAAATACTGTTGATAGACGGTATATAGGAGGACTATAGTGCATGTTAACCACCGGCGGTAGGTATATTCAAATACTGTTGATATACGGTATATAGGTGCACTGTATTGCATGTTAACCACCGACGGTAGGTATAGAAACAGGTTTGAAACATAGTGTTGATAGACGGTATATAGGGACATAAGACATAAGACATAAAGCTTTATTTAGAGTCGGTATAAGCAAGCAATTACAAACATAAGCTCTGAAGAGCTTTTAAAACCGACATAACAACAAATAAAACAAAACATACATATTGAGTCATGCACACAACATTAAACATATAAAGCAAGAGTTCAATCAGTATATAAACATGCAGCACAAAAGTTCTTTAAGCATCTTACAAGTTTAACACATACTGGTACATGCAATTATGAGATAAAAACACAAAAGCACAAATGAAATGGTTTGCACATAAAAAGCATAAAAGCACATTAAGTTTCTAAAATTAGCACAAAAGCAGCAGAAGCACTATAGTAAAGATATTAGAATAAATTTGCCATGCTGAAAATAAAGCAACAAAACAAAAAAATAATAAGCAGAGATTAACTGGTTTTGCAGGCAAAGCATTGGCATGAGCTGCCAGACCAAGAATTTATCAAGTTCTTGAATTGATTTAAAGATGATTGCTTACGAAGCTCATCTGGCAGCTCATTCCAAAGCCTAGCACCTGCATACCTGAAAGATTGTAGGCCATATGCGGTTGTTCTTACATGTGGTAGATCTGCTGTATTCTGGTATCTGAAAGAGTAAGTGTTTTCCTTCAAGTGAATCAAATCATGGAGATAAACAGGGCAATCTTTATTTATAATTTTGAAAACTTCAATCGCCAAAGATCGCATTCTTCTTACTTTTAAAGATGGTAATTTTGATTTGCAGAGTAGATCTTCATAACTTGCTGAATGGTCTTCGTAGATAAACCTTAGTGCTCTCTCTTGGATTTTCTCTATCTTTTTTGTATTTACCTCCCCACAAAAGTGCCAAACTAGAGGGCAGTAATTAAAGTTGGACATTATGAAAGAATAATAAATTGTTAATTTTCCGAGTTTAGTCAGGTGTTTACCTATTCTTTTTAATACATTTAATTGTTTGGATGCTTTTTTACATATTATAGAGACATGTTCATTGAAATTTAGTTTAAAATCTATTGTTACACCTAGCAGTTTAACGTTATCTTCACACTCTATTTCATTACCTTCTAATTTAAATTTTAGGTTTTTGTCTTTAGTTTTTTTACCTACAGCTATTGCCTGAAATTTTTCTGGATTTGCTTTCATTTTATTTATTGAGAACCAGTTTATCAAAATTTTACTTTCTTCTTCTAAAGTTTTAATTAATTTATCTAAATCGTTATCTGCGTATGAAAGGGTGTTGTCATCTGCATAATTATAGAGTTCACTTTTATGAATAAAATAGAAAATGTCATTTAAAAAAATATTAAATAATGTTGGCCCTAATATTGACCCTTGTGGCACCCCTTTAAACATTGTTTGCCAATAGCTTGAATTAGTACCTACTTTATCACACTGTTTTCTATTAGTTAAATAGCTTTCCAAAAGTTTAAGAGATGTGGCAGACACACCATAAGATTTTAATTTTAGTAGGAGGAGGTCATGGGGTAGGCAGTCAAAAGCCTTGGACAAGTCCATTAATATAGCTGCTACATATTTATTCTGATCTAAAGCCTTTTTCCAATCTTCAATTATTTTTAATAAAGCGGTTTGGCATCCATATCCTTTTCGAAAAGCTGACAGAAAAATGTGGAAAAATGAATTAAAATATTCAACAAGTTGATTTTCTATAGACCTCTCAAAAATTTTTGAAATCATGGGCAATATACTTACAGGTCTATAGTTTCCTTTATCAAGAGTGTTTGATTTTTTATGCAGGGGTATTACTTGTGCTTCTTTTAATTTATCTGGGAAAACAGCTGATTCAAATGATTTATTTATTATTTTAGAAATTGGATTGGATATTTCAGATTCGGATAATTTTAGTATTTTTGAAGATATTCCATCTTTTCCTGTTGCCTTTTTGATGTTAATTTTATTGATTTGTTTTTTAACAAACTCTGGATCTACTGGGCTAAAATTTAGTTCTTCTTTTTCTGGTTTATTTTCTTTTATAATTTTAATACTTGGATGATGTTCATCTATTACAGTATCTATTGAGCCGATATCTTTGGCAACATTTATAAAAAAATTATTAAATAATTCAGCTACTTCATTTTGATTGTTAATTATCTTATTTTCTTCACAAAGGATTAGGTCTTTTGAAAAATGTGAACCGTTGTTTGTTAGGAAAGGCTTGATTGTTGGCCAAAAATCTTTGCTGTTAGGTCCTCCTATGCATCTTTCCATGAAATAGTTTCTGATGGATTTCTTTTTAATTTTATTTACTAGATTTCTTTGTTTTCTGTAGCATTCCCAATTTGTTTTATTTTTAAAATTTTGAAATTTGTTGTATGCCATTCTTTTTTTATATATTTCCCTTCGTAAAGTTTGATTCATGAATGGTGCTGGTTTGTTGATGGCTTTCTTTTTTTTCATAGGTATGTGTTTGTCTATAACCTCCATGAAAGTAGTTTCGAATGTTTCATATGCTTTATTTACATCTGCTGATTTTTCTATTATATCAGTTAAGTTTTTTCCATTTAAATCTGTCAAAAAAAGTTCATGATCAAAGTGTTTGAAACTTCTGTAATTTATGAAACCTTTATTAATTTTTGGTAGTTTGCCTTTAATTTGAGTGGAAATAATGTTATGAACATCACTCAGACCACAGTTGAAATTTAAAACATTTTGACAATAAGTTGTTTGGTTTGTAAGAATAACATCATTTAATGTGGCAGGGGCATGTTTTGTGAAACAAGTTGTTTTTTTTACCAAATTTGTGAAATCAAAAATATCACAGATGTCAATTAAGGGGGTACATTTTTGCTGTGAGAGCATGTTATAATTTAAGTCACCAAGTAGAAGAAAATTATCATACATAGTTGATAATTTATCACATGTACATATAAATTCATTTTTAAAAGTATCATCTTTTATTGAAGGAGGTCTATAAAGTCCTGCAATTAACCATTTACTATTATTAATATGCATTTCTACCATAATCGATTCAGTAAATTTAAGTTCAAATTTGTCTTTTCTGTCGCATGCTATGTCAGATCTAACATACATAACTAGTCCACCGCCATGAGATGTTCGGTCTTTCCTCCAGAAGTGGAAATTATCGACTTTAAATAAAGCGTCTGGAAAAGAGTCATCTATTTTTGTTTCTGCTATAATTAGCATATCTACGGTATTTTTACATAGAAGTTCTTTAATGGAACAGAATTTGTACCTTAGGCTGTTGATATTAAGGTATGCACACGAAAATGTATCAGGGTGTTTCCTTCGTGCCTCATTAAGTTCTGAAAAGATATCATACTGATGTTCATCTCCCGAGTCACTGTTTACAATATTTATTGTCCCATTTTGTGAACTCCCGGATAGGTTAAAACTGGTACTACAGCTCTGGCTAAAGGTGTCATTAAAAAACGATTTCGTAAAGTTTGGAAGTCGCTGGCTGCATTCATAGCAATAAAATGTATCATCTGATGTTGATAATATGTGATATTGTGTAGTTGAGATGTTTGTACATTTAAGGTGAGTCCAGTTGTCGCAAAAATCACACTGAAAGGCCTTTTGGTATGACCTCACTGATTTTTTGCAATCTGTACAGGGGTGTTTGATAGGCCCTGGATTGATGTGAATATCACCACATAGTAAAATTGTTAAAATAAAACAGAATTTAGATGAACTTTTGATCTTCCTATGTTCAAGTGAAATTTTTTCTGGTCGGCCATGTTGTGAGTAGTCGAGTTGGCTAGGACAAAATATTTGGATGACAAAGTCTAATTCATTCTCCCTTGAAGTTTGTGAACAGGCGTAGAAACCAAGATTATCGGCTTTTACCTCATTGAGATCTGAATGGTTAGATTTCTCTGGCTGTAAACGTGCAAAAAATCCAAAAATAAGGAGAGCAATTTTAAGTCCGCCACTACCTGCCGCCATCTTAACAAGGGGCACTATATTGCATGTTAACCACCGACGGTAGGGATAGAAAAATAATGTTGATAGACGGTATATAGGTGCACTGTATTATATGTTAACCGCCGACGGTAGGTAGAGAAAATTAGTATTGATAGGTGGTAAATAGGAGTACTGTATTGCTTGTTAACCACCGATGGTAGGTATAGGCAGTGTCTGTTGATATGCGGTATATAGGAGTACTATATGGCATGTTAACAGACGACGGTAGGTACAGACAAATACTGTTGATAGACGATATATAGGAGTACTGTATGGCATGTTAACCACCGACGGTAGGTACAGACAAATACTGTTGATAGACGATATATAGGAGTACTGTATGGCATGTTAACCACCAACGGTAGATATAGACAAATACTGTTGATAGATAGTATATAGGAGGACTATATTGCATGTTAACCACCGACGGTAGGTATAGACAAATACTGTTGATAGACGGTATATAGGAGCACTATATTGTATGTTAACTACCGACAATAGGTATAGACAAATACTGTTGAAAGACGGTATATAGGAGCACTATATTGTATGTTAACCACCGACGGTAGGTATAGACAAATACTGTTGATATACGATGAATAGGAGTACTGTATTGCATGTTAACCACCGACGGTAGGTATAGATAAATACTGTTGGTAGACGGTATATATAGGAGCACTATATCGCATGTTAACTACCGACGGTAGGTTTAGAAAAATACTGATAATAGACGGTATATAGGAGCATTATATTGCATGTTAACCACCGACGGTAGGTATAGATAAATTCTGTTGATAGACGGTATATAGGAGCACTATATTGCATGTTTATCACCGACGGTAGGTATAGACAACTGTCAATAGACTGTGTAATGGAGCACTGTATTGTATGTTAACCACCGACGGTAGGTACAGGCAAATACTGGTGATATGCGGTGTATAGGAGCACTATACTGTATGTTAACTACCGACAGTAGGTATAGACAAATACTGTTGATAGACGGTATATAGGAGCCCTATATTGTATGTTAACCACCGACGGTAGGTATAGACAAATACTGCTGATATACGGTATATAGGAGTACTGTATTGCATGTTAACCACCGAAGGTAGGTATAGACAAATACTGTTGGTAGCCGGTAAATAGGAGCACTGTATTGTTATTGGTTGCTGTCTTTGATATTGATTTTACGTTTATCGTTTCAGCATTAATCGGGCTGTAAGTTTTCGTTTTTCGTCACATCTAGTCAGGAATGGGTTTTAATAGCATTTTACATGAATACATTTGGTGGATAAGTTTCTCATTTGCAATATTACCACATATCTTCTGAATTTTCATTGTATCATCTAAACATTTAAATTCGTATATAGAAAATATATACGTATATATAATATATATATAATATAAAAAAGTAGATGTTGTATGATTGCGAATGAGACAACAGTAGTGTTTGTGGGACAGAATGACCCCCATTAAGGTGGACGTCGGACGCTGACGTCATATTTGAAAGTTGGCGCGGACGCCGACGCCATATTTGGGCCTGAAAGCGGACGCCATAGTCGACCATGAAATCAAGACGCAAACTTTGGGTTGGACCATATTACTCTGACATCGAGACGCCGACGCCATATTTGGGCTTAAATCCTGGACGCTATATCGTAATGTTTGACCAGGCTACCCTCCAGGGTGGATACTATTAGTGACCCTAGAAAGAGTTTTTCAAGACTTGTGACCTGCTACACATCCATGTAGGTGTTTTAAGATTTTTTTTTTTTTCTTCTGTTTTTTTTTTCTTTGTTTTTTCATTATTTTTTTTGTATCATTATTTTTCATTTAACCAAGTAGGGCTACGAGTTTACTGTCATTCTGAATCGTGTCAGTGGATGAAAAGTTGTTGATAATGTCCTTCATCTCGAGTCCCCGACATCTCAATTTGACGTAATAAATGCAATACAGGCCACATGTATCTGAATCATCGAGTTGGATTTGATTGCAAACCACACAGTATTTCGGTCCATTGAGGATGAGTATATTTCTGAAATAGCGTTGGTACTTTTCCGGTAATCGTCCTAAGGAGTCGAAAAATTCTGATGGACCCGATGCGGGGAAATGAAATGCGACCCAATGACTTCCCTTTTGATCACAGTTGTCCGTATTGACCACAAACCTTCTAGGCCTGTCGCTCACACATCTAGGCAAGTCTTCTGCACAGCAAACGGTCACGGGCAATCCACTCAAAGCATCCTCTACATCTTTCCCGGTCATCGGGAGAGCAATGCCGTTTTTATTCCCACATCCTTGCTGACGTTGGGCTTCTAATCCACGTAGGTGAGCAAAACACTACTCCGCAATCCTGACAGGCGATGAGATCTTTTCGTGTTTCAGCATCCTCTGACGAACTATGTGTTGTCTCGTCGGCAATATCTTCGTCTGATGAGACCGAACTATCGTCTTCAAAAGTATTCGAGAGACGGTCGTCATCCCTCTGTCCGTCTGGTGTCTCTCCTTGACCGACCTGCAAGACCTCTGTGTGCAATCTGGAGGCTTCTGGGGTTCTAGCTTTTAGGTCAACAAGAAGGTATCCAAAAGGTGTCCTCGTTGCCTCTTCAAATTTCCGGAGAAAGAAGTCCCCTCGAGAAGGGTACATCTGTCGGCCAAGAGTCACGATGGGCTGTCGATCAATGGGGTTATTAAAGAGAACGAGATAATGACAGTTTCGTCTCTGGGTGGGGTCTTTGCCAAAGTATAAATTCTGATTTAAAACGACGACCGATAAATTCCTATGGTGACACCCTTCCGTAAACAAATCATTTATTCTGGAGTCTTTGGCCGATGTCTACATGAGGTCATCAAATAGGATCATGTTTCGAATGTTGGGATCGAAAAAATCGTTCCTTTCGAGATCAAAAGGAATTCCATGAATGAATTCAACGCGTGGAAGCACTGTTCGTTGTATTTCCTCGTAAAGAGGTTGCC
Source organism: Mytilus edulis (assembly GCA_019925275.1). NCBI lineage: Eukaryota > Metazoa > Mollusca > Bivalvia > Mytilida > Mytilidae > Mytilus > Mytilus edulis. The sequence goes on along the minus strand of CM034358.1, from coordinate 31,181,220 downwards.
ACCTTTTATACAACCAAACGATCCTGTCTGGACTAGGACTTCACAGCCTTTTTATGTGTTGAAACAAATAAAATAAAATAAGTTTTTCCGTAAGGAGGTTGGACCGGCCACAATCATGGTGAAAGGGTGTCTAAACACGAAAGCCTTCTGCTGCTGCTTTTGCTGCTGCTGCTTCTTTTTCTGCTGCTGTTATTGCTGCTTTTACTGCTGCTGGGTAACACCTGGGTGGTATAGTGGCTCATCGGAAGAATGCTTACTTCTCATATGTCATTGAAGATCGTGCGGCCACACATACACTTTACGCCAAATATTGCAATTAAACATACTCGTAATTTCCTAAATGACAGTGAGTAGTTTCCTCTTATAGATTTACTTCACTTCCTTCGAAAATATAGCAAGAGAAATACATGGTCATCTTTTAGACGACATATTTGAAGATGATCGTCTCTCAAAACAAATTCGATGTGATACAATTCATTCCTGGTTACCGTGAAATAGACTGGTTTCCCAAACGTCACGTCCGTTATATCTTCATTTAATCGTATCGACTGGAGAATATGGAGAGATTTTCCCTAACGTACGACTGGTGCACGAAATCGGAACAGAAGTACATACGTCTCGTTTAGGCTTCTCATTCCGGTATGAACGACACCTTCAATGCACATTCCCACGATCCATCCAACGTATAGCGTTTTGGAAGGCGCACTTTGAAATTGCCACGTACAATGTACGTTATTTTCAAACGATGGATGAAAGCGAGTTTTCGCTATTAATAAATAAACAAAACTCGTCCATAGGGTTAATTCCAGTGAAACCTTTAGTATCTATCTTAATAGCTTTGTTATACTCAAACCCGTATTTAAGGAAATAAACGGAAATAGTAATTGATTGCTTAACGTCCAGGGGCAAATAGTTCATGAATGTTTAGAACACGTTAACCATAAATACAATAGGTATAGGTCTTGTAGAAGAGGCCACCCCGCGGGTTAAAGGGTATATTGGATAGGAACATAAATTTTGCCTTGCAATAGGCTAAAATGTGTTGTGTATAACTATATAAGTTCAGTAGACTAATTTATCTTCTATACGGTTGAAATAATTATTATAGTCAATACAAATTTTGTTGTTTCTGTATAATTAATTAATCCTCCTGATCATCTTTCTTCCTTAAGCATTTAGTAATCTTCATCATAATTTTATGTTGAGGACTATATAGACATAAAACTTGTTTGATTGGACCGTATGTTAAGAGCCGGCCACCTACAGAGCCAGATTCATCTCATTTATACCGGTTCAAACCGGTTCTTGTTTCTCTGCGAGGACATAATTCTTGCACGTGCACAAACAAACAAAAAATGCTACTGCAATTATATACAGTCATATTTGTTTGTATTCCTCTATAATTTTTTTTATAGTTTAACATCCCATAATTCTTAATTCCTTATATTTAAGCAGCCGTATATTTCTCTATTCGATATATTTTACCCGGTGAGTCCCTATTTCACTATTCTTTATATTTATTTTGGTCATATTTCTTTATTCTTTTTTTTCTCGCCCATATCATTCTTTATTTATTTTTTCGTCCATTATTCTCTATTCTGTAAACCCAATCCAAACTCCTTGTATATAAATATTGATTGATTAAATATATTATCCGTGTATTTTTGAAGATAAAAACCAACTACGACCGTGGAACTTTCAAATATATAGATAAGATTATGTTAAATAAGAAACAATTTTAAATGACCTGACGTGGTTTTAGTTTAAAATCATTTGGGTTGAAATCCTAATCATATGATAGTAATTATATGTGGTTGAAATGAGTTGGAATGCAATACTACTGAATGTTTACGGTTGTCATCCTTATCTAAAAAATAAAGATAATTATTTAATGTCACAGACTATATTTTTATAATTGGTGTCCGTTAATTAGAACCAAATAAAAAAGTGTACACCTGTAAACATGTTATTGAAAGAAAGTGTATAAAGATACTTATTTTTAATCACCAGATGTGCTTTATCTCTTAATCTAATTATTTGAGATGTCATGTTAATCAGGACCATAGGATATTAATTAAGTGGTTCAAATAAGTCGGAAAGCTACGGAGTATAAATTGAATTCGAAATCACTAATTTAAATCGTTAATACGAATTTTATAATTCGTTATAACAGCTTAAATTTGTGACAACGAATTGGTGGAAATCGTTATATCAGATTTTGTAATTCATTACGAATTATTACAAATTAAATTCGTTATCACAATTTTTTGTAATGTGTGATAACGAATAAAAATCGTTATAACGAATTGTATAATTGGTTATTACGGATTAAATTCGTGATAACGAATTTGTGGAATTTGTTATCACATTTTTTTTTTTAAGTAATTTGTGATTCCAGATTAAAAACATTTTCACCTAAATTTGAACTAGCTCACCTGGCACGTGCACACAAGGTTAAGTGAGCTTTTTTCTCTTTACTGAAACCTTTTGGTCAAAGTTAAACAAACTTGACCACGAGCAATTTATTTTTAACGATTTCTATCTTAAAAATTAGCAAAATTGATTGGACACTTAATTTGGTTGTTTGTTGGTTTTGTTTTGTTTTTGTAAATTAGCGCTGAATGGGCACAACTTCAGAACTGTAAAAGTGACGTCACCCAATTTCAAACTTGATCATCAGTGTTTTGTGTTCAATAACATTTGGTTGAGGCAAATTAAATGTAGAGAGCGGAAATTACAGAATAAGCACTAAGTCTTTGACCATTTGTAAAGGGGCATAACTCACGAACTATAAAAGAGACGCCATTCAATTTCAAATTTGATCTGTGTGTTTTAGTAATTGGCATAGTGTATAAGTTGAATTTACAACATTTGGTTGAGGCAAACGGAAACCATTTCTGGGAACGTACCCGACAAACGGACTGGACTGACGGACAAGGGCTAGAATAACCTTCTCCCACGCCTAGCGGCGGGGGCATACAAAATGTGTTTGATACCCATAATTCGTGACAGTAACATTTGTATTCCTTTTTTTTTTTTAATTTAAAGTCTTCTTAGACAGGCGATTTCCTTCGTGTGTATCGCCAATTAATATATTTTACACAGAAGCAAAAGAAGTAGTTTCGGCAACATGGTTAATCGAAGTGTAAAACCTAATATTTTCATCCCTAGGTTTACACTTCAATAAACCATGTTGGCGAAACTATTTTCGTTGCATCTGTGTAAAATGTATCCAGGTACACACACTAATGATATTCACCGCTTAAAAAAACTTTGGTAGAAAATAAAAAATAAAAATATTTCGGTCAAGAAATATGAGAATTAGACATATTTTCCCCCGGAGAGTTTCGGTGAGTAAACTGGGTCGCTGGCTAATAAACCCACCCGTTTACACGACAAAAATTTCTAGGTATAGTGTAAAACTAAATTTATTGCGGTCAAGTTTGTTTCACTTTGGCAAAAAGGTTTTAATGAAGAAGATTTTTGTAAAAGTAATAAACAGCGATGGGTACAAAGTGAGGAAGAAAGCTCTCTTAATTCTGTGTGCCATGTGAGCTAAAAATCTGTGATAATGAATTTTAATCTGAAATTACCAATTACAATAAAAACTGTGATAACGAATTCCACAAATCGTTATAACGAATTTATCGTTATCACAAATTACAAAAAATTCTACAATTCGTTATAACGATAAAATCGTTATAACGAATTTATCGTTATCACAAATTACAAAAAAATGTGATAAGGAATTTAATTCTTAATAACGAATTACAAGATCTGTTATAACGATTTTCACCAATTCATTATCACAAATTTAATCTGTTAAAACGAATTATAAAATTCATGATAACGATTTAAATTCGTGATTTCGAATTCAAATTATACTTTTGGGAGGTCCTAAATGGGCTTCCGCAGAAAGCAATACTACTGAATGTTTCACGATTGTCATGTTAATAAGATAAGAAATCCAAAAATTAAAAAGATAAAGACAAATATCTTATGTATTGATATCAAACATTTTAATCCAATTCTCTTTACACGGGAATAGTTCCGCCTACTGCATTGAGTGACAGTTTTTCTGATTAATATAAATAGTATATCTTGTAGAATTTTTACAGTTGTTATAAACATGTATAAGCAGTTAATTATTTAAGAGGTAGAAGATTCTTTTCAGAATTATCACAGACTTCTTACCTAGGGGTTGGGTAAGCGTTTATCAAAGACAAATTCTCGTCCGTTTTCGAGAATATACCGTCCACTTTTAAGGGTGTGACGTCACCTTAAAGGGTAGTCTGATGCAACATTAAGGTATAGCGTCCAAGTTTAAAACCCAAATATGGCGTCGGCGTCGATGTCCGAATCACACGGTCCAACCCCAAATTTGCGTCCCGATTTCATGGTCGACCATGGCGTCCGCGTTAAGGCCCAAATATGGCGTCAGCGTCGGACGTCCACCTTTATTGGGTCATACTGTCCCACAAACACTACTGACAACTCTCCACAAGAGACCAAAATGGCACAGAAATTAACAACTATAGGTCACCCAAGGCCTTCAACAATGAGCACAGCCCACACCGCATAGTCAGCTATAACAGGTCCCGAAATGACAATGTGAAACAATTTAAACGAAAAAACTAACGACCTAATTTATATACAAAAAATGAACGAAAAACAAATATGTAACATATAAACAAACGACAACCACTGAATTACAGTCTCCTAACTTGGGACAGGCACATACATAGAGAATGTGGCGGGGTTAAACATGTTAGCGGGATCCCAAACCTCCCATAACCTGGGACTTTGGTGTAACAGTACAACATAAGAACGAACTATAAAAATCAGTTGAAAAATATATTAGATCCATACAATACATACAGACCATATTTTGAAACCAATATATACTAAGCATTCAGCCAATCAAACAAAATGCATCTTATAACCAAAGATCATTTTCACACTGTATATGGGTTAGAGATCTTAAAACAGAGTTTTTTTGGACACTGTGTATGGGTCAGAGATACAGTTTGTATACAGACTGTATCTTAAAATTAGACCCATAGATAAAGCATACAGAAAATGCATACAGACTGTATATAAGAACCACAGGCAGTGCACACACTTTATCTTGCAGTAACAGGCAAAACATACAGACTTTTATTTCAACTTGGAACAACTTACAATGCATACATACTGTGTCTCTGATCCATAGACAGTGTTAACCGACTAAATCTAAGATATACCGACAATAGAAGTATCTTAGACTCATAGTCAAAGCATATAAACAATGTATAAAGACTAAGAACGACGTACAATACATAAACTTAATTTAATTTACAACAAAGAAAATGCATACAGACTGTATCTTGGAAGCACAGACAATGCATTGACTATGTGTAATCAAAGAACCTTTGTGAGCACGCTCACATACTTCACAACCCGACATTGTCACTAAGCAAACAAAATTTCAACAGATTATTTAGTTCAAACACGCATGAAATTCTGTTGTGTAATTTCAGAAGATATGCAGAAGTATATTTAGGCCGAAATTCTAAGTTCAGAAGGTATAGTTCCTAATTCCTAACAAGAGTACACACGTTGAAATTTCTCGCCTTATTTATGTTGATAGACCTAAATATAAAGCTTTACTACAATTATCACATAAACTTATAATAACATGACCAAAGAAAATGAGATCAAGGTCATATGACCAAAATGAGGAATACATTTACACCTTACAATCATTCAATACAAATGAGGTCAAGGTCAGATGACACTTGGCACAAAAACTAAACACTGAACAATGAACCCCGAAAATGAGGTCAAGGTCAAATGAGACTTGCGAGGCTGACATCATTAGATATTTCCAGACACCAAATATAGTTGACCTATTGCATATGGTATTAGAAAAAACGAACAAAACTCAAAAGCTTAACTTTGACCATTGAACCAAGGAAATGAGGTCAAGATCAGATGACACCTGCCAGTTGGACATGTACACCTTACAATCCTTCCATACACCAAATATACAAGACATATTTTTTTATAGTATCTGAGATATAGACTTGACCACCAAAAACTTAACCCTTTTCACTGATCCATGAAATGATGGCGAGGTCAAGTGAAAACTGTCTGATGGGCATGCTGACCAAGGTACGCAAATACTAAATATAGTTACCCATAATATGAGAGAAATTACAAAAACTCTTAACTTTTTTTCAAGTAGTCACTGAACCATGAAAATGAGTTCAAGGACAATGGACATGTGACAGATGGAAACTTCCTAACTTAAGGCATCTGTATTTAAAGTATGGAGCATCCAGGTCGTTCGCCGTCTAAAATATAAAGCTTTTAAGAAGTGAACTAACGCTGTCGCCGCCGCCGCCGGATCACTATTCCTATGTCGAGCTTTCTGCGACAAAAGTCGCAGGCTCGACAAAAACAAGAATGTGTCCATCGTACACCGTTCCCCACTTGCCCTATCATTTTCTATGTTCAGTGGACCGTGAAATAGGGGAAAAAACCTCCTTTTGCATTAAGCTTAGAAAAAAACATATTATTGGAAACATATGTACTAAGTGCCCATTTACTATCGTAGGTGGGGCATAAAAAAATTAATCATAATTTTCTGCCAATATGCACATTTACATAGCATGTCCTAACTATCTAAAAAATTCATGAAACTCTGTTGTGGACTTTAGGAGTATATAGAAAATCAATGAATTGATAATTTCATAATTTCCTCATTATCTACAAAGATTTATAAAACTCTGTTATGTGGTTTCAGAGGAGTTGCAATAACGAGAACAGGACTGACAGACCGATGGATCAAAAACATTGTACCATAAAGAACTTTGTTTGGTTTGGTATAATAAAGGGTCTGCTAAATAATGTAAGGCTGAGATTAATTAGTCATTTGGTCACACCAGTTTTTTGGCGAGGTTCGTTTTGTTCAGTCTTTGATGTTCTTTGTTGTGTTTTGCATACTGTTGTTTATTTTTTAATCTTTCTCTTTTTTTGCCGTGGTTTTGTCAGTTTATTATTGACTTATGTGTTTAAATAAGCGTTTAGTATCTTTCGCCTCTCTCTTCGGTCAATTTGATTATGTGGGACATACAGATTTAGACCCAAACTTGTCTCTGATTGTTTCGTGATTATTGCAGATGTAAATCATACTATAAAATTGAGAATGGAAATGGGGAATGTGTCAAGGAGACAACAACCCGACCATAGAGCAGACAACAGCCGAAGGCCACCGATAGATCTTCAATGTAGCGAGAAACTCCCGCACACGGAGGTGTCCGTCAGCTGGCCCCTAAACAAATATGTATACTAGTTCAGTGATAATGGACGTCATACTAAGCTCCGAAATATACACAAGAAACTAAAATTAAAAATCATACAAGACTAACTAGATACCATTGAGATGGGAGCAATCTCTGTGGGCCCCGCTGTCAATAACGTGGGGTAAATAAGTTGATCAAATTTGTTAGCGATGGACAGACCATTGACCTAAGAAGTTGTACATACATCATGACACGCCCTCTGGTGGTGGTTAAAATGGATGTCAAGTATAAACTTTGAAATCATAACGGTTCTAAAGATATAGAGCGGACACGATCTTCACCACAGGACACAGGGTTGTCAACTGAAACCAAAGTTTTTTTACCTTGACCTTTGACCTAGGAAGTTGTACATACATCATGACACACCCTCTGGTGGTGGTTAATAAACATGTTAAGTATTAAGTATAAAATCAAAACGATTATCTAGATATGGAGCGGACACGATCTTCACCAAAGGACACGGGTTAGTCAACTGAAACCAAAGTTTTTGACCTTGACCTTTAACCTAGGAAGTTGTACATACATCATGACACACCCTCTGGTGTTGGTTAAAATGAATGTCAAGTATAAACTTTGAAATCATAACGGTTCTCAAGATATAGAGCGGACACAAAGTTAAAGTGTTACGAACGGACGGACGGACGGACGACAGACGGACGGACGGACAGACTGATCACTATAGGGCGACCCGCCTAAAAGCAGGGCCCTAACAAAGGTCAGAGGCTCCTGACTTGGGACAGGCACAAAATTGCGGCGGGGTTACACATGTTTTTTGAGATCTCAACCCTCCCCTATACCTGTAGCCAATGTAGAAAAAACAAACGCGCAACAATACGCAGAGTAAAACTCAGTTTAAGAGAAGTCCGAGTCCGATGTCAGAATATGAAACAAAAGAAAATAAACAAAACGACAATAATACATAAATAACAACAGACTACTAGCAGTTATTGACATGCCAGAACCAGACCTCAATTAAACTGATTGAAAGATTATGTCTTCATCATATGAATATCAAGCACAATCCCTCCTGTTAGGGGTTTAGTATTATACCGTCATGAAATATACAACCCTCTTATTTACAATATCATTTGATCAACACCTATTTACAAGGGTCTATTTGATATGAGTTTTCTCATTGTTGAAGGCTGTATGGTTGCATATAACTGCTTACATCCACTTTATTTGAACTTGAGTGGATACATGTAGGTGTCTCATTGGCAATCATACCACATCTCCTTATTTTTACAGTATTGTTTCAGTACTGTTACCTAATAAAAGGACAAAACAAGACAGCAATTTGACAAAACTAAAGACATACATACTTGATTTTACTTCTCTAAAGATATACACAAAAATTTCATAGTTCGTATCTGAACATGTACACAGCCATGGGAATTTTAAGGGACTATATTTCAGTGTGCATATATTTAGTAGCTAATCTGGCTACTTCCTGTTTATCAGACCGGTACCGTAGAAAAGAATTGTGACAATATATCCAATCTTTTCAAAAACCAAAGACTAACGTCACTAGGAGCAGCAGTTAGTTGTCATAGAAACTCTAGATAGAAAGATAATCTGCCACTTTTATAAAAGGGACTACACATAGTTTTTGAAAGGGTATAATCGGTTTGTGCTGAAATTACTTTCTTTAGTTCAGGAACTCATTTGTGCTAAATGGTAATCTCCACCCACATTTAGGACTGGCAGTTATTTGTAGTTTTTTTCAACAGCTTGCACTTTTTCTAAATTATATTTGCTTCTTTTAAGACTGACCAAAACTGTTTTTTACCATTGTGGTTTGATTAAGGTAGTGTATATCAAACAGCTATTGGAAATATTATGAACAACCCTCTTATTTACAATATCATTTGATCAACACCTAGTGGTCTTTGGTGGTATCTCGCATAACATTAATAAGGTCTTTTTTAAAAGGCAACTTGAAATTATTGGTCCCATATTTATGTGCTATAACAAATGTATGGGCTGCTGATCTGCATATATGATGGCAATATATTCTTATGTTTTCAATGACCCCTTATTTCTTCACTCCACTTGATAAGATAGAAATAAATGTTATTCCATATTTTATTGGTTTTTTAAAAAGTATCATAATTTAGACATAAAGACAAAACTAAGCACAGTGAAAAAAAGTCTACTCTGTCCTATAAAGTTTGAGATGTTTTTGTTGTTCAATCTTTGTCACTTGTATGGAAACACTAAATCTTGATAACCTACAACAGAAATATTATCACTTTTATTTCAATTCAATTGTTGCAGTTATCATGCATGTAATAAAGAAAATGATAAATTAGACCAGATCTCCACATTAATATCAAAACTAGAGGCTTCAATGAGCCTGTGTCACTTACATGATACTTTTATTTACAATTGATGCATGATACAGAATTTGTCCATACCAACCGTCAGTGTTTACCATATAATACAGTTGTCGGATTTTGTCCATACCTATCGTCGATGGTTGACATAAAATACAATACTCCTATATACCGAATATCAACAGTATTTGTCTATACCTACCATCCGTAGTTAACATACAATATAATACTCCTATATACCGTCTATCAACAGTATTTGTCTATACCTACTGTCAGTAATTAACATACAATATAGTGCTCCTATATACCGTCTATCAACAGTATTTGTCTATACCTACTGTCGGTGGTTAACATACAATATAGTGCTCTTAAATGTAGATACCGTCTATCAACAGTATTTGTCTATACCTACTGTCGGTAGTTACCATACAGTATAGTGCTCCTATATACAGTCTATCAACAGTATTTGTCTATACCTACCGTCGGTGGTTAACATACAATATAGTGCGCCTATATACCGTCTATCAACAGTAGTTGTCTATACCTACTGTCGGTAGTTAACATACAATATAGTGTTCCTATATACCGTTTATCACCAGTATTTGTCTATACCTACCGTCGGTGGTTAACATACAAAATAGTGCTCCTATATACCGTCTATCAACAGTTTTTGTCTATACCTACTGTCGGTGGTTAATATACAAAATAGTGCTCCTATATACCGTCTATCAACAGTATTTGTCTATACCTGCTGTCGGTGGTTAACATACAATATAGTGCTCCTATATACCGTCTATCAACAGTATTTGTCTATACCTACCGTAGGTGGTTAACATAAAATATAGTGCTCCTATATACCGTCTATCAACAGTATTTGTCTATACCTGCTGTTGGTGGTTAACATACAATATAGTGCTCCTATATACCGTCTATCAACAGTATTTGTCTATACCTAGCGTCGGTGGTTAATATACAATATAGTGCTCCTATATACCGTCTATCAACAGTATTTGTCTATACCTGCTGTCGGTAGTTAACATACAATATAGTGCTCCTATATACCGTCTATCAACAGTATTTGTCTATACACTCGTCGGTAGGTTAACATACAATATAGTGCTCCTATATACGTCTATCAACAGTATTTGTCTATACCTACCGTCGGTGGTTAATATACAAATAGTGCTCCTATATACCGTCTATCAACAGTATTTGTCTATACCTACTGTCGTAGTTAACATACAATATAGTGCTCCTATAATGCTGTCTATCTAACAGTATTTGTCTATACCTACTGTCGGTAGTTAACATACAATATAGTGTTCCTATATACCGTCTATCAACAGTATTTGTCTATACCTACGTCGGTAGGTTAACATACATATAGTGTCCTATATACCGTCTATCAACGGTATTTGGTCTATACTCTGTCAGTAGTTAACATACAAATAGTGCTCCTATAATACTGTATATTAACAGTATTTGTCTAATACCTACTGTCGGTAGTTAACATACAATATAGTGTTCCTATATACCGTCTATCAACAGTATTTGTCTATACTGCGGTCGGTATAACATACATATAGTGCTCCTATATACCGTCTATCAACAGTATTTGTGCTATACTACTGTCGGTAGTTAATATACAATATAGTGCTCCTATATACGTCTATAACAGTATTTGTCTATACCTGCTGTCGGTAGTTAACATACAATATAGTGCTCCTATATACCGTCTATCAACAGTATTTGTCTATACCTACGCGTCGGTGGTTAATATACAATATAGTGCTCCTATATACGGTCTATCAACAGTATTTGTCTATACCTACTGTCGGTAGTTAACATACAAATATAGTGCTCCTATATACCGTCTATCAACAGTATTTGTCTATACCTACCGTCGTGGTTAACATACAATATAGTGCTCCTATATACCGGTCTATTAACAGTATTTGTCTATACCTACGTCGGTGGTTAACATACAAAATAGTGCTCCTATATACCGTCTATCAACAGTATTTGTCTATACCTACTGTCAGTAGTTAACATACAATATAGTGCTCCTAAATCGTCTATCAACAGTATTTGTCTATACCTACTGTCGGTAGTTAACATACAATATAGTGCTCCTATAATACGTCTATTAACAGTATTTGTCTATACCTACTGTCGGTAGTTAACATACAATATAGTGCTCCTATATACCGTCTATCAACGGTATTTGTCTATACCTACTGTCGAGTGTTAACATACAATATAGTGCTCCTAAATACGTCTATCAACAGTATTTGTCTATACCTACCGTCGGTGGTTAACATACAAATATAGTGCTCCTATATACCGCTATCAACAGTATTTGTCTATACCTGCTGTCGGTGGTTAACATACAATATAGTGCTCCTATATACCGTCTATCAACAGTATTTGTCTATACCTACGTCGGTGGTTAATATACAATATAGTGCTCTATATACCGTCTATCAACAGTATTTGTCTATACCTGCTGTCGGTAGTTAACATACAATATAGTGCTCCTATATACCGTCTATCAACAGTATTTTGTCTATACCTACTGTCGGTAGTTAACATACAATATAGTGTTCCTATATACCGTTTATCACCAGTATTTGTCTATACCTACCGTCGGTGGTTAACATACGATATAGTGTTCCTATATACCGTCTATCAACAGTATTTGGCTATACCTACTGTCGGTAGTTAACATACAAGATAGTGCTCCTATATACCGTCTATCACCAGTATTTGTCAATACCTACTGTCGGTAGTTAACATACAATATAGTGTTCCTATATACCGTTTATCACCAGTATTTGTCTATACCTACCGTCGGTGGTTAACATACGATATAGTGCTCCTATATACCGTCTATCAACAGTATTTGGCTATACCTACTGTCGGTAGTTAACATACAATATAGTGCTCCTAAATACTGTCTATTAACAGTATTTGTCTATACCTACTGTCGGTAGTTAACATACAATATAGTGTCTCCTATATACCGTCTATCAACAGTATTTGTCTATACCTACCGTCGGTGGTTAACATACAATATAGTGCTCCTATATACGGTCTATCAACAGTATTTGTCTATACCTACCGTCGGTGGTTAACATACAAAATAGTGCTCCTATATACCGTCTATCAACAGTATTTGTCTATACCTACTGTCAGTAGTTAACATACAATATAGTGCTCCTAAATGCTGTCTATTAACAGTATTTGTCTATACCTACTGTCGGTAGTTAACATACAATATAGTGCTCCTATATACCGTCTATCAACAGTATTTGTCTATACCTACTGTCGGTAGTTAACATACAATATAGTGCTCCTATATACCGTCTATCAACGGTATTTGTCTATACCTACTGTCAGTAGTTAACATACAATATAGTGCTCCTAAATACTGTCTATCAACAGTATTTGTCTATACCTGCTGTCGGTGGTTGACATACAATATAGTGCTCCTATATACCGTCTATCAACAGTATTTGTCTATACCTACCGTCGGTGGTTAACATACAATATAGTGCTCCTATATACCGTCTATCAACAGTATTTGTCTATACCTGCTGTCGGTAGTTAACATACAATATAGTGCTCCTATATACCGTCTATCAACAGTATTTGTCTATACTTAGCGTCGGTGGTTAACATACAATATAGTGCTCCTATATACCGTCTATCAACAGTATTTGTCTATACCTACTGTCGGTAGTTAACATACAATATAGTGTTCCTATATACCGTTTATCACCAGTATTTGTCTATACCTACCGTCGGTGGTTAACATACGAAATAGTGCTCCTATATACCGTCTATCAACAGTATTTAGCTATACCTATTGTCAGTGGTTAACATAGAATATAGTGCTCCTATATACTGTCTATCACCAGTATTTGTCTATACCTACCGTCGCTGGTTAACATGGAATATAGTGCTCCTATATACCGTCTATCAACAGTATTTGTCTATACCTACCGTCAGTGGTTAACATAGAATTTAGTGCTCCTATATACCGAGGGGGATAACGGATCTGCATCTAGAATTTATCATGCTGGCCTTTTTTTGGATTTTTAAAATTCTTGTTATCCCTTCATTTTGACATTCATCCCAAATAATACAACAGTAGTCAATGAGGGGCAGAATACCCATTGTATTATGTTTTCTTGCATTTATATTAAAAAAAATCTTTATTTAAGAAAGATGGTATATTCTGGATGATATATTAGCACATCAACCTTGGTCAATTTGATTTCAACAGTTATTTAGTGGGCTGTCAATTTTGAAACTAATATTTTTTCACATGAAGAATTTTATAATACTTTAATTTATTATCAAGTTTGGTTGAAAAGTCTGAATAGTTTCTGCTTTGTTCAAGTAATCAAACATTTTGTTTCATTTGCATTTATGAACATGTTATTCATCATCATTTATATTTTCTAGATGTTTCCCCCTGATTTATGATTAGTGATGTCATCAGCATATACAACGATATAGGTCTGTTTCACAATTTTCAATGCATAAAATGATTTTGGGAAGGTCATTTATAAATAGCACAAACAATAGAGGACAAGGTATAGAACATTGGGGGACACCAAATTTTACATGTTGTTGTTCAGAGTTAACATTACAAATGTATACCTGTTGTTATTCAGGTATGACTTAAAAAAACTAACAGTAGTCTCACTAAATTCATTAATGTCGAGCTTTAAACAAAGACAGTCATGATCTACCAAATTAAAAGCTTTTTTTAAAATCTTAAGAAAAATGCTAGGTTTAAATTACCATCATTCATTTCTTGCAACCATGTTTGAATGATATTAAATAAATGTCAAGCTCAATCCAGTATACATGTATATTCCAGGTTATGGACAAATGATAATGCTATTAAAAATACCAAATCATAACCAGTGCCTTTCTCTTTTTCTATTTACAGTACCGGTATATGACTAGGTAATAATGATTATTTTTTTCAACTATTTTCATACTTTTTTTTTCCTCTGTTTTTGTATCAAGGGCATAATTGTTTAAGGCAAACTAAGCATCTGCATATTCAAACTATTCCTAACTATACTCTACCTCAAATTCTGGAAACTGCAGAATGTTTGTCGTAGCAGTCTTATGGTAGCTGAACTGTTTCTATTTTTTGTAAATCTGGATTAATAAGTCTTTTGTCACTGTTTTAACCATTCTGGGGCTATAGAAAAAAAAAACATTACAGAATTATCAAAATTATTTGTGTATAATGTTTGTGTACAGTCATTCAACTAAAAAATGACAAAATTTATTTTTTTGTGTATAAATAAATAATTATGATTTTAATGTCTTAATATTTTATAAATTACTTCAAAAGATTAAATTTAAATTATAATCTAAACATGAAAGAGCACATATAAATCAACCTTTTACTCAGATTTATATCTAAAACCAGTTATAACTAGCTATAATATCTTTGACTTCACAAATATCATCATCTAATTTTACAAATCAGTATTTATTTGGTGGCACTTTCTGCACACTAAGTATGTTATGCCTTAGGTTTAATTTTAGGCTGACCTGAGGTCAATAGTCTTAAACAATGTCATAAAACTATCAGTTTTACTGTAATATATTGATATTGTGACATTTATGGGAAAGAGCATATGAGTTAGTCATATTGGTCAATACAATGGAAAGTTTATAGCTGAGACTACTAAAAACTATGTGTTATACTAGTAGTCTCAGTTTATAACTATGTTAATGTCAATTATATACATGACATAATAATTAAATCATTTAAAAAACTATTCCAAAGATTTCTCTCAAATCAAGTTTACATTTTTTTAGAGAAGAGTCTGTCTGAATATATTCAGGGGTAGTCCAAATAATTATGACTTCTTAAAAAGCTGTATTATGGGGAAAAGGGGGGGGGGTCTATTATGTTTTTTTCATACAGGAGGAAGACGTCAAAGCAAAAAAACCCCAACAAAACAAAATAAAATAATAGCCTGTCAAGACGTCATTATTATAGTATTAATGAATGGGTGTTTTTATAACGGCCCTTTTATATGTCCAAGGTCTGTAATAATGGTCGAGGAAGTCTGTAATGGCTCGAGGCAACGCCGAGGGCCATTACAGACATCCGAGGCCATTATTACTGACCGAGGACATATAACAGGGCCATTATAAAAACACCCATTTCTTAATACATGTATTAACCAACTGAACAAAAGTATATGTGTTGCTACCAACTTGACGTACTCTCTTACTCTTTTAATGACAGTTTAGTTTGAAAAAAATAATTTGTACTTCATCATGATAAAGCTTTAAATATACCAAATATCCAAATAAAGTTGAAAGAAGTTAAGTGTTGAAAAACAGGATGAACAGTGATCCCTTTATATGGTTCTTTAATGTTAGTTGCTGGTTACTTAAATAAAATAAAATACAAAAAGGTATTATACTCTTTACAACTTAATTTTATTAACTTTATTAAAAAAAACATAACTGGGCTTAATACAGACAAACTGGGCATTAATACAGGGCCATTACAAAAAAACAGAGCCATTACAGAAAAACAGGGCCATTACAGAAAAAAACAGGGCCATTACAGAAAAACAGGGCTATTACAGAAAACATGTAATTTTTTAATAAATAGTCATTTTTGGCAATAATGTACTTAGTTGGTTAATAAATCATGATAATTTGGTATAATTTTGGGATAACAATACATTTAACTTCCTTTGATGTCGGGGAGGGGATACGTTTTGACAATTAATTATTCTTGAAACTAACAATAATTATTTCTTATTGTTACTTTGGTCTGCGAGCGCGATTTGTGGTTCTCGAGTTATTCTAAAATAAAAAAAGGGGGGGGGGTGTTACTATATAAATTTACCCAGTTTGGAGACAATACATATTTAAAATCTAACCATAAACTCCAATATTCCTGCATTTTTTTTAGCAGAACAAACACGAGGGCATTCTCGTCTCTGTTATAATCAATAGTTAACTCATTTCTTCTTCTAGGTTATTTCTTATTCAATTATGATTATCAGCTGTCTATCTATTTACCATGTTTATGTTAAACTGGTCCGTAATTCCATCGTAGTGTTTCGATAAGTGAACACAACAGGGATCCAGTCGTCTGTAAACCAACAACAAGGATAAAACAGGGTACACAGTTCCGTAATTTCGTATACTTTTCTAATCTTCATACTAACGAGCTCCAAAAGTAGGCGTACTGGGCGGGTCTAAAAACCGACTCTCGGTGGTTAACGTCTCTCGATGGTTAACTTTAAGTGCCTACCGTTTTTTAAACAAAGTAGATGCTGAAAAAATATACCTTACATTATTTTTTCAAAATGGTCACAAAGCCTCAAACTTGCAATTTCCTTAATGAAAAATGTGTCCATAGGAAATTAAAATTGCTGATTTTGAATTTTCCTCAAATTAGATTTTATGGGACTTTTTTCTGTGTATATCTGGGGCTTAATGCTATAGATTAGAACTAACACATTTTCTGTTGCAATTAGTTTGAGGTTAAGGTGGTACCCAACACTTTCACTAAAATTTATTTGGCTCGTTTAATTTTCATAAAATTTTGACAAAGTATTTACTTTGACCCTTTGACAAAAATATAAAAATTTCAAAAAATTTGAACCAACTAATTTATCAGAAAAATTACACTGGTTATATAGCAGTTTGACAAGCACCAATGTTGATCATTGAGAAGCTTAATATTCCCTTAACAACACAAAGTAATTAAAACGTTTAGCTGATTTTACAGAGTTACCTCCCTGTAGTGTTAGGTACCACCTTAAACCTTAGTTTGACTGGACAATTATGTATGTTTTCTGTATTTACAACATTTAAAAATCACATTGTGAGGTATATTAAACTAGATGATAAATGCATTCTCTATGCAATGAAGAAAATCCCCAATGAAAAATGAGATTTAGAACTAACCTGAATTATACAAAAAGAATCACTGATGTGACACTTTCCCATGGTTTTTTTTGTATGGAGTCATCATAATTTTTTGTAAAATGTATGCCTATATTATCTTTATTTATAGAGGCATTCATGGTAGACAGTCCTTATGATATTTTTTTTATAACTTGGGGAGGAATTAATACTACACATATCAAGAAGTAAAACACACATCTGCAAGGTATTCAAGTATGACATCTTAATCTTATGTAATAAAAAAAACAAAGAAAGTAACCTTACTAAAAACTTCAAATACTTGTCCTTGGTACTCAAGGGCGAACAGGTATAAAATAAAACATTTATAACATATCTGAAAAGGAGTATTACAAAACAGATATATCAGAAAATACATTTCCAGAATTTTACATTTATTTACTCTATAGCTATCATAGTGGTAAAACATCAACAAAAACTCTCTGTTCTTAAACAATTTTCTTGCCCTTCACTCTTTGACACTTGTATGTCACTAAGAAGTCTTGATCAACCTAAAAAAGAATTGCTTTCATGTATAATTCACAACATCTGGTTCAATTATTGAAATAAACATTCATTTTAAATGAAACAAAATATAATTTTGAACTGTTCTGATCATATTTCTACCAGATGGCTGGCTTTTTCAATGATATAATAAACTCAAATTGGAATGGTGCCTTTTTTTGATCTTCCTGTCTGGGTATGGTGCAAACATACCTTTTTTGGTTTAAAAATATTTTACCAAGTATAATTCATTATTCTACTGGAACATCTTTAGCTTGAAAAGGTAGATCAAACTATGAAAAAATTAAGTGTGATTACGCGTATTTAAATTTATTAAAAAAAAAACTTTTAAAATCAAGGGCAGATAATTACATTTATTTGATAGGTCAATTGGTGTTTTGTCTTTATGGACGGACAAGGTAATTTCTATATTCACCCAAAAACTTTGTTGGATGTTTAATAAGTTTGATAAAGTACAAGATTATATCATGGCAGGAGGTTTTAGACAATAATCTACAATAGATTTAGCATACAGCATGTACAGTACAGTGTATTAACAATTATATCCAAAATGTTTCATCATTTTTTTTTTAATTTAGATCAGGTATCTTCTTATCTTAAAATCACAGGAAAGACAACTAACAACAAGAACTGAGAAGACAATAAAAGTTGATTTTTTTGTTCATGATACATACCTGGTATACCTGGCATTAATATCCATCACCGACAGCAAATGGCTCAAGGTGGAGGATTTCTTTTGTTGCAAGTATTCATATTTTCGTGTTTTATTTTGCATTCAACTCCATTGTTAGAAATTACTGAGCCATTGATTATGTTATGTGACTGTAAGTTTGAACCCATCTCTGAAAAAAAATATTCATTACATGCAATATATGCCAAGTATACATTGTTTTCTATGTTTATAATGAACTGACAGACACATCAAAGTATTTTCATGCAATATATCCCTAGTATAAATTGTTTTCTAGGTTTACAATTAACTGATAGTCACATATCAGTACAATACATACAATAATTCCCAGTATGAATTGTTTTATAGGTTGATTTGGATAGACTGATAGTCACATCTCAGTATTTTACATGCAATATTTGCTCGGTATAAATTGTTTTCTAGGTTTAAAGGAGACCCATAGTCACATCTCAATATTTTACATGCAATATTTACCCGGTATAAATTGTTTTCAAGGTTCAAAAGAGACCTATAGTCACATTTCAGTATTTTCCATGCAATATTTACCCGGTATAAATTGTTTTCTAGGTTTAAAAGAGACCTATCGTCACATTTCAGTATTTTCCATGCAACATTTGCCGGGTATCAATTGTTTTCTACGATTATAGGAGACCCATAAACACATCTTAGTATTTTACATGCAATAATTGCTTGGTATAAATTGTTTTCTACGTTAATAGGAGACCCATAGTCACATCTCAGTATTTTATATGCAATATTTTCCAGGTATAAATTGTTTTCTAGGTTTATAGGATACCCATAGTCACATCGCAGTATTTTACATGCAATATTTGCTCGGTATTAATTGTTTTCTAGGATAATAGGAGACCCATAGTCACATCTCAGTATTTTACATGCAATATTTGCCGGATGTAAATTGTTTTCTAGGTTTATAGGATACCCATAGTCACACCTCAGTATATTACATGCCATATTTGCCGTTTCAAAAATGCAGCTTCTTTATTTGTGAGACAAAATTAAGAATTTTAAGTTTTAGTTTTAGGGGATTAATTATCTAACATTATTTATGAATAAAAAATACTGCATTTATTTTCCATCATAGATTATATATACACTTTATCATGTTTATTTCGGAAAATGTATATAACATTTGTCATGCATGTTACAAGCTGCTATAAAACGAAAAGAAAATTTTGATTTCATTCATGTCAATATCGTTATATGTATATATATATATATATATTCTATTATCAATGGACATTTGAAGTCATACTATTCAAAATAATATGCTAACTGCTTTTTTTTTCTTTTTTTCTTATATGATGACACACTCCGCCTTGTAAAGGCAGGAACTCCAATCGATTTCTTCATCAAAATTCCAATAAATTAACTAATTGTATACAGTATTGTTGATTCTTTATGTTGTTCAGCTGAGTCTCGTGTAATAAAAAGGTAATCTCTACACAAAGTATGGTTATTTTCTGAAGAAACAGATAGCCTTTTGAAATACAGCAAATGGTATGTAGTTTAATTATCATTGAATTTTATAGCCAGAACCGTCATATCAAATGTAAATGGAGATAGTAACTAAACTATTATAGTTCATATATATGTAAGACCCCTTCTACAATTTCATTAGGAGTAGGCTCTTGACGGCAGCTGTAGAGGCAATATATGTTTGGGCAATTTGCAAGTACATTGTATATTTCATTTGTCTACATGATTTATTTTCTTATGGTCTGAGACCACAATTATTTCGTAGTGCACTTCTTTTAGAACATAAATGAAAATTAAAAAAATCCCACCTGCGCTTTCTCAATTTTTACAGTGTGTTGTACTACTTTTGGGACAAATTATATCAAAATTATAGAAAACTTAAAATATGGACAATATTATATTTAGGGCGTCTTGAAATATTTTTACAGCTTCCGAAGTGCTAATTTTTAGCCTTTTTCAGCTGGACCAAATCACTACTTTCCTTAAAAGATGGGGACCCAAATTTTTTTACAGTGTAATTTCACCCACCTTCTTACAATTTGAGGCGTTAAACATGGAGAAATAAATTTGGAAGTGGTATAAAAATTAATGGCAAGTAACCCACTGTCAACACTAGGGACTATATTCGTAAATCAAGGGACGACAATTGTTGTCTCGGACCTTATTCTTGATTTATTCAGTACAGTAAATATACATTTTGTCTAATGTATCTACAGTATATCCTGTTATTTTAGAAAATGAACAATGTCACTCTCATGAAAGAATTTTAAGCGTGCATGCCTTTCAAACATATAGACTCTTATAAATAAAGTATCACAAATCCTACAATCAAAATACTGGGACCCTTCATCATGCAGTGTATAACTATAGATAATTTCGGTACATCTATGCTTTGTTTATTGAATGTAAAGTAAATCTGAAAATTATGTTTATAAATTCAGACGACACAACCATTTATATGTATGATTGTTTATATATATGACTGTTTATATATATATAATTCTTAAGAAATTAGAGAAACATAATATTTTATTTACTCGCAACACTTCTTTCATAACTTGCCCTTCATAACTTGACATTCCTAACTTGCCTGTTCACCTCGCCGATAACATACCCTATGTTTTACTGTGTAATGTTTCATCAATATCAGCAGATCAGAGGGGTTTCACTTGCAAAAATGATGGACATACGGATGGATGACAGAGGGGTTAACTACGCATCTCAAAAATAAAAAGTGACAGACATTCCTCCGGCACATATTCCATTCATATAATATTAGACATTATTTTCATACCTTAATATCAAAGGTGGTCTTAGTTAAAGTGGTCTCCTGTTGCATGCACAGGAAGTCTCACCATCTGATCATAGGTCATCTTTGATGAATTAGATGATGTATTAGATGGTTAAGTTGCAACCCCAATTATGCAGTGTTCTTACTGGGTCTACCATCATTTCCATTGGTACAACTTGCTTTAGGTTGATATTCCCTAGAATTAAAATTATTCTCAACTTTTCTGAAGTTTGTAAATTATATCTAAATAAATATAATCTGTATACAAAGTTTGTCGGATCAACCATAGATTTGGCAATTTTCCATTCAATAATAAAGGAGCATAAATACAGGTAACTCAAGAATGGTAACAGTGACGCAAGTCAAATTTTATCTTGATCTGTGCTGAGACTACTATGTGTTATAGTAGTCTCAGATCTGTGTTTTGTGGTAACAAGCAGTGTATAAGTTTTATTGTTGCAACAAACTTAAGTTAGAGACTAGAGACTAGAAAAGAAAGATTCAGCAATTGTTGCATAAATGAAGGGACATAACTTACAAATGGTCAAAGTGAAGCCACTCAAATTCAAATTAAATTGATCGGTGTTTTGTGACAACAGTAAAAGTTAATGCCTCTTTGAGTAGCGTTTGGGCATTAAAAAAAGTTAACATTATCCTACGTTCCAACTTTTCAAAATGCCCATGGAGTTGAATGTGCAAGATGGCTCTAACAGTCCTAAAAAAAATCTTCAAGGGTGCCTTCAAATGCATTTTAATGCTGTTTTTTTTTAACTTCTTCATGCTTTGTAATGCCTATA
This sequence comes from Mytilus edulis, assembly GCA_019925275.1. Lineage (NCBI taxonomy): Eukaryota > Metazoa > Mollusca > Bivalvia > Mytilida > Mytilidae > Mytilus > Mytilus edulis. Next base: position 31,158,766 of record CM034358.1, on the reverse strand, counting down.
GTCATTATAATATTAACTGTTTTGTTTAAAATTGTGGACAACATTGCTCTTTCTAAGTTTCCATTTTGTTAAACATTAAGTGGTAAAATAAGAAAAATCACACCAGATACATCTAATAGACATCATGATCTAATATACAGTAATACATTGTCACTGTATAAATACTTGTGACAGGAACATATATAATGAAGAATCTACAGTAGCGCGTTCATAGCAGGTCATTGTGTTTTTAGTTTGGCAAGTGGCAATCCCGGTAAACTGAATTTGCTTACACTTTCATGTAAATATGACAATCTTGCAATTCAACATGTATGTGATAACATTTTGTGAGGGAATTCGATGTTTGCTATACCACTGTTCATTCCAAGGCACTTTAGGTGTAGTACCACCAAATCATGGTACGTCACATCCGGTTGTATACGAAAGTAGGTCTAAGAAATATTCCCTTGAATGTGATAGTTGTAGAAAATAAACCCTGCATTTCAATGCCCTTAAATTTTTCTGAGTCATAAACATGTATGTTGGGTGATGAAAGCATCATTTTTTTTTTATTTGATGGTCTTATAAATTATTTTGGAAAGTTAAGGTTACATAGTTACCAAAGCAGGTAACCAGTAAATAACAGTGTAAAAATTGGGTTGTTTACTTCCGGTGGTGGTTACTTTCTTATATGCAATGAAATGTAGTGTGAAATTTTCACTGTAGCACTGGAAAGGATAAAACTTTATTCATGCAAAGTATTTCAGTAAATCTTTGGTTGAAATAAAGGTAAATACTGTACAATTTTTTTAAAAGTGCCAATTTAACAAAGACTAATAGGGAAAAATCAATGGTGGTATTACACCTATTTAGGGAAACTACACGTGCACTCGTGACCTTATTGTTCTTTCATTTTTTAAAATTATTACTAAACTAGTTCATACGTTGTAAACATGGACTATTCGGAAGGGATTGAGACACAGAAAGCACGTTTGAGGGAAAAATTGCCTTGAAATGGGGGTTTACGGGTGTTTTCTAAGTCAAATGGGTGGACAGACGAAGCTGTATTCAGTGTATAGTGTTAGATTTCCTTGGGACAGAAAAAAAAAAGAACATTGTATGGTCACAGATTTGCATACATGTTGCACACTGAGAAATTTGACCTATCAGAGGAATTTGATGTGTCTCATAAGTGTCATCAGAAGAGATGCATCAACCCTGATCACTTGTCTTTCGAGCCGCCTCATATCAACCAAGACCGCCAAGTTTGTCGTGGTATACACCCAACAAGGTGTCGAAAACACAAACCCTACCAAGACTGTTTGATTTAAAATGGTAAAACAATGATGGTTTTAAAGAGAAGTCTTATTTTTCTTCATATAATTTATGAAATACACTTTTGAATCCACATACATATATTACATTGAGACCTTTCTTGCCATGTTAATCCCCATTTTACTTAAGCCTCTGTGTCAAATTTTAAATCACCCTTACAGTTTTGTTTATACAACATGTGATTTTTTATTTCAGTGTTAACCATGTACTGAAGAGCACTCTGTTGAAAAATCTTATATGTGAATTGTTCTGCAGATGACACTTAAGCATTAAGGTATGTATCAACTAATGTCATGTTTTTGTTGGTTTTTTTTACCGCAAAATTTTACAATTTGCCACTGTGCCGTCTGCATTTTGCACCGACAAAACATCATCTAAACACTTGCCTTGGATTTATACACATCAGAATCCAGTCTCACATACTTACATTTTATAATTCTTACCAATTTTTTGTTTAACAGCATTCAAAGGGACATAACCCTATTTTAAACCATTTTGAGGTATTTTTTATTACTCTTTCTCCCCATTTTCTAATGTAAAATACAAGAAAGTGGACTTTTTATGTAAATCTATTAGAAATATACTGCAATAACTAAATAAAATGACTTTGATATCAGTAACAATAAATGATTGACTGAAAGGGAATTGTTATTTGTCACACTCTGGGAACAGACCAAAAACTCAAGTTACACATAAGGGCTTATAGAAACTTCAGTGGAGACTGTTAACATTAATAGAGACAGTTCTTTCAGTTAAAGTTGTCTTTTGTATCCTATTTAATTGTTTGAATGCATAGATCATGAGTATATGATCAGATATTAGTCAACACGGCATTTAATTATGATATACTGAAATAAGGATTTTTCGAAGAAATTAGACTGAAATCGCCGTAGGATATGGCCTTACTTTATACTGATTTTCTCTGAAACTATAGCTCTGACTGAGACAAAACTTGGCAGTTATGCTTGAAATAACTTGCAATTGGAGGGGAAAAAATACATTAAGTTTATTTGACATTTAGGTGTTCTTTAGGTGTAATACCACCAAATCATGGTACGTCACATCCGGTTGTATACGAAAGTAGGTCTAAAAAAATATTCCCTTGAATTAGACAGTTGCAGAAAATAAACTGCATTTCAATACACTTAAATTTTTCTGAGTCATAAACATGTATGTTGAGTGTCTGAAAGCATCATTCTTTTTTTTATTTGATGGTCTTATCAAATATTTTGGAAAGTTAAGGTTACATAGTTACCAAAGCAGGTAACGAGTAAATAATAGTGTAAAAATTGGGTTGTTTACTTCCGGTGGTGGTTACTTTCTTGTAGTGTGAAATTTTCACTGTAGCACTGGAAAGGATTAAACTTTGTTCATGCAAAGTATTTCTTTGGTTGAAATAAAGGAAAATACTGTACAATTTTTTTTAAAGTGCCAATTTAACAAAGACTAATAGGGAAAAATCAAAGGTGGTATTATACCTTTATGACAATACCCCTATATCAATCAGAACGGGTTTTTTGCACTGTTTTAAGAAATGATTTTACTTTGTAGATGTGTATTATTTGTAAAACAATTTTTGTAATGATTTAAAAAGGCGAATTTTCTGTATAAAGTCAATAATTATGTAGACTTTTAAAGCCCAAACTTTCTAAAGCCTTAAATACGCAAATTAAAGATACAAAAACTATACCAATACAGAACGACATGTTTGTGAAACTATAGCCTATAGCTTGGACTATTATACTAGTATAATAGTCCCAGGCTAGAGCAAATCTTTTGCTTAACACATTTTTATTCGTTTTTCCAAGATAATGAAAATTAAAAATTAAAATTAAATTAAAATATCTGACATTTTCTCCCTACCCATTTTACTCATATTAATTTTTTAATGATGTGGAGTTTTATATGTTATATGTCTCTGATGAATCATAATTAATCCAAAACTTATGATAGTCAGTAAATAAAGTCAAAATATGTTCGATCTGGCTATTTTAGGACATCAAAAGTCATTACGATCGTTTTAAGATCAATTTCGTCTACCTTACACAATCTTGTTAGGCACTATAATCAGCTGCCTGTTTATTTTATAGCGTATTTCAAAATAGAGAGAAAAATGAAACTTTTTTATTTACATATACCTTTTCTACCTCACTCGTAGAGTACTAACATAAAATATAAACCGGAGTCAAAATCGGAATCCTTTCGGAGTAAGCGTTTAATAGTGAATGATCCGTTTTTTAAATGAAATCTCTAAACGCGTAAATTGCCGTTGGCGTTTATGTTGTATTCTCACTTTTACCAGCATATCATACGCTATAAAGTTTATGTTTAAGTTTATGTCTTTAATGAAATTGAAGGATACGGCGTATACATCGGGATAACTTGTATCGTTTAACATTTTCTAAAAAAAGATTTCATTACCCTCATTATCATTACCAGCTGATTACTTAAACCAATCATAATGTCATGTGGATATTTCTGATTTGTTTCTTCATTCAATGCTGTATGTGCCCGACTTGTAAAGTTGACAGTACTACCAGTGGCGACGATACGTGCTTATCACGAAAAGGATCTGACAGCAAAGCCCTTCTTTTTTTCCTTTTCTTGTGTATTGTGTAACTGAATTGAATTTTGTTCCTGATTAAAACCATGTTGGTGCCATTCAACACGCCATTTACTTTGAATCAAAACAACCCTTGTCATGATTTTTGCTATCCCCGAATTGAACATACTTTTGTTATAACTATCAGCACTTAACAACTATACTGTACAGTATAAAAGTATGCTGTTGTTAGTGTTACTAGTGGACTAATTTTACTAATAGATATCCACTAATAGTGGCTAATATTGCAAGATCGGGTGCATTATTACAGAGAATATGTATTCGAAAACACAAATATTAAAAGCTTCGTGATGTTACAAATAAATAAAAATAATTAAAAGTGTATTTCTTATTGGTATTTTTTTTTGTTCACTCATTTTTCACTCATTATCAATTAGATATTTTGGCATATTCTATAATTGTTTACGAAATATATTTAAAACAAGAAAAGTAGAACCGATCGTACACTTAATACCCCTGTATTCTTTATTTAAAATCCTTGACAGCAGACTCTACCGTTGAATATTAAAAAAAAGTATAATTGAAAAATCTTATTTCTATGTGTTATCTAGGTTAACTAGTCTTCATTCTCAAATTCTGTTCTACCCTTCCATTAAATATTTAAACATTTGTTTTAGTGTTTTATTGAACATTCGGAAATTCCCCCTTGACAACAGCTTATAATTTTAAGCTGACAAAAGACTAAAAGGTAGAGCAAATGATGCTTAATATACATATATAGCTAATAGATACATTTTTCTTTTATAGTACAACTTTTAAATCTTACAGGACCTCCCCTCCCCCTTTTCTCCGTCTTGGAAAATGTGTCCATGGTAAAATTATCATCTGCAGCAATAATATGTGTCTGCCTCAAGTTACTTTTTATCAACAATTTTGTAATTTCAAAACTATTCCAAGCTAAACTACTTTCACTCTGATCTCCCTCTCCATTTATCATAAGAACCCCTTCATTTTATTGTTTTCCTTTTAGTACATACTACATTGTTACAAACATGACAAATAATACCGATTGTAGCAGCTGATTTTACATGAATCATACGCGCTGAGACAAGCCAGGCTGAGATTCATTAGGTTGAATAAAAAAATGTATTTACAGTATCGTACAAATTTGTCAAAGAAACAATATCCAGGATGCTTAGGCTATACTGAATTTATAATCTCAGTCTTTAGAGTATTCAAGCTCATCTGATAGTTTGTGCATGATGTACGTATGATGAAGACATTGCATGTATCTTTTAATCAGTTTAATTGAGGTCATAAGCTGGCACGGCAGTAACTGCTATTAGTCCTTTGTTAGTTTATGTATCATTGTCAGTTTGCTTTGTGTCATTTTTATAACAGCGTAAACAACCGCAAAACTTATGTTGGTAATAATGCTGAATCATTTACCTTTCACTTGCTTGTCATCGGCAATCGATTTCAGTGATTTTACACTCACTAGGTCTTTCAGACGCCTTCCAATCGGAATGTAAATAGAATAACAGAAAAAAAGGACATACAAGTGCACAAGAAGAAACAAATGAATGTTTATTTACTACAACTGGGTCGATGCCATTGATAGCGGAGTGTTGATTCCCAGACGGTATCACCAGTCTAGTAGTCATCACATCTGTGTGGACATGGATTATCATTGATATGGTCATAATTATAAATTAACTGTTTAAAAAAGTTTGAATTTTTGAAATACTAAGTCTTATTAATACAACCTCAGGAAATATATTTAAGCTGTATTTTGCCAAACTAATAGGAATTTTCGGTCCATTTCTCTTCATCTTGGTACGTTATATGGTCTTTTTTAACTTTTTATGATTCATGGGGTATTGGTGAGTCTTTTTGTAGACAAAATGCACGTTTGGAGCAGGATATGACAAGGTGAAGTTACAGACGAACGTTGCCTAACCTGACCCAGTCAATTGTTAACCTTCGTGCACACTTGTCGATCAATAATTCAAATTACCAGAAATATGTTTTGGCCTTCAGAAGATGTTAGTCTTTTTTTACTTGAAAATAGCCTGATATATGTTTAAATGATCTGCATTCTTTAAATTTGTTATATATGTACTTTTTCAATAATATCGATCTTTCTTGCAAAAGAGAGGTGAAAGATATCGAACTTGCGAAAGGGAAATTATACTCAGTCGAAAAAAAAACGAGAACGCAATGACAAGAAATGTGGAAAAAATTAAAAGATAAACAACAGCACAAAAACACAAATTAGAATTTATAGACTGAACAATACGACCTCCAACTGAACAGGGCTATCTCAGATGCTAATGAAGGGTGAGCAGATGCTGCTCTACATATGGTAGTACACTATATGATGACATAAATTCAGTAGAAACATTCGGGGAAAAGGATAACAGGATTGTGGTTACTACCATGAGATATTCGTCGTCATCTGTGAAACATATATTCCATAATGGTAGACTTACTTGTGATAGTGTCCATGCAACTTTACGCAGAGATGATTTCAACTTGGCTACTTGAAACTTTTGGTTTTATAGCTTCCTTATGAGCAGCAACCTCCTATCAAGGAAATTATCTTAAATAATCATGAATATGCAAGCCCTGGAATATTGTATGAAACATATATATACTTCATATGCAGGCGCTGCTTCACTGTTGCTAGATGGAAATGAACAAATTTATAATTGAAAAGCTGTTATCATCTGTTTTGTCGTATAAAATTTTGTTTTTAACCGATCCCCGTTTTCTCTATCTAATTGGAAGTCAAGATAATAAGACAGAATTATCAGTACATGTATTTGTGTTATCCTGTAACTTATAAAAGAAGTATTGTTGAAATCATAACAATCCTAAACATGCTTAACGTGTTGATTTTCATTTCTTTTTACTTAACAAATATTAAAGATAGAAAACTGCTCGAAATTGCTACAAAGCAATATTTGTTCACTTTCTTGTTTTGTATACTTTCAAATAGGTGAAAAGTTTGGAATATTTGGTCGACAAATAGCCTAAATTTACCCGATAATTATTCAGAAGATATAAAAAGGGGCGAAAGATATTAGAGGAACGTTCAAACTCATAAATCGTTAATAAACTGACACTGCCATGGCTAAAAAAGAAATAGAAAAATAAAGAATAACCAACACGAACCCCACTAAAAGCTGGGGTAATATCAGGTGCTCCAGAAGGACAGGCAGATCCTGCTCCACATGTGGCACCTGACGTATTGGTGATGTTGATTCACACTCGGTAATATGTCTAATTCGGTAGGTCATGTTCGTGAAAAGAGAACAGAATTGTATATAAGACAGAAGGAACATATTCGATATCATTTGCGAAACTGAAATTACAAAACGATCAACCAACTTGTGACTACGTCCGTAAAATTTTCGAAAGGATTATTTCATTTCTACCATTGGATAATCTTGGTTTGATAAATTACCTGTGAGCAGCAACCCTCTGTCAAGGAAACCATTATAGGAAATACAAGCCTGGGAATATTGTACTAATTCGGAGATGTAAACTCTGTATGTAAGCGCTGCTGGAATGTTACTACATAGAAATTGAAAGTTCACAATTTGGAAGCAGAAATCATTTGTCGTAAAGTTTTGTGATCAACCAATCGTCGTTGTTAATTGTTTGATGTGAGTCTAGATATTAGAAAAGATACAAATTAACTGTTTCTGGTGTATCCATGATCTCAAGTTCGATGGCATAGATGTGTTTAACATACTGTATTATAAAGTGAGAGAACATCATCTATACGGCGGAAGGTACAGTTAAAGGATACTGCTAAGTCTTTCGTCTTTCGCATGAAGTTAGCCTCATTAGAAATTAGAACAAATGAACAAGTCAGCAAATAGAGGGGCACAGTTTGTTCTAATGGGAATTCAAATAGTTTGTTGAAAATTCCTTCCTCGAGCTCCAAACGTAACAAATATGTTGTCAATCAAGAAATCAAGCATCTTAATAATGTTAGTTTCAGAGATTTTTTTGTTAGAATCAAAAGTGATGTTTTACAAAGTAGGATCTGTCCCTTATTAAGACAATATACTTGTATCTACGTTGACCATTCTATATTTATGAAACTTAGCAATATCAACTCTTTCAATTTTACTTTTTGGAATGGGGAATACTTGTGCTTAATGTAGAAAAGTCAAATGTTTTAATATTATTGCAAGATGAAAGAATCTTTAATTGTATGTACTCTTAAATATCCTTAGAATTTATAAGTATTTACATCTGATTTATGTAATCTCTGGAATAGGCAGTTACACAATAACTTTGAATCAAAGTTTTGATTGCTGATGCTTTGCTGATTAAATTGATGTTTATAATTTAGAAAGAGGTTTTGTGGAGCACTTGGTAAACCCATTAATATACCGTTGTTTATAGGAACACTTATGTAGTTTAGGTATCCAATACAGTACCAAAGATCCAGTTCTTCATTCCTTGGTTGAATGTCATAGGGAACATACAACAGACCTATGATTATTCAGAATGTTTTCTTTAGTAAGTGTCGTTGGGGTATAGGTTGAGTTCCTCAGTCAATTTACAATACCTAACTCATTTATCAAGCAGTTTATGTAATGTGATTTACAAACAAACACTATGTTATTTGGGGCTTTATCTGCGGGGACAATAACATACTTGTCATGGAGGTAGAACAATTACCTTTTAACATTTAAGACTTTTAAGATTGACGTAGCATGGGTATTGATAGACCTAATCAGTTACTTAATTCTGATTTGTATCAAGGATCTCACAGCCTTATTCATTCGGAAAGAGTATATACGTCTTCCTTCTCGCGTTAATGTCATTACCTGACAAAAGCCTCGACTGAATCTATCAGAATTTTGAAGTTGTGTTTCACATGATGGATATAGTGTCACGATATTTCGGACATTTGATTAACCCATTTCACAGTGAAGTGTTATTGACAACGTTGAGGTAAACGGTAATAACGTGGCCAGCCGGGTTATATATACATGCATGGAAAACTAGCACAGGTACAATCAGGAAGTTGAAGTCGTCAATATAGAGATTCTCCAACAATTTTAGTTGCAAAATGTTTTGTATAGGTATAATGAATGATTGACACAGACTGATCTTCAAACTAAGGAGACAGTTTCAACTGGACGTATTTCCCAAGTTAACGGCATCTAGACTTTGTTGGCAAAAGAAAGATTAAGAAAGGATCATCTTTTTTTTTTTATCTCTACCAATACGAATTGGCTTGAAAATCCTGGGAATTGCAATACTAGTATTCGAAATGATAGTAGTAAGTTTGTATTGGTTAGAATGTGGGTTCGTAACAGTGGTTTCCAAATATAAATTGAACTGAGAATGAAGTTTTGATATGGGAAATGAATATAACTTCGTTTGAATGTGATGAATACCTAACGGCTTTTGCATAAATTTCAGCAAGTCATTAATAGAGATATCATGGAGAGAAGTTGGTGTATAATGACGATGATCAAGACTGCGTCTTCGTCGAGGTGTTGAGTTGAACATATAGCCCATGTAGCTAAATAATACATTTTGCAGAACAAACAATGTAGGAATAGAGCGGAACCAGACTAGTTTAATTAGCTAAGAAGGATCATTTTATATGTTGTGATTGAGATAAGGGTTGCTAAATGAAATTAATGTGATAGTGTCTAGAACTATAGATCAATAATATTGACTAAGGCATGTTGCAAAGGAATTTAATTGTTTGTACATCTAGATACACATCAGCCACATACATTTTTCTTAATAGAAAAAAGGTGTATAAACAATGAAAAATATTTTGTTCGACGTAAAAAGAATAAAACAAGTAAATAAGCCTTATAATCGGTGAACAAGATAATTATGTTTAAACACAACCTCTTGCCTAGAATCTAAACCAAAACCAAACAAATAAATTGATCATTCTCTATGCAGTTCTGTTCTTTTTGAGTCGTTCTTTTAGATTCAAGAAATCTGTCTTGAAAAAAACATTTGGCTTCTTATTTAAATTTGTCTAATTGCAATCATACCACAACTTTTAATATTTGTTTCTGAATTTGTAATCAATCCCCTGAATCTGAGGATAGTTGATTTTCAATTCGGTATTACACATGTATTCTTTATTTTTCTAATTGTGTCCCAAACATATTGTTGTTAGGCAGTATTGTATACACAAGGTCAAGAGTCACTGTCCTCAATGACATTTAACATTGGTCAAATTTGTGGGAATTTAATTGCTCAAAGTTTGAACACTCATTCAACAATTATACTTTTTGAGAATTATCTTTATAACGTGGTAATAGGATAAAATGACACATGTTGGTTTCTGAAGCAACCATCAAAGCACCATGAATCCCAAATAGTTTGTTATAATTTATTCATTAGAAAAATTGAAACTTTTTTTTTATAACTCGGGCTTAAATGAAGGTGGCTGTACAAATATTAATTTTGTTCATGCAAAATGCGTAAAATTTGCCTCCAAAAATATAATGAAAAATTACCTCCGCTCCTTCGTTTATAGAAATGTTCAGTAAAGAATATTTGTATGCATGGCATAGCTGGGTTTTGTTTTTATATAATGTTTTTGAAAAATTTTAACAAATACCAAAATATAAAATCTTATTTTGCTCCCGAATAATTGCAAAATAGTGGTTTTTCAACGCTTAATGCACTAAACTGTGCGGAAAAACTCATTAACAAGACAACCGAGGTCTAGCAACACTTTGGTGGTTTATTTTACAAAAATGTACCTGATAACATGTTAAGGCTAAGCTTCAGCGAAAAAGGGCAATATGCGTGCCATTCCCTCTACATGATTTTTGCTCTTGATATGTGATTAAAACCTGTTCGCTGCTCACAGTTATAGCACTATTCCAACATTTAAACTGAATAAATACTGTATAAAAATACATGTAGGTGTAATACCATCAAATCGTGGTACGTCACATCCGGTTGCATACGAAAATAGGTCGAAAAATATTCCTTTGAATTTGACAGTTGTAGGTAATTAATCCTACATTTTATTGCAGTAAAACATTTCTGTGTCATAGACGTATGTCGGGTATTTCAAAGCACTATATTTTTTATTTGGGGTTTCTAAAGAATATTTTGTAAACTTGAGGTTACATGGTTACTAAATCTTTTACACTGATTAAATAAGGAGATAAATTTGATTGGTTAACTTCAAGTGATGTTTTTTTTCTTATATACAATGACATGTTATGTTAAAAAAAAAATTTAGTACTGGACAGGATAAAATGTACTCATGCCAAGTATTTCTTTATTTGAAACAAAGATAAGTTCTGCACATTTCTTTGAAAAGTGCAAATTTAACAGACTAATAGGGGAAAATCAATGCTGGTATTACACTTGTAACAAATCAATGGTTATGATTACAAGAAAGTGTATAAGTATATGATTACCCCTCAAATCTCGCTAGCAAGTTTATTTATGTTTCAGCCATACATACATACCCTCGTTGAAATCTCATAATTACTTCACACAAAATGTTGTTGTGCAAAATACTTTTCTGTATTCTGGATAATCCTTATGAAACAATTTTGCTACATCTTTTGGAATCATAACAAATCTTTATACCTTCAAATACGAAACAAGAAACTACTATTGTATTAATAATTTCATATTTCCATAGCATTTTATACAATTCTATCATCATTATACTTTTGACATTAATACTTATGTATGCCACACACATGTTTGCACTTTTGTTTTGCATCAAAGTAATGTTTTTCTTGATAAAAAATCTTCAGACTCATAAGTGGAAAACAAATTGACAATGCCATGGCTACAAAAAAAAACAGAACACGACAAATTGTGGAATACATAACAAAACATAGAAACATCAATAATAAAAGACACTGTAAACACAAACCCGAACAAAAACGCGAGTTGTTAAAGTGCTTTAAAGAGGTAAGCAGATCCTGCTCCGCCTTATGCACTCATCGTGGTTCATATGTAAGTACAAAGCTATCTAAATCGGTATCACTTGAATAATATATATATTCTTTAAAGTGTTTAAACTATAATAATTTCCGAAAATTCAATAACAGGAAATTGTCAAATCCAATATTTTTTTTTCTCATGAAAACAGGAAATATTTATACTAAATTTGACTTTTTTGAAGTTGTACTTGATTTGAATAGGTTGTGGTTTATAAAAAATATATAAACATCGATATATATGTAACTTCTTGTTTCACAAACATTTTGAGTAGGAGATATTGGTACATGACACAGCCAACACACAAGGACAAAAAAAAATTAAAGTGTAACTAAATCTTACCAATCAACTGCTGAAGTTTTTCTTTTTTTATTGCGGCAGCTATATAAAAATGTGAAAAAATTCGCCCAATTCGCTTCTGTATAAGATGAATAATCATGTCAACTGACGGGGCTTCAAGTACACCTTTACATTTATTCACAAATGTCATACAACTATCCTATAATCATCTTACATTTCATTTGTCAAAACATAATTCAAAAGCCGGAAACTACATGTGTTCACATCTATAAAAAAAAAAGTTGTAGGTAAAAATTCAGAAAGGCGACAAGGAAAACATTCGTTCTAATTTTCTGGTTGAAATTTGAATTTAGAAGCGATAGGTAGTGATCGATTCTCTTAAGGTAGCACAATACAAAGATTTTTTCACTCTAAATCAGATAACTTTAAACTGATGTAATTTATTTCATCCTTCCTTATATTTTATAAATGACGTACCAAAAGAAAGAAGAAAGATTAATCTTTCAAATTGTGATAATTTTATTATGAAATAATTATTACATAATCAACTGTTATGTCATTAGTTGCTATATTGCGATGTCCACACTTAAATGAATGTCGCGTCTTTGTTCTTCATAGCATCCCAAAATATTTTATAGATTCTTGTACAACACCGCTTGACCTCCAAAACTGTGTCTCAGATTTCCAAAAACATCAGTAGAACAAATTGTATACCCAAATGAATTTAGTAATCTCTTATGAATTGATGTTGCAAACTTCATTGAAGATTAATGAGAGAATGAAATACAATAGGAAAAATTTGAGACACAGTTTTGGTGGTCAAACTGTGTTGTGCAAGAATCTATAAAATATTTTGGGATGACAAAGAAGCTAAATTCATTCAAGTATGGACATCACAATATAGCAACTAATTACATAACAATTAATTATGTAACAATTATGTCATAATGAAATTATCACAATTTGAAAGATGAATCATTCTTCTTTCTTTTGGTACCTCATTTATAAAATTTAAAGAAGGTTGAGTGGACTTACATCAGTTTAAAGATGTCTGATTGGGGATGAAAAATCTTTGTATTGTGCTACCTTAACGGGATTTTGTTTTGTAAAAAAGAGTTTGTCGTATAAATAATAAAAAAAAGATTGTTTGGCAAATATTTGTAAAGTGTTTATTGTGCGTCACATTTACAAATACAATTGAAGGACATGCAGTTATAGTTCCATTCTGTATATAAATTACAAGATCAATTTGACATGAATCTCGCATTAAATATGGAAATAGTATAATTGAAAGAAATCAATATTGAAAGGAAGCAGTCACGATTTAATAATACATGGATCACTCATTTTCTAACAAACGAATAATTTTGTTATTCCATAGACATAATTCATGATCAATATGATAATCGTAATTTGTAGTGTAGTATGAAGACATTCTCCATATAATATAGCTAATACAGCCTTCAAAAGAAGTTATAACAGCGTTAGTAGTTAATAGTTGATAGCGCTATTATAGATAAGATTGATCACACTTTGGATTACAAAACCTAGTCATATATCCAAGTTCAAGCAAGTAATGAAAGTGTAATTCAAAACAATCAATTTTCAATTTATACACATTACCATATATGACAATCTAAAAGATTCCTATAGCAGAACTAATTTTAGAACAAACAATATCAAATGACAGGAAATATTTGTACATTATTAGTCATACCAGGAAGTTTCGTTGTATTTCATCCGAAACGAAAAATAAAGTGCAATTTAGAATTTCTCTTACAATGAATTACATTAGAATTCAAATAATCTTATTGACGGTAACATGTGAGTATCCTATGTTATTCAATTGACCTATAGTGGCACATTTTTATTTCCAATACTTTAGAATACATTTTGATCAGAAAATATAATCTTTAGCAATCATAAACAGTTGAACAATGCATAAATATGACATGTTCAGTCTTTAAGTCAAGTTTTAAACAAATCGACTACTTTACATAAATCACTGCTTACATATTTTTTCTGAATATTTGATATTAGTTAATCACCCTAAAAAATAAATATGTAATTGTCCTCAAGTTCATAAACAGTGCTGAATTGACTTTAAGCAAAATACAATAAACGACCAAATCCATTGCAAACACCTGCCTTTACATTGCCCTATACATTTAGTAGTTAAAACTCCTGTATCGGAAATTGCAAACTTAATCTGATGAAGTCTTTAAAGTTTAGTCTCATCGGCCCCTCTGTCTACGGTAGATATATGTCATTTAACTTATTTGGCATGGTGGTTGATGAGATTTGTTAACGTTTCATTAGATCCATATTCTTCATAAAATTGACAATAGTCAAACCAGTTCAGTTATCTTTAATCAAAATAGCAGTTAGCAAGAAACAAAATAAGTATACCATACAAACAGTTTAAATCTCGTCTGATACATGTACTAGTATTCAAATCAAACTTGACTTGGCATAATCCTTTTCGACCCAAAGGGGACATAGGGCAACCACAGTGGCTTTCCATCTTTTCCTGTTCTTGGCTATATGTTTTTTTTTCTCTTCATGTTTTCCCAATTTTCTGTAGATCAGAAGTAAGATCTCTGCACCAGGTAGTTATTGGTCGCCCTCTTTTACGATGTCCCTTATGATCCAAACCTATAGCCTGTCTAGTAACATTTGTGTTGTTTTTACGTAACCTTTTCCATCGACGTCCTGTCATCTTTCTTTCTATCGGTTCTTGTCTTGTCCTTTTCCTTAATTCTTTGTTGCTAATGGTATTTGGCCACTTAATTCAAATAATGATTCTTAGACACTTGTTCATAAAAGTTTGTTATGTTTTTGGTAGACACAGGTGTTAGTCTCCAAGTTTCTGACACGTGGAGAAGTATAGATTTTATATTTGAGTTTAAGATTCTGATTTTTGTAATTGTTCTGAGTGTCTAGCTCCTTCAGACTGGTTAGAAAGCAAAACATAGGCTTGCTGTGCTTTTACTTTTATAGATTGAACGTCTTCATCTATCCCCCTCATGTACTGATGACACTTCCAAGATAATTGAATTATCGTACATCTTCAATTTCAACATCTCTCACTTTGGTTTTGTTGCGTTTGTGTGCGTTTACCCTCATAAATTGTGTATGCCTGCGTTTTGTACCTTACTACTTCTTTTGCAGTTGTTTACTTGATTCTGTATGCTGTTCCTCAAAATCAAAAGTGTATGTGGGGGAAAATATATATTTTTCATTGAGTTTGAAGTTTTAATGTATCAATTCCTGGAGAATATCAAGTGCCCGCTATTTTGAATTGTTGTTAGTTGTTCAGTCCAACTAGTTTCTTTGATACTATGAACACAAATGTGAAGTAAAATTTCCATTTTGATTTTAAGACTGGTTGAAAAAGCCCATTGGCAAAAACTTAATAATTGAATTATTGTGCTATTTACATGTTCATTTTTTACAGGCCCTACGTTTCAAATTGATGTTACTTTAGACGGACCACAACTTGTGAAAAGATACAATAGTTTGTATTTAAATTGTTCAACTGACCAAATGCCCATTGACAGTGCAGCTAACTTAATAATTAACGATATGTATTATACTTCCATACGACTTGTGAACGGGAAATGTTTTTCGACAAATTTAGAGAGAGAATGTTTACCAGGTATTTGCGATTGTTCAGGAGAAAGTCTTTGGTTCAGTCATTTCTATAATGTAACACAGACAATCGTTGTCGATATTTCATGTTCAATGATATTTGGGATACATGGAACGTTTTCATCCACGATTCAAGTGAAAATAATAGGTAATTATAGATATATATGATGCAAACTTGGAGTGTTTTGATCCTTTGCATAGCTGCCATATTACCTTAGAACAATGACAGCCATTATACTGGATTTGCCTGCCCCTATAATAAAAATGCAAATATGCCAATTCCTAAGTCACATCATTAATGTGTTTGCATATAGGTAAATTGAACATGTAGTTGCCTTATGTAAAAATTAACATTGTATTTCTGGCTTTTGAGTTAAAAAGTCAGAAGCGTAATCGTAATATATTTGCTACATGTTTATATAAAAACAAAAAATCGTAAAATATCAAGATTCAAACAGAAATAAAGATACAAGAAGACATTGTGCAAATACAACAAATGAAAAAGGAAAACATAAGTTATGCCTGCTTTCGTAATTTTTTCGGTCAATTTTTTTTAAGACATGATGATTTCATCTTTCCCATTTCATAAAAAAAGTCAAACTTCCACCTTTTAAGGACATGTTTTTAAACATCATAAAAACGTCCTATTTATTACATATATCATCTCTTTTTACGGATAATCCAGTTTTACATTGAAACTTTTACAAATTCTTCGACAAAGATAC
The DNA here is from genome assembly GCA_019925275.1 of Mytilus edulis. Taxonomy (NCBI): domain Eukaryota; kingdom Metazoa; phylum Mollusca; class Bivalvia; order Mytilida; family Mytilidae; genus Mytilus; species Mytilus edulis. The sequence continues at coordinate 31,142,236 of CM034358.1, read as the reverse complement.
AACTTATTGTTCAATATCTGTTCTCCTCCTACGGTGCTAGTCTTTTCCAAGTTCGTTTGCTTTTTTCTGTGTCTTTTATCACGTTTTACAATAAGTTCCTGGAATCTAAAACTTAGCAAACATGTTATGGATTCTTTTTATTTTATTTCTGACATCTTTTGTTAACTTGTTTACCAGTATTTCAGGGAAAATAACACTTTATAACATGAATTAATGCATTAAAAAAATATACAATCAGTTTTTATTAGTTTAACTCCAGCAAAACATTGGCGAAATACAAGATGAGTTATTGCGATTTCAAAAATCTGCAAACATATATATGTATCAAACACCATAAGGATTTTGGATTGTAATTAATGAATACAAATATATTACGATGTAGGACCTTGTTTTGTCAACATATAAGCCAGAAATTACATTTTTTTAAATATTTATAGCACAAAGAACTGCACACCAGGCAAGAACATAATAAGAAACGAAAACTATATTATTGGGAGTGAATAATTATTTAAGGCAGCGTTGTTTTTTTTCTTCATAAATTCAGATAACACACTAAACGCCAATAGTAAACACTCCTAACATTTTACTGACTCTCGACATATGATAATAAGTGTAAAGGAGACAGTTATTCAGATACCAACTGATCAAGTGAAGGTTACCGTATAGTATCAACGAATGAGTAAAATACGTTACATAATTTTAAGTATGTTTGAAATGATCGTGTGCAAAATCGCGATTTAATCCAAATTGAAGAAAAAAACGTAAAGAGACCAAATATACAGATGTAGTACTTAAAAATCATTCATATTCAAATCTAAGTTTATCCATTATTTAAATATTTATGTTTCTAAATTAAGTTCATACTTAGTTTTTCGCTTTTATAAAATGACAAATATACCCGAATGTCACATACTTTCAAAACCATTGAATGCTTGTAAAATTCGTAGATTTCCGATAAAATTATTTTTCAGCACTAATTTCACATTTTTTGTTCCAGAATTTTCCGGTCCAGACATAACATCAGATTTAGCGTTCCCTTTACATTCTGGTTCGCAAGTTAACTTTGCATGCAGTGTTGAAGGTATTAAGCGAAAAATTAACTTCGTATGGGACTGTCTGGACAACAAAGCAATCACCACAAGCGTACTTTATGATGATGATGCAAAGTTTACCTCAATATTAACAGGCATGTTGCATATTAACCATGACGGCAGTATGTGCATCTGCACAGCAAATGTAGATGGGTATTTTGCAACAGCTTCTTTTCAACTTGAAATAGATAGTAAGTGAATGATTTTGTATCGTTTCAGAGTTTTACTTAAACTTCTACTAAAGTGTCGTAGATTAAAAATTAAAACTACAATAACTTTATTACCCAATTGAATGCTAGGTATTTTTATAGATGCTATCTATGAAAAGTTCATTATTTTAGTAGAGCCGACATTTGTCAAGAAAATTCAAGAGTAATCAATGGAATTAGCGTTCGGAATGTATTTTGTTCTTGTTCGTACACGTGATTACCTTTTCTAGGCGATAACAAATATAATAATTGTATATAAGAAGCTGTGGTATGAGTGCCAATGAGACAACTCTCCATCCCAGTCATAATTTATAAAAGTAAATCATTATAGATCAAAGTACAGTCGTTAACACAGATCTTTGGCTCACATCGAACAACAAGCTATAAAGGGCCCCAAAATTTTACTAGGGTAAAACCATTCAAACGAACGATCTTATCTATATAAAAATATATATCGAGAAACGAGAAACATTTATGACCCACATCAACAGAAGACAACTACTAAAACACCCGATTACTGACTTAGGACAGGTGCAAACAATTGAAGCGGGTCTGAACGTTTAAATGGTACGGAACCTGCACCCTTATCTGACACAATAGTGTACCATCACAACATAAAAAGACACACTATAAATTATATATTGAAATGGCTGAACTCAATCAAAAGACATAGTAACACAAGTTAACATACACTGAACGAATAAATTTTATCTATGTTACAATGTATATAAGGAATCAATAAAATCAGGGTTGAATAGTTAAAGTAACAGTATTATACTGTTGTGAAATGTTAAACAATTCAGTAAAATTAAAATAACATTGAACAAACATCTGCCATTTACAATAATATCATACACAGGTAAATAAAAATAATTAAATTGTAAGGTATACAGTTTAAATGGAGAAAGGATTTTTTTTTTACAAAATAAATAATTTTGATGTTCATGATTCGAAGAAGTTAAAATTTATAGTAATACCAAACAATTATCAAAGCTGGTATATAGTCCAGATATAACCCTGAATAAATTAACATTAAATAACTAAAAAAGCATTACAAATAGTATCAACAGGTCAAATTAACAAGACCACGACTTTACAGTACTCCCAGTTACTGACAGTTATTTGAAAGCCACACAATTAATAATAAAAAAAAATCATGCATCAGAGACTAACATCAACTAAAGCACATCCCACGGATTTAGTATTTAATCGTTATTGACAGTCAAAGAGCCTGAAATTCAGTGGTTGTCGTTTGTTTATGTGTTACATATTTGTTTTTCGTTCATTTTTTTTTATATAAATAAGGCCGTTTGTTTTCTCGTTTGAATTGTTTTACATTGTCATGTCGGGGCATTTTAAAGCTGACTATGCGGTATGGGCTTTGCTCGTTGTTGAAGGCCGTACGGTGACCTACAGTTGTTAGTTTCTGTGTTATTTTGGTCTCTTGTGGAGAGTTGTCTCATTGGCAATCTTACCACATCTTCTTTTTTATATGACTTGTACAACGTCAAACATATGTATCGACAGGCAGTAGGATGGTAAGAAGTTAACAAGACAAAAATGAATGTGGGTGTGTCTGTATACATCCCGTTTGAAAATAATACATATTTACTTAGTTTTTAATTTTCTAATGACAAAATCGATATAAGTGTCACTGTAAACTATATTCAACGATCTTATTAAAACATTGGTAAAATAACCTTTAATAATTAGTTTGTTCAAAGGTTCGAAGAATTTACATTGATCACATAGTGATTTCCGCGCTTTTAGTACACTAAAACCGTAAAATTTAGGATGTGAAATACAGTTTTAATAAGTGTTCTACAGGTACATGTACAGCAAAATTTACAAATCAAATCGTTGTTTTAATGAAAGAATTTAGTTTAAGTGTAAAGCAATTTATGGTAACGAAATCCCTGACTTAATAATTTACCAGTGATGAATTGGTTACGTTCGTTTTAATCTATGCATCACTACAAACACGAAATAACGAACGAGTTGGGATGTATAAACACCATAAACATTTTACGGGGGAATAGGGGATACAAAAAAGTTAGGCAGCTATCAGATGTATTGTTGTACAGCAAAACGTATCGTTTATTTAGAAACCACATCTATAATATCTATAATTACTAATAAATATTTGAGAGTAATAAATTTCTCAATATGATTCATTTTAGAAAAACCATACCTTCAACTAGAACAGTCAGTTTCCTGTAATAGCTTATCTTTAGCAATTATGTCTTGCGTTATTTCGAATGTCCTTCCTGCATATGGGTTCACCATGTGGATTCAGTACTACCAGGGAACTTTGATACGTTTCTTAAATGGACACACTCAGGGAAACCAGTCTATTTTAATAATTGAACCATGTAGCTACCAGGATTCAGGTGACTACATATGCATTGCCTGGAATGAATATGAAGGAAACCGTGTATATTCTAACAAAACAGCTACACTTTTTGTTTATAGTAAGTAGAAAGTTTACGAAGTTTTTTTAACTCGTTTTTTTTACAAATGTCAATTAAATGCAATACGTGGAGACAAGTCAAAAATCGATAAATTGTTTATTTAAAAGACGTTTGTTTCGTAGATAAAAAGCTAATTTTAAAATCGTACAAGATGTTTTTCTTGCGAAATACCGTCTGTATGAATATTTCAACTTCATTGTATCACAGATTTAACAATTAGGCTATTACTGTCCAAACGACAATCGACTCTACTGAGCTTAAATATTCTGTCGAATACACACACACACACAAATATATATATATAAGACCCTTCTACAACGAAATTTGTTTTACATGCACACGTATAAAAATTGCAGTTTTTATCCAACGCAATCATTGGTTTGAATGTTGTTTTCAATTTAGACTTGTTTATATATATATATACCAGCAGTGATTGTGGTACAAGGTTTACAAGATCTTATTAGAGATAATGTGCAATCACAACAAAATTACAAAGTCTTTATCTTATTAAATACGAAAACAAATCATTTCATTGAACATTCATTCAAGGTGCACCCGTTGTCATCTCAACGAACATTGTACAGAAACAAAATGGATCATCTATTTACATCTGGTTCTTTTCACCATCTGACAACATCACTACCATATGGACTCATCACAAGAAACACATGACTAATTCGACACAAAGTATACAGACGTTAAACCACAGAACAGTCCAAGTACAGTTTTACAACAAGAGTATAGATACTGATGGATACATTGCAAGCATTGAGTTCTCTTCATCAATAGCTGGACAATATGAAGTTCGTCTTAGGAATGAGTTCAGCGAAACGCGACAAGGATTTGAAGTTGAATCTAGAGGTATGAATTATTGTAAATGACACACGTGTCAAACTGTCTTTAGGCAGACCAACAAGACAAACAATTGTAAGCCCTAGCATGTACATATGGCAATTATTCTTAATGTCATATTGGAATTTCTAAATATTTTCCCTGACTTTTGTTAATCAGAATCTTGCTTTACAACATGGCCGAGGAACATGGTTAAACATATATGTTTTACAATATTGAATGTACAATTTATTTCTTATACTGTGGATTCATTTATTTTCATTGGTATCAATTTTAGTGGATTAGGGAAAACTTAAATGTCGTGGTTGTTTAATTTCGTGTTTTAAGCAAAGTCTGAATACAAGCCAATGTAAACATTTCGTTGAACATTTTATTTCGTGGTTCAACTGTACCTACGAAATCCATGAAATCCACGAAATTTGGTATCCAACGAATAATAATAAATCCACAGTATCGAAAATTGACAAAAAAAGAATACTGTTCTGAAACTTGTTGCCGTTTAAGGACTCATACGTAATTACTGAGTTAAAAGATGAACTTGTACTACAAGGATAGTATGTACTTCTATCTCTCAACACAGTATAATATATATATCAAATTTAAAGCGTTTACATACTACCTAGTCCAAATACTTGTTCAAGGCGTATCTTCATCGAAATAACATAATATAAATAATTTTAATATACACATTTTAGGTTTGGTAGCATCCTTCAATTTCCGTTCGCTAGTCTTTGGTATCAGTGCCTTTGGAATATTTATTGTGACAACAACTGGAGCAGCAATCTTGTTCAAGAGAAGACGTTATAATAGTATGTTTTGTTATGATTGATTTAAATTGCATTTGAAAAATATCATTTGCTGGGGAAAAGGTTTATATTGATTTGTGCACCAACATTTCCCCTCCTCCACACTCTAAAAGTTATGTTGGATTTACAAAAATCATAGTCTAAGAAAGATACAAATAGCCTGAATAATGCTATTTCTTTTTAACAAACGCTAAAAAATTAAAAGTCAACGTGGAAAAAAATCATGCAAATGTTCAATTATAATAATTATTATCAAGTGAATGTTTGCCATGCACCTTCAAATAGCAAGTGGTTTACGAAGATGCAACAAACCCGGTAGTTCTGTTTTGGATTCGATCAGCTGTTTGTCGAAATTGTGGTCTTATGCAGTCGCAATGTCCATCATCAATGAAACTACACCAGCCAATAAGTCATTCATTTAAATTAAAGAAAAATCTAAATTGGAAATTTAGATGACACAATATGAGCGAGACATCTCAAAATTATGGCGAGAATCGGTCAGATAATCAAGAAATAGCAGTTTTTAATGCAAGCATTATAACATACATTTTCCATCAAGTTGCATTTGACATTAGGGTCTGAACTGTAAGGCTATCAGATGTTTTCCATGGCTTATCTGTTGAATTGTCATCAATTGGTAAAATTTGGCAATAAAACATGACGCATTGTCATTGTTGCCAAACTTTTTTTTTATAGATAGAACAATGTGTTCAAACTGTAAGATTTGTTAATGAATCTTAAAAAATGAGTTGAAAATGTGTGTATTAATTATAAATAAGCAGTTTTTTTAGTTATATTTTTGATATTAATATACCTTGTTAAACATAGTAAGGTTATGTTTCTCTAAAATTATTGGCCAGTAAATAAATGTGCAGTATCAGTGTATGTAAAGTGCGGATCCTAAAATACCATTTTCACTGTATATGCCATGCATTTCTGAATGTAAATAAACAGACGAAAAAAATATGATTTTTGAAGAAAATGAAGAAAATTGTTCACATGTATTATATTTAGTAATAAATAATACAAGTTTTACAAAGTAAGAGATGGGAACGGGTTTTTATCGCGCCGAGAGCCATCCATACGTGAAATATATACAGAAATAGGTGAATATTTGTGACGTTTTACGAACAAATCGTGCAGGTGATTAAAAACTAGCAGGAAAGATGTAGTTGCAAAAAAATATTCATTACAAAACAATTATCAATGTTGTATAACGTAAAATAGCTTTTGTTATTCAGTTTGCCCATATTGTATTGAAGTCCACAATGATGCTATCTTTATGCGAGTCATGTTCACTGTTGAATAATGATACTTTACTTTCATTTTCACTGTAGAGCGATTCATTAGTATTGTAAATGCGGTGCATTTTCACTGTATGAATTTTATTAATTTTTATGCATAAAATTCCAAATTCAGACTTTGAGATGAAAAGTTTGATTGAACACTCCAATAAATTAAATAGAATTAATATTTATTTCAAATAAAACACATCGTTGTCATAATATAATAATATGTGGGATCATTTCAGAGTTGATAAAATTCATGTTTTTGCAGTAGTCATTATACGCATGTACAAACAAATTTTATCATTGTGTTTCGAGTATGGGTCTATTTACCAATCAGAAGAAGCATGTCATAGATTTGTTTTTATAATTCATCAGAATCTTTATTTAAAGTGTAGTTATATTTATCCAATTGAAACGTCATCACTGAATACGTACATCTCTCATGTCTATCGAAATAGAATGGGATAAAAAGGGATAAAAACAACAATACTTTCTAATATTTTTTTATAAATCACTTCTTGACAAATTTCAATGAGGTTTTGAAGTAAGATTTTTGATTTTTCGGTTTTAAATTGGACCACAGGGTCCAAAATAAAATTTGAGGTTCTTTGGTATGCTGAATCCATACATGATTGTGTTTATTATTTATTTTTTGTGGGTTCCAAACTGTCAAGAAATTTGTTTTTCTTTTTATTTCAACAACAGTTGAATATTTGGGGTATTTTGAAATGCTGAGTCTTACCGTGTTTTTAAATTTGGGATTTTGGGATTTTGGGCCAAGTTATCGAAATGGTCCACATTGAGACCCAAAGGGTCCGAAATTCAACATTTATTTTATTTCATCAAAAATGAAGTCTAGCTTGAATGTTGTGTACATACAGACCCCAAACTGTTCAGGGTTCGACCTCTGTGGTAGTATCAAGGGTGCTCTACAACACGTACATCATGTTCAAATGCAACTTTATCAGTATACGTTTTTGACAGATAAAGTTTGCCTTCCATAACTTGACTTGCATTTCAAGCTTTGGATAATCATATGTCACATTGTCGTTTCATTTTATACAATAAATAACATGCAAGCAACAATCGAGCTAAAAACTATCTTTCCTTCAGAATATGGATGTTGAAGCATTTGGGGGCTCAACAATAGGGGAGGCAGGTGAAGATGAATCACAGAAAAAAAGAACTGAAGTTAAGAGGGGTCTTCATACCAATGCACATATTGTCCTTTCAAGACAAAATGGGTAGCTAGATTTCCCAGGCATAAGAAGATCCACACTAATGAGTTAAAAAAATGTGACCAGTGTGAATTAAAATTTTAAGACTTCTCAATAAGCATAACAACTGATAGCATGGAGAAAGCCTGATTTGTACTCATTGTTCCAAACACTTCAAAAGCAGAACTGGGCAGTGGCGGATCCAGAACTTTTTGTAAGGCGGGCCCGATGGCTGACCTAAAATGGTGGAGGGGCTCAAGTCATGCTTCAGTGATTCCCTATATAATCAACCAAATTTTTCCCAGTCCCCTTGGATACGCCTATGCTGGCATAGCTTACCAGATGAAGAAAGCAACATGAACTTTCAATCATATCTGCTCGTTTTATAGTAAAACATAAAAATGCTTCGCTTGCCGCAAAGATTGAACCCTGAACAGTTGGGGCAAATTTGGACATAATATTAAAGCTTGATACTATCTGAATTTGGATTGTGATTAAATTTATGACGTTATATAGGTTTCTGACACAAGGTAATGTGGTCGAAGATCTTAAATCGTATGCGCAATACTGTGGAACTTGAGGTTTCTTCCCGCCCATAACATTTTATTATTCTTCTAGGATAAATAACCATCAAACCAAATCCCAGTCTTTCCTTTCTGGAAATGAACCTTGTAGTACAACTTTAGAGAGGTCCATACACTTGAACACAAGATATTGTCTGGAAACTAGAAAAATGTTTGTTTTGCCATTTCTTTTGCCCCTAATTTCTGCATGTTTGGGGCAATTATCCCCGAACCAAATCCCAGTCTTCCGTTTGTGAAAATGCGAAAAAGATCCAAAAACGTACACACAAGTAATTATCCGGAAACTACAAACATGATTGTTTTTTGTCCCTTTTTGTTCCTTCATTCCTAAACTGTTAGTACCATAACCCCAAAATGAATCCTAGCATTCTACCTGTGGTATTGAACACTGTGGTTCAATTTCAGGACAATCAAAATTCTTATACACAAGTAATTATCCTGAAACTAAAAACATGCTTCTTTTATACCCCTTTTTCGTAAACGGTTGGAAACATCATCCCCAACATTATCCCAACCTTCCTTTTGTGGTATTGAACCTTCTTTAAAATTCATATAGATTCATTCACTTGAATTAAAGTTGTTCGGAAACCAAATGGGTCTTCGGATGACGCAGACGATAACGACATCATAGCAATATACGAACCGGAAAAAAAAAACATTGCGGGGAAACATTTCAGTTTACAGCTCACACATGTCAATATTGTGGGAAAAGTATAAATGGCCAGCCAGTTTCTATAGACATATACAAGTTATGAAAAGATAAAAATATTAAAGTAATCTAATAAGTTTTTTATTTTGTTGCAAGTCTAATTATAACATTAATCTACAATAAAAAAATCATCGCATTTTCGAAAATTCTACATCAGAAATGAATGCCAGTGATAATTCATCGCATCTATAGTGAAAATGGATCGCTTTTAATAATTGATATTCTATGTTATGTTGCTTTTATAACACATATTTGAACTTTAATACTGTTATTTTACATTAAAAAGACACATTATAATGAAAATATGTTAAAATTTAGTTTCAAATCAGTTATTTTGGTATTTTCAAAACGTAAACAAATAAAGTTTTCCCATTATTCTTTATTCTACAATGAACATACTTGTATACAACAGTGAAAATGAACTGACTGGATTTGCACTTTATATACACTGAGTATCAAATTAAAGAAACTGCATAATTATACAATTAGTGAAAGTAACTGATATATGACTGAGAGCTACATATATACTGTATATTGTAGATGTTGTACACATAGTTAGTCCTCATGAACGGTCCACCATTCCAATGTGAGTAGCACGATAGAAAAATATATATATTAATGTATAAATAACATATAAAGCGAGTCAACAGTCAAATTTTGTTTCATTGTTTTGGAAAGATTCTTAAGGAGTATTTTTTAACCGAATTATGTACTACGTAATTATAATTAAATATGCGCTTACGATGAAGGTAGTACAAAGAACTGGAGCCTGGTTTTCGAAAGTATCTTATGACTAAGACATGTCTTATGGTGGTCTTAGGACATGTCATAGTCGTAAGATATGTTTTCGAAAGTGTCCCAAGTTACGATTTGTCATAACTTTTGTCGTAAACTTGAGACCCTTCGCGACATGACTAATGATGGTTTTATGATTGTCAACTAAAATTTTAATTACTTTTCATGTATAATTTCATGTTAATTGCAATAAAAAATTTTGTTGTGTTTCTCAGTAAGGTAAATAGTAAAGATTTTATTTTTTTCAACTACGTTAATTTTTAATCTCCTGCGACATACAATTTGGAATTCTTTTCTAACTCATGATTTTGTGATTATTTCGTTTCTAGTATATTTAATAGTACTATATCAACGTATGTGCACGGGCATTTCGTTAAGCGGATTCTCGGTGTACCGAATCTAAAAAGTATTCACAGTCAAATAACAATGCATGTATGATAATACACGAAAGTTCAAGATTTAGTATATTATATTACAAACTAAATTTAAACAAATTATCAACTCATATTTCAATTCCTTTTTGTATAAAATTTTATGTTCATTATAATGAAAAAATAAAATATTCGTAAATATTAAGAATGGTAATAATTATTATGTTCATACTTTCCATTTCCATTTTTATATTTATCACTTTTTAATCGTTATTTAAAATAATAGAAAATAATGTTCACATATGACAGTCATAAGAGCACATAGCTATGATACTCTTAAGACAGCTTTTATTTACATCCTATGACAATCCATATGATAGTCATAATATGATCATAAAATATGTCCTAAGATATATCTTATGACATATCTTATGATACTTTCGAAAACCAGGCCCAAAGTCTTTACGTCATTAAAACAAAGTTGCAATTGTGTTCATCATATATAAGAAATTCGGTCAAGGAGACGAATGTTTGAAACATTGGCAATACCTTTATATTGAATAAATGTAAGAAGTTTTATTATACAAATGAACCAAACAATTGCATGACCAGCCGTTCAATTTCGATCTAAGAATCAATACAAAGCAAATAAAAACAAGTTGTTCATAGAATAAATGAAATTCTTTCCAGTGAAATCAAATTCGTTTAACATAAAGATTCAGAGAGATAAGTCAGAAGATAGCTTATCCAAAACACAATTCGAAAAATTGAAAGATTGTAAACAAAAATTTATGAACGAAGTACCAAACCACATTCGGTTCAATTAAATTCATTTCCGATGGCGAGAAAAGGGTACCGTAACGTTCATTCTAAATCTATATGGTTTCTATATATTTTTGATTGAAATTAAGGAGATCTTATCTTCTTTCGGTTTAGAAATGTTTATTCTGGTTTCATATGATATATTACTTTAATACTGACTATGAAAACACAAATTGTAGCTACTTTAAAAAAACAAGTGTGTGCATCAAAGAGGGACGAAAGATACCAGAGGGACAGTCAAACTCATAAATCGAAAATAAACTGACAATGCCATGGCTAAAAATGAAAAAGACAAACAGACAAACAATAGTATACATGACACAACATAGAAAACTAAAGAATAAGTAACACAAACCCACCCAAAAACTTGGGGTGATTTATGGTGCTCCGGAAGGGTAAGCATATCCTGCTCCACATATGGCTACCGTTATAGTTCAAGAATACAGTTATAATACATCTGTATTTAGTGTAACATTAGTATGGTGATATTGGGTTGCTTACATGCACGTAATTAGAAGTTTGGCGGAAATTGTCTCAGATACGTTCATACCAAGTCATCTTATTCTTAAATCATTTGAAAATACTCGACTAGAATCATTAGTTATTACATTTAAAGGTTGAAGATTGGCGTATATATCGCTAATGTAAAATTCAAACAATATTTGATCTATTGTTTTATTTATATAATACCCTTTTGATTAATACGAATTTCAGATATCATTCTGCACCATCATCAGGACCTGTAGTACATATTTATGACACAGCTAACTCAGAATACCTTGAAGTTGTCAATCAAGATAGCATGTGTTGTCAAAGTGACGCTGAATATAAGAAAGGTTACGAAAGTGCTAGTACTTCATCAAACACTGATGACAATTATGAAGAAATTGACTAAAGTAGACAATTGTGCTTTTATTTGTGTTTTTATATCTACATCTATGAAGAGCAAAACGAGTCAGCAATATAATAGACTTGTCGTTATGTAACACTTAAGTTGACCAATGCCACTGTATTTCGATACACATTTTAAAAACAATGTCACACACCACTTTGAGTGTTTATGTACATAAAACTGTAACTGTGATTTGGATGGATTGATGATTAAGGATGTTCGCTACTCTGTTAAAAAATAACAAGATTTTTAAAAGACTATCATGAATTGATAGTATATTAATAAAGAAACTCAAAAAGTAGAAAAAAATGGAGGGTCCGTGTGCTCATTTTCGAGATATAAGCCATTGAAAATTTGGCGGGAAATAATTCTCTCTAGATTTTTCATATATTTAACATTGGCACCTTATTTGTTTCAAAAACTATGAAAAAATAACAAGAATTTTATAAAATTTTGAAAAATGGCTTCTTAAACTTTATGTAATAAAATTATGAAAAGAAAAGTAGGGATTAGTGGGCAAAATTTTTTAATGACAATACATGGATAAAACCAGAGGATTCCGAAAATCTAGCAAAAAATTAAAAAAATGGAGGAGCAAACATCCTTAAATAATTTCGAGCTGACGAACTGCAAAATGAACTGGTGTATAATATATCAAGAATCGGTCTCCATTTTCAACAACAACAACAATCGTATTAGAACACCTGCAAACAAAACGTCTCTCATTTGTCGTCTTAAAATCTGACTTGCTTTTCTTTGTGTGGTTTATGGGGATACGGTGCTTCTATAGGATACTGCAAGGCTTGTCATTTCCATTTGAAAAAAATCCATATTCTAGCATTTTTACATATGTATGTATATATATATGTATATCTGACAAACAGAAAAGCAGCATTTCAGACGTTAAAACTATGTATATTCCTTCTTCTTAATGCATTATGTTTTGAGAAGGAAATTAATGAAACAATCAAGGTCTATTGACGTTGTCTATTTCGTTCGATGCTTGCATTTTATTGAATAAGATCAACCCGGGTTTGATTCTTAACATGCTTGAATTAATTAATCCGTTAAAGCATTGTTTGCATCAAAATAAAATCAGTCTAACCAGACTATTGTTCAATCGCCGAGTATTAAAACCTGGGGTGGTGTTATCGAAGCTATCTCAGGATTAGGACGTGTCCTTAGTCTATCTTATGTCAGCAATACAACTTGAAGTGAAGCCTCATAAGCCACGCTTAATTGCTTGCGATATGACTGTTATTTTCCATTATCAGATACAAAGGAATTCATTATACTGAACACAGACAAGATGCAAACGCAAAAGATCATCAGATGTCATTTTGAGACCCATTTCCATTGATCGATTATTATTTGAATTGCTTTCTTTTGATTTTGACAATGAAAGATATTCTTTAGTTTTTCACCAAGTTCGTGTCCTTTCGTGAAAAATTTATGCAAATAAAGATCACCGTACATGTACGTCATGGTAAAAGAAGATTTATAGATCCTGAAAGGAAAAATCGAATAATCAATTGCGCGGACAAATTTCGTATCTTTTTTAATACACAAACAATATATAATATATCGTTTTTACTTTTTTTAAATGCCTATGTGTGGGATATTTCTAGTTTCTTAATCCTTCAAAAAAAGAAACTTAATAAATGTACATATATTAGTCAGTTTGATATAAATGCATATAACCGGAAAATGACACAGAGTTTATCAAATGTAGGCCATCGTACAGCCTTAAACATTGAGCAAATCCAGTACCGCATTGTCAGCTATAAAAGGCTCCGAAATGACAAATGTTAAACAGTTCAAAGAAGAAAACTAACGGCAAATTTCATGTAAAAAAAAACAAAAATCAAATATGTAACACATTAATAAACAACAACCACTGGATTACAGGCTCCTAACTTTGGACAGGCACATATATACAGAAAATTGCCAAGGTTAAACATGTGAGCGGGATCCCAACACTCCTTCTAACCTTGGACAGTGGTAAAACAGTTAAATATAAGAACAGACTAAGAAATCAGTCGAAAAAGGCTTAACTCATCAGATTGAAATACATCTAACAAAACGACAGAGTGAACGTGGTCTGGTACTTGTATATCCCAACAACAAAAATACACTTATTACTGGTCTTAGCGTAATCGCATTTACTGACAGCAAGGTCAAAGTCATTAAAAACTGAAAAAAAAATAATGCATCTGAGACTAAACTATCAATCAGCACACATCCAACATCCAATAAACAGTTAGAGAAAAACATGATATTGTGCAATGCCAATATTCAGGTATCGACAGATTGTAGATCCGTGAATGTGTTTATGAAAGATGGTGCCAGAGGAACATCACTATACAAAAAGGGAAAATAAACAATAGGAAACGAAAAATCGTCCCTTTTGTCGTAAATATAATTGTGGAGTTTCCCGTGTAAAACTGAAATATCTAAATATAGGAAAGGACAGTTATTACCATTTAAATTTGACTTATTAAAAGTAAGTTTCTTTTGGTCAATTTTGGCAGTATATTTTAAAAGTTCTTGATTATTTAACGAAAACCTGTCACCAAGATAACAGTAAGTGTTGTTGAATTTATAAATTAAATTAACGATTTTTTACGGAGTTTGGTCATAAACTGTGAATCATAACAGTGCAAAAACAGGTCTGCTAATAACGGTGTACTATAAGTGTTCATTGGAATACCTACAACCTGAAACCTATGTAAATATTATCAAGGAGAACATTAACAGCTGCAATGACCTCATCACCCCTCCAGGAAGTATATCTAGCAAATTTACCGTTTTCATTTAAAAAGAAGGCTTCAAATAAATTGCAGCATGTGCATTTGCAATCAGATTTACCAAACGACCATTTAATTAAATAGGAACACTTATCATTGAAGAGATAAAAAAAATATAATAAAGGAAATTCTAAAGCAAATGGTAAAATAAAAAGCTCAAACACATCAACAAAATAAATAATAACTGTCATATTCCTGCCTTGGTACAGGCATTAACTTATGTAAACAATGGTGGATAAAATCTCCTTTTATATCGAGAAAAACCTTTTACGTGTATGATGGTCGCAAATTTTCAATATATTGATAACAATATGTACACAAAACAATAAGACATGATAGGTACAAATATCATTTATAGAGTTACAGCAGTTAAAACTGTGTTATAATATTAATCCCAAACAATATTAAAACAAACAAATGTGTAAACAAAATAAAACAACAATAAAAAGACATATAGACAAAGCACATTAACAAAAACGAAAGAAAAGAATGCAAAATATTTCCAGCACTATAAACCATTTAACCAATAAACCTCAAAGAAATGTTTAATCTAGTCACGAGAAAACAGTACTATATAAGCCTGGTGAACTTTTCTTGTAAATAATATCAGAAATATAAATAACAACTGTCTAACTGTCTTATTAGAAGGAATATGTTATATGATAGATAAATTATCTTGTCTCATTTAATTCGCGGATCAATGTAATTCAAATTGTGATGGCAATGACTTTTTTCCAAAGAAGTAAGTGTGGTCAGCACAGTTAATTACTGTTAAAACAGAAACATCATCGTTAAAGCTAACGTATATATCAGTATGTAGATATATATTGTATTTAATATAAACGCATAGTGTCATTTATGTTTTAGTTCTATACAAATATGAGTCTATAAAGCGGAATATAATAATAACTATTATTGTTGAAATTGTCTGGTATTAATTTTTTGCCACGGTATATTTGATCTGTAATCACTCTACATCTATATATTGAGTGCAAGGTGCTTTTATTTTATAGTAGTGTTTTGTTTGCAAATCTATTTCTGCACCTTTTCTTCCACCACTGGTCGACGTAACCAAGGTTGTCAAGTGTAAGCAGGTTCGTCTCCGATGTGAAAGGTCACGTGTTCTACTCAAGCCAAGGCAAAACAAACTTTTTAGCGCTTTTCCGCTAAGCAGTTGACATTCAGAAGTTGAATTAATAAATGTCAGATCATGGTCAAATGTGTCCTGGCCTTTAATTCATCAAATTTCGAGACATTTGTTTTTGTACTTATACTCCAAAATCAACAAATCAAAACGCTGGATTTCATGTTTCGAGCATGATGGTTGTGCTCCGGGCACTGAGCAAAGTTTTATGACTTCGAACTTGGGTACATTTAAACTTCGCTTTTGTGTCATTTTTCTAATGCACAAGCACGTAAAAAAGGCAGGTTGTCGGTCTAGTACAAATGAGGGTGTATATTGTGTCCACAATATATATGCATAAAGTGTCTGTCACTAGACATACAAAAACTTATCAATCTATGAACTTATTTAGAACATTAGATGAGCCATGTCTTATTTAGTCATGACAATCTAGATGTTTGCATTTTACAGAGAAACATATCTGTAACTAAATACCTTAATTGTTATCTATATGTTTTAATATGTACTTGAGGTGCTGTCGCATTGACGTTTACAAAGTAATTATACGCTCAAACAACTGCTGTTGACCGAATAATTGCGTTATGTCCTTACTTGGTGCCAATATTCTATCGCAAGTGAATCATAAATTGAAATGAACACAGATATTCGGCTAAGTTCAACTTATTTTCCTATCAAACGTTATACAGTTAGCTTCACCACCATAATATATATATATAGCTACAAAAATCACAACTAAGAATTTTATTATTCTGCAGATTCAAATATTACAGATATAATTTAAGTTTTGTATGTAAGCAATACAATTGTCATAAATCATCTTCACAAATACTATAACCCACACGTGACATCGCGTGTCTATAACCGAATCAAAGTGCCTACGCATAATGTATAGCACGGATTTGTTCACATATAATCTGTACCGACATATAACATAAGAGGAACCAGGAGAAACTAAATGTGAGACCACTGAAGATGATGAACCAACGATAATATTTTAGTAGCAGATATACCTTTGGATCATTATTTGTCGATATCGACTCGGTATCGTTGATGTCGTCGATATCAAAACTACATCGTGTCTTTTTTAGCTAACACTAACTGTTTTCACACCATTTTTTTGTTAGAAATAATATTAAAAGTAATAGTGTTAATCTTAAGGTTCCGTCTAAGTCAAATCAGCTTGTATTTGTTTGACATTATTCACACGAATATAAGGATGAAACTGTGGCAAATTACATATCAATAGAATCAGAACATTGCATAATATCTTTTAATGAATGTTTTTAAGTTCTGAATATCTCCAGGAAGTTGCTCTGAAGTTCCAATTCTTTCAAAAAGTGTAGAATTTTTGTAAGTCCATAACTGACCTAAAATGACATAAAATTCAGAATTATATATTAATATGTATGACAACCATATATAAATTTGCATTTAAACACTGTCAATTGCAAGATTTTAAAAGTAAAGTAAAATAAATTATAAAAATTTGGATGCCATTTTATTTGGGACTACTTACATTGTGAAAGTGAAAGTGAAAGCAAAAGTGAAAGTGAAAGTTAAAGTATGGAGGCCAATAGTAAACATTAAAATTTATCAATTATATCAAATTCAGTTTAATTAAAGTAGTGATTCGTCTGACTTTTAAAGTTGCAATATTTTGACATAATTTTGTGATGAACAGTTCAAATAGTCTTTCTAATGCACACCAAGTTTAGGAAATTTAATGCCAAATATTTATAATTTCCTGAAAGTCTCAAAAAAATATATTTTCTAAAATATTACTTTTGTGCACAAAAACAGCATGTTCAATCATTCAACTTCTTTCTGTGATGCATTTAGTTGGTGATATCCTTCTAGATCTCTTACAATTTATTATTATTTGATTATAAGATCATTTATTTACCAAATATGCCATTTTTGCATTCTTGTTGAAAGTTTTAGACCATGAAAGTCTCAAAGAATATGTATTTTTTGTAACTGTTGATATAAACTATGTATTATATAAAACTTTTCTCATAATAAATACATGTTAATGGGACTTTGTTCATTTAAAAAAAAAAGCATATTAAAACATTCCTAAAAGTCTCAAAGACTCTTATTTTAATTAATTCTTAGAGAATGAACTCAAATAATTACCATCAATATTCCTTCTGTAAACTTTGTTTAGGTTCTCCAAACTTTATCAAGGTAGTATAATTTAACTACTTGTATTTGCGGCGTGTAGCAGTGAAAGTATCAACATGCAACTCTTGATAAACTAAAATGATACAAACACATAATTTTCAACAAATATAAAACCAAACATTTTACTATCATTGCAAATTGTTTGTCTGCTATAATTTCATTCATACAGATGATAAGAAGCATTTCACGTAATGTGGGAACAGTCAGCTTACATTAGCACTAATGTCAATACCATTTATAACATTTTTTTTTCCAAATTGTATCACATATTAGCTAGCAACTACTATTGGCGTCAAATGTTTTTACACCACCTCTAAAGATTAAAACTGCAAATTTGTTTCCACTCTTTTCTGCATTTGTACAAACTATGTTTCAGTTTACAATTATATGTTTGTATTGATGTTTGCTTATGTGATAAAGCTTAACATGCTGACAAGAAGGTCATGATCAGTGACATAGGAAAACATTGTTCAAATCTTTATAAAAATATTTCATAGAATAAACGAGAAGCATTGGTGTAATAAATGTAAATATGAAGTTTGATACACACGAAAATAATTACCCTCAAAAAGGTTCTCCAAACTTTACCCTGGAAGGATAACCCAAGTTAAGATTTGCAGAGTGACGCAGTGGAAGCATCAACATGCAACTCTTGGCAAGCTGAAATAGTAAAAACACATAACTTTCTACAAATATAAATAAAACATTTAAAAGTCAAGAAATCTTGTAATTCTTTATTATACAGAAGGAGAATTTGCATCTTTCAGACATGATTTTATTAATATCAAATGTGGAATTATGATTTCATGTTATACAATTTGCAACCATCATTGATAGATAAAACAAAAAGAAATCTTACTCCTTAAACAAAACGAGCATCAGCACTTTGTTATAACGGTAACTAGAGGCTCCTAGGAACTTGAATATCTGATATGGAAACCATGACTTATTGCAATATTGGAATTAAGGGTGAATCAAGAAAATTAATTTGTCCTCCGATCATTTCTGCAACTCATATTTATAAAAATATAAATTTTTCAGATAATTGCCAAAAACTAAAAAAGTGTTTTCAGGGACAAGAACCCATAAAAGTGTTGACTTGCTTTTCTGAAACATTACATAAGGATAGAGTCATTGTGCTTATCAAACTTTACATCTTTCTTCTATTGTTTTGGTGAGGACAAGCATAGGTGTAAAACACATCATGTTTTATATCTGAGCTGAATTATAAATTGTGATGCATTTCAATGTAACTTATAAATATTGATAAAAGTATAAGATACTTTTGATATTATGAAAAGTTAAGAGTTTTAGAACTTAAAGTTAATCAAACTGGCCTCACATTAACTTTTTTTCATTGTGATATGTTATTAGTAGGATTATAGGAATCTTACAACCATGATAGTGTAAGATGAGGAAATCTTAACAACCAATGGCATTTTTTTATTGTTCTATAACAAGGTTTTAGCCAAATTGAAGAACAATAATATTTTCCCCAAGGGTCTTCAGAATTCATTATCTTGAACATACCACACATGTTTGATTATATTTGTCAATTTTAACTACATCAAGATGTATGCGTTAGGAAAAAATTGATTGTTTGGTTGAAATGTCATAGACAATGTTGCTGTTATATTTGTTCTGCAATCCCAAAGGAAAACGTCATAACACATGCATGTAAAGATTAGGAAATCTCATTGGGAATAACTGCTCTGTCTCAAAAGTGGTAAAATGTTATGTCAACACCTGTCATTTTTTCAACTGTATAACTGGGATCGAATTCAGATGACGGAATGACAGAATAACGGATGGACAAGGCTATTCCAATATACAACCCACATGTGGGGTATAATTTCTTTTTAAGTAAAAAGATTAATATACTTGTCAGAGATATAGCATGCCATTAATCTTTTAACCTTGCATCAGGGGACATTTTTTTCTAATATAAAATTTGAGCTAAAACTACAATACTGACCTGATTTAAAATTGCACTATACATCAATGAACCGTACAGATTCAGATCGGTAATCTTCAACCAGATGATTTATTTCATATGGGTTGTCATCACTTTCATATAGGACTTCATAAATTGCACCTTAAACAACACATAACAACAAGATGTGCCCAAGTAAAGATATAAATACAGATTCATAGTGCAATTATATATTATAAGCAACTTGATTGTTCATTCAATTTGGTCTTTTATTTATTTAATAAGATATTGACTGTCTTTTATACCCTGTATAGCCCATATTCCATCTACTTTAAAAATGAGCATGTACAGAAATATTCAAAAACAGTTGATTTTGCCATTTTGGGCATAACAATTAATATAAATGTTACCTTGTCCTTGCTCTCGTTTTTGTGTCTGAAATAGTTTTTATGTGATCTCAAGCTGTATATTAAACTATTTTGAAGACTGATGTTTGCAGGCAAAAGTACTTTATTTACATACATAGAAATTCATAACATCTAAACAAGTACCTTTCACACCATCCTTTCCTGATTTTACACTCAGCACTGTCCCTTTATACCATTCAGATGTATTGTCTACAATCCATTTGTGTTCTATTCTTTTGTCTAGGAATTTCACCAATCTTCGCCTACCTCTTCTACTGAAATATATCGATAATTAGTATCCATAAGATGCTACATTTCCTATTGACTATCACTTCTTTTAAAACTAAATGTTATACAACAATATCAGTTTGTTCAGATACATGTTTGAAAATTGTTCGGATTCTTTTTCTTAGCTTAGTTTGCACTGTCAACACATTTCCTTCTTTTTATAATGCCAGTGATTCTTATGGTATGTTCGGTTGACAATTTGGTCATGTGAAATTGTTGTTATCTATATCATTCTTACAAAGTATGATGGACATATGAACATACAGACATCAGTAACAATATGTCATATCCAAATATGTGGTTGTGACATCAAAATAAACCATTTAAGAGCAAAGAAGTTTGGTTGTACCTGTAGAAAACTTATTTCAAACGGTATAGCACATCCTCATTTTTACGGAGATGTTATTTACCGTGCTCGGAAATTTACAAACGATCCTGGTAAGCTTATCAGTCCTTTAAATAAACTTATTCTAAAATGTTACCAATTCAAAACTGTAATTAGATCTTTGAATATTGTTTTTATTGGTATTAATATTGATTTTGTTATCAGTAAACTAAAAGGAAACTAAATATCATTGTTATATAAATATACATGTGCACATTCATGGATCTACAATCTCTGACTGTTGATGACGTCTTTATTCTACGGTAAATCCATTGGATGTTGGATGTGTAATGATTGATAATTCAGTCTTAGATGCATGATTTTTTTTATTAGTTGTTATTGGCTTTGAACTAGGTGTCAGTAACTGCGAGTACTCTCAGATCTATACTGATAGTCTTTTTGTGGTTAGGATGTATATGTGCTGAGCCCCTCTGTTTTTGTAACATGTATTTTTATTTGTATCGATCTGATGAGTTAAACCTTTTTCAACTGATTTGTATAGTTCGTTTCTATGTTGTACTGTTACACCACTGTCCCAGGGTAGGGGGAGTGTTTGGGATCCCGCTAACATGTTTAACCCTGCCACATTAATTATGTTTGTGCCTGTCCCAAGTCATGAGCCTGTAATTCAGTGGTTGTCATTTGTTGCTGTGTTACATATTTGTTTTTCGTTCATTTATTTGTACATTAATAAGGCCGTTACTTTTCTCGTTTGAATAGTTTTACATTTTGTCATTTCGGGGCCTTTTATAGCTGACTATGCGGTATGGGATTGGCTCATTGTTGAAGGCCGTACGGTGACCTATACATGCTATAGTTGTTAATTTCTGTGTCATTTGGTCTCTTGTGAAGAGTTGTCTCATTGGCAATTACACCAAATTTTCTTTTTTTTTAAAAATACACTTATTATTCGGTCAGCAGATTATCACATTGAACAAATGCAAAATTTCAAGAGATAAAAAATATCTGTTAGAAATTAATTCATATGATTTTAAGAGCAATGTTTACCTTCTAGTACAGGGTGTTTGGTCTGCTGATGGTTCAATGTTTGCTTCTGAGACAAAGTCATTGTTCTGTTTTGCTGTATTCCTTTTCTTTCTACCAGTCGTTGTTTTTTTGCCAGGTTGGGTGGGTGCAATGTACTGTAACAGAAAAATTAACACATCATTTTTATTGTATGGTCCAATATATATCTTTGAAATCATAAATATCTAAAATATACTAAAAGAAAACAGATTATGCACAAATCATTTTATAACCTAGGAACATTGTATGGGTATAATATATTTTCACACTTTGCATTAATCGTTAACACACCTTTTTGTTATTTGTTGGTTTCTCAGAAAAAGTGTGGTTTTGTCCTTAAGACATTATTTACCATTCTTTGTCAAATTTTTCAGTTGAAAAAGAACAAATTTAAAAAAAAAAATGATGATTCAAAATCCCATGCAATTGAATCCCCTTACCAGATCTGGCACTGCGTTGCAAATTTCTATTAATTTTTAAATGAAATGTTCAATGAGTTATTTTCAAGTCAGCAATAAAATTTAAATCAAAAATTAGTTTCTCAAACTCTAAAATAACAGGTCTGTTGATCTGTAACAAAATAAACATAAAAAAGATCCCTTATAACTCTTAACATCATAATTCATATAGATGTGTGTCTACCAGGGTTGGACCCTGGAATTTAAAAAAAGGGGGTGGGGAGGGGGGTGGTATACACCCTCTACACCCCCATGAATACTCCACTTTCTACAATAGTAGTGCATTGGTGAATACATACAAGGAAGCACACACTTCAATATATATGTACAAGTAGTATTAAAATACACATATGATCCTTTGTTCAATTTCCATACATGTAATTTACAAACCACGATTCATTTAAACATTTTTATACTGCTTGAGACATTCCACTTTTTTTCATAAATATTCACCCAGATTCCTGGTTCCCTTATTCCAGGACTTTTGCCATTACGTGGTGAACACAATTCCGGAAGAATAGCATTGAAGTAAAATGCTTTTAGTTTTGGCAGCATGATGTTTTCCCACAAGGTATTGTCCCTAAATATTCTTTGGATAAACAACTGGTGTGGATTAAGAGTCCTCACAACGAAATCTATCCAAGGATAATTGCAAATGTTCATTAAACCATGGCACTGATAAAAGTAGTTGTGGGTACTTTTCAAATTTAAATGACCACTGACAGTTTACAGACAGAATGATGATTTTTCACTTGCTTGGTAGAGATTGACAGGTTTGTTGTGCAGAAGATTTTTTATCTCCAAAAGACCATCACCAGACGCAGTTGAAACTATACCATCTGCACTAGCAGCCAAAAATGGGTGTTCATGGGCAATTAGCAAACCAGTAGATTTAACAGTTACATTCTCATGTTGTTCTGCCTTTTTGAGCGTATACTCCTTTATAGATGTTCTTTCTTGCAGAAGTCCATTTCTGGTGTGTCTATTTCCCTTGAAGGTGGAGTACAGAAGATTTTTGACTAAATTTAATACTTTCAATGAAGGGTTACGGCGAATGATTGGTCCCAAATTTAAAGCTGTTAAACGTTTTCTTCTTTCCGTGTGCCAAAGACCAGACAAAGATTGCTGTGAAGTAGAATTTGTTATTGCATTCATTTGAGGTATACCAATGTTAATATGAGTCTGAATATATTGGTCCTTTATATTTGATAAATCAGATGGAGATATGTCAGGGGTGTAATCCATTGCCTCAGTGCCAAAAGACTGTCTAGCTTTTTTGGAGTTGCTTTGTTTGCAAACTTTCATTTTTCTCTTCCATCTCAATTGCTGAGTGTCTCGTTTCGATTTGTATTATCTGCAACTGATAAGATTTTTTTCATGTCTAGCGTAGTATTCATCAAAGAATTTACCTGCTTTTGTTGTTGTTGCCTGTTCCCAAACAATAGGTGACCACTTTGGTCCAAAATTCATTCTTAGCCCTCCTCCAAAACATCGTCCATGCCAAGATCCTCTATTACAGATGTTGTAGATTTTTCCGCCATCAAATTTTGTCCTTATTCTCATCCAATTTTTAGCTAAATTTGTTGTTGTATTAGAAATGAGACGGTGAGCTTTTTCAGCAATTATATTCAAAATTGATGTCACGTCTTGAATTATATACTGTTCAACATTACTGTACTCTATAGATGATTCTCCTCTTGCTTCCTCCTTTGCAGCTAATGATGAGCCTTCGACCAAAGTTTTTCCTGTTCTTCAAATATATCCAATGTCTCTTCCACTGGTTGGTCTGGTGGTATGACATGATGGTCATGAGTGATTAAATTGACATTGTCCCTTGCCTTGCAAAAGTTACTGCAGTTGGAATGTAAACCAAAAACATGAAAAACAGAGTTTTTTTTATGTCATGACGAAGCTGAGAAATAGCTTCAGGTTTTGTGAGGTGATTTGTTTCTACATCTTTAGAACGCATTCTGATGGCACTACGCAAAGCAGATACTAACCGTACACGAGTTGTTTTTGTTAAATGGTTTCTACCTTTATATAGATGATTTTCGGAAACAAGTTTTTCCAGGTTTGACCTAAAACATTTGCAAGTATGGTTATCACATTCTTCCTTTTCCACATATCTACCCCAACCAGGCACTTCCTCTTGTATCCTAGCATAAACTGAACTGTCACCATCTCCTACAACACGGATATAGCGTAGGCCATGTTTGGATTCTGCTTGTTTGAACCCTTCAAGCACAATATCAGCTTCCATAGACTGACTATCTTCTGACCAGTTCTTAAAACATGTATGTTCTGTTGGGATTGTATTGACTTTCTCTGCAGTGCTACATACGTAGCAATACTTGTTTCTTACTCCTATATGCAAAAGTTTTTTTGTTGCTTGCCCTATTATGATTGCCACTCCTCCCAGGGCATTATAGGAATGTTTGTGGGTTCGTTTCGACCATCCTCCATCAGTAATTACGGTTATTGCTGGGATACTCTGATGAAAAAATCCGTTCTCCATGGCAATCCTTCTTTCCTCTGCTCCAACCTGTTAAATAAACATATGGGACATATAAATATAACTAGTCCCACTTGAGTTTCCTAAATTATCATTAATTAATGCCATGAAGGCTAAACCTTATTAAAAGTTTAAAGTGTGGTGGGATTTGTTGGGTTTTTTTCAGACAGCAATTATTTTTTTTCTGCAATTTTTCAAGTTTGTGTGACAGCTTTGTTAGGTACATTAAAAATTATTTTGTATAGTACAGAAGGTGAATAAGCTGAAGTATTTCCCATGTTGTAATTAATTCCATACACATAATATGGATTGGCTCTTGCTTTATTTAATGGATTGTCCATTTAACTTGGAAAATGTGGTTGTGGTGGTGGGGGGTTATAGTATATATTTTGTATAGTACATAGAGTGAATAAGCTGAAATGTTTCTTGACCCACACTGTAATAGAATACCACATTGATACTTAGATACTCTAAAATTCTTTCATTGTAAGTTTAGCTGAAATTGATTTAGCAGTTTGAAAGGAACAGATTTTCTAATGTAAGCAAATATAATTAAACAAGAGTGGACACGCTGAAATATCTCGCCTGTTCTAGTGTTCATAATTAATATAATTTATGTTGAAAGTGTAAAAAAGCATTGTATACAACAAGCATTACATTAAATTAACTGTACTTGAGATGAAGGTGAGATAAACCTTTTCAGACATAAATGTAGTTCATACACTCATTCCATACAACAATCTAGTTTACCTATTGCTAAAAGTATCTCCGAATTAACCTAATGAAAACAAATTGCCTTGACCAATGAACCATGAAAATTAGGTCAAGATCAGCTAACACCTACTAAACAGCCATGCATACACACCATACAATTATTTCATACATCAAAATATATTCTACTATCCCTATAGGATTGGAAAAAAGACCAAATCATTGATGATTTAACATTGACCAATGAACCATGAAAATGAGGTCAAGGTCAGATGATTATTACAAGACAGACTTGTACAACTTACAAACATTCTATACACAAAATATAATCAACTTGATGCTTATAGTATCTGAGAAATAGACAAAATTGCAAAATTTAACTTTGACCATTGAACCATGAAAATGAGATCAAGGTCAGATGACACCTGTCAGTCCTAAATCCATCAATTGGAAATACAACTTTAAAATTTTGATGGACTCAGTCGAGGATTATGCCAGGCAATGGGCTAAACGTGAAAAGGAAGACGTAGACACTCTATCCGAATGGATTAAGGCAGTGAGGTCGTTAATACAAATCAGAATCAAGAAACTGAATGGGTCCATCAATGCCCATGCTACGTTAATCTTTAAAGACCCAAATGTTGCTAAACACTTATCCGACCTCCATGATAAATATGTTGTTGTCCCCGCAGACAAAGCCCCAAATAACATCGTTTTTGTCTGTAAAAGTCACTGCATTAATTGCTTGATAAACGAATTAGGTATAGACAATTCACTTGGAAACTCAACATATACCCTCACGACACTTACCAAAGAGGAAATCCTGGATAATCATAGGTCTGTTATTTGTTCCTTTGGTATTTCAACCAAAGATGAAGAACTGGATCTTCCATCACTGTATTGGATACCTAAACTACATAAGTGTCCTTACAAACAACGGTATATTGCTGGGTCTTCCAAGTGCTCCACGAAACCTCTTTCTAAATTATCAACATCTATTTTATCAGCAATCAAAGACGGGCTTCAAAGTTATTGTGAAACTGCTTATTCAAGAGGTGGCGTGAATCAGATGTGGATACTTAAAAATTCCAAAGATCTTTTAGAGTACATACAATCTAACTCTCTTTCATCTTGTAACAGCATTAAAACATTTGACTTTTCTACTCTTTATACAAGTATTCCACATTCCAAACTAAAAGACAAATTGAAAGAGTTGGTATTACTTTGCTTCATAAAAAAGAATGGCCAACGTAGATACAAGTATCTTGTCTTAGGGAGGGATAAATCATACTTTGTAAAGAATCACTCTGATTCAAACAAAAAATTCTCTGAAACCGATATTATCAAGATGCTTGATTTCTTGATTGACAACATATTTGTAACGTTCGGAGGACGTGTTTTTCAACAGACTGTCGGCATCCCAATGGGAACAAACTGTGCCCCACTACTTGCCGACTTGTTTCTTTATTATTATGAGGCTGACTTCATGCAGGAACTTAAAGAAGAAAGATAAGAAGTTAGCAATATCCTTTAACTCTACTTTCCGCTATATAGATGACGTTCTTTCACTAAACAATTCAAAATTTGGTGACTATGTGGAACGCATCTATCCCATCGAATTGGAGATAAAGGATACTACAGATACAGTTAAGTCGGCTTCATATCTTGACTTACATCTAGAAATTGACAATGAGGGTCGGTTGAAAACAAAACTTTACGACAAAAGAGATGATTTCAGCTTTTCAATTGTGAACTTTCCATTTCTAAGTAGCAACATTCCAGCAGCACCTGCATACGGGGTATATATCTCCCAATTGATACGATATTCCCGTGCTTGCATTTCCTATCATGATTTTCTTGATAGAGGGTTACTGCTCACAAGGAAGCTATTCCAAATAGAGTTCCAAATGGTGAAGTTGAAATCATCCCTTCGTAAATTTTACGGACGCCATCACGAGTTGGTTGACCGTTATGGAATAACCGTTACACAAATGATATCGGATATGTTCCTTACGTCGTAACTACAATTCCCTTCCCTTTCATGAAGTGACCTACCGAATTAGACTATTTACCGGATTTGTAATCACATAAGCAACACGACGGGTGCCACATGTGGAGCAGGATCTGCTTACCCTTCCGGAGCACCTGAGATCACCCCTAGTTTTGGTGGGGTTCGTGTTGTTTATTCTTTAGTTTTCTATGTTGTGTCATGTGTACTATTGTTTTTCTGTTTGTCTTTTTCATTTTTAGCCATGGCGTTGTCAGTTTGTTTTAGATTTATGAGTTTGACTGTCCCTTTGGTATCTTTCGTCCCTCTTTTTTTGGACATGTACACCATACAATCATTCAATACACCAAATATAATTGAATGAATGCTAATAGTATCCTTGAATAGACCTAAACACAAAAATTTAACTTTGACCACTGAACTATGAACAAGAGGTCAAGGTCAGATGACAACTGCCAGTTGGACATGTACACCTTACAATCATTCCACACACCAAATACAGAAGACCTATTGCTTATAATTTCTGAGATATATACTTAACCCTGTAAACTTAACCTTGTTCACTGATCCATGAAATGAGGTTGAGGTCATGCGAAAACTGACTGACAGACATAGGGACCTTGCAAGGTACACACATACTAAATATAGTTATCCTATTACTTATAATAAGAGAGAAATTAACATTGCAAAAAATTTGAACTTTTTTTCAAGTAGTCACTGAACCATAATAATGAGGTCAAGGCCAATGGTCATATGACAGACGGACAGTTCGTAACATAAGGCATCTATATAAAAGTATAAAGTATCCAGGTCTTCTACCTTCTGAAATATTAACCTTATTAAGTTATCCTAGTATTTATAATAATTGAGAAATTAACATTGGAAAAAATTTAATAGAAATACACCAAACTACCAAACAATGTGGCTTTCTGTAGGATTAAATATAATTGAAATAGCTGAATAGTTTTATGTAAATCCAAGTTAATTTTGAAAACTTATAAAAAAAATTAAAGGTGACTATCTAAATTTGGTGCGAACAGAAAATTATAGCTCTTTTTACCTATTAATTAAAAGTCCTTAATTGGACAGCAAAACACCAAACTATGACAAAACAAGGCGTTCTGTAAGATTAATATATAATTGAGATGGCAGTATAGTTTTATGTAAATCCAAGTTAACTTGGAAAAGTTATTAAAAAAACTAAAGGTGACTATCTAAATTTAGTCAAAAATGAAAATTCTATCTTTTTTTATCTATTAATTTAATCCTTGATTTTGACAGCAATACACAAAAAAAAAAAATGTGGCATTCTGTAAGATCAATATATAATTGAGATATCTGCATAGTTTTATGTAACTTCAAGGTAATTTGAAAAAGTTATAAAAAAAATTAAAGGTGACTTTCTAAATTTAGTCTGAACAGAACATTCTAGCTCTTTTTACATTATTAATTAAACGTCCTGAAATTGGACAGCAAAACACCAAACTCAGAAAAAACGTGGCGTTCTGTAAGAATAATATATAATTGAGATAGCTGTATAGTTTCATGTAAAACCAAGTTAATTTGGAAAAGTTATAAAAAAATTTAAAAGTGACTATCTGAAGTAAGCCCAAACTGAAAATTATAGTTTTGTTTTTAACTATGTGTATTAATTTCATCCTTTTATTTGACAGCAATACAACAAACTACCAAACAATGTGTAATTCTGTAAGGGAATATATAGTTGAGATAGCTAAAAACATTTATAACAAGAGGCTCTTAAGAGCCTGATTCGCTCACCTGAAACGTTTTGCTTAAACCTTTCGCAATTATTATTTTTGCTTTAAAATGCCATTTAAATGTTGATCATATTGATTATTTGTAGACCTTACTTTGCCAAACATTTATGCTGTTTACAGTTTATCTTTATATTCAATAATATTCAAGATAATAACCAAAAACTGCAAAATTTCCTTAAAATTACCAATTTAGTGGCAGCAACCCAACAATGGATTGTTAGATTCGTCTGAAAATTTCAGGGCTGATAGATCATAACCTATTGAACATTTTTACCCCCATAAAAAATTTGCTCTTAATGCTTTAGTTTTTGAGATATAATCCAAAAACTGCATTTGACCCCTATGTTCTATTTTTTAGATTCTTGAAATAGTTTACGACGATGGACGACGACGGACGCCAAGTGATGGCATAAGCTCACATGGTCCTTTGGGCCAGGTGAGCTAAAAATCAAAGTTAATGTGATAAAGTAATAGTAATAATTAAAGGTGACTATAGATATTATGAATTTAATCAGAATTGAAAATTATAGTTTTTTTATCCATTAATTTGACAGCAATGAACAAAATTTTGTTAGATCATTGATATATAATTGAGTTAAATGGGCTGATTCAGACCAGTCTAGACTAAATTCAAAGCTCAAGACTGAGTCAAGAAAGGTCGAGACCATATTCATACTATATCAAGATTAGCAAATACTCAATCAGACTTATTAAGTAAAGTCGAGACCAAAATCAAGTGCAGTTAAGTAGTGTCAAGACTATGCCAAGTCTTGTCAAGTATAATATGTGCCCGCCTTTAATGCTGGTTGAGCACAAAATATGGTCTTTTCATACTCTGACCAGTTTGTAGTGCTTGTTCATTAGAATAGACAACTGGTTTAGGAGCCGTACAAATTTTACAGACATACATGTACATGCATATAATTAAAAGAACAGATTTAAGTAAAATTCCCAACCCATGCATCTGTTGAGTGTTTGCAATATTAGCATTTATATATATTTTCTAAGTCTTTGTGTTTTTCATCCAAATAAAAAAATGTTCAAGATTCAATGAAGGTTTGCATCTGGTCATTTCTTGATATAAGATGTGTATTTAAAAAAGTTATCTTTAGTCTTAACTGGCACAGGCAGTAATTAAGATCATGTTTAATATTGATACATGTACATGATGTACGACATGTTATAATGACAACCTATGAAAAGTAACATATCTTATTTATTTATTCAGTTTTCTTTTTTTGAGCGTGTGTGTGTGTGGGGGGATGGGATTCTCATTTACATTTATTATATATTATGGTTTTTTTTTTCGATGTTCATGCATTCATTTTACATTTATGTTTTAATCAATTATAGTTACCTGTAACATATTTTCTTTGAGAGCTGCTAACCACCATTCCCCTACTTCTTGTTCAATTGCTGAAAATGAAGTTGACGAGAGTCCTGGTGAATTCATTGTCCCCATGATTTCATTTAAGTGAGACGGTCCATTTCCAGTGGCAATACTTCCCCACACAGCTCTCACGTTTACATCAAACCTTTTACTTTCTGGCAATGATGGGCTAGTGCAGAATTTAAATTGTTTATGACATCCTTCACACTGAGCACAAAGAACGGTTGCAAGTCCTAATTTCCTTTCCTCGCTTACAAGTTTTATTGGTGATTGGTTTTTAGAACTTAGCTCTATTGCTGAAGGACACAGACATACGTGCATAGTTATTTCACTGACATGTCCTTGTAATGAGTCCAAATTCACAAATCTATAACCTTGTGGGCTTAAATTATGCATTTTCCTTTCTCTGATTTTTAGTTTTAATCCATTTTCTAATAGTTCGGAAGTGAAAAATTTATGGCATTCTTTGGTGTTTTTTTTTTTTTTCTTACTAATTGTTGTCTGTTTGATTCTCTTTAAAACAAGGGACGGCGGCAGAGACTTCCGCTTAATCCTTTTTCTCCTAATTATAAAATTAACAGTTGGTCTTCCACATCTTATACTTCGACTACTTATGTTTTCGACGTTTTCCTTTTACTACCCATTATTATCAAAATGCTTACTTTGACTTTACTTAACTAGTACTGATGTCAATGTCAAGCCTCCATATTTTTTATGTCTCACATGTCTCAAGCAGTATGTTTTATATTTTTACTAAAATTTATTCACTTACCTTCAAATTATATTACTTTGTTATACTTAAATATAAGTTCGGTTAAAAACAGAAAGAAAAAAAAAATATTCATGTTTTTTGCCAATGTTTACAAGCACCGTGATGGCGCTGGGGTATGGGATCACTTACTTGAGTGTCGATTTACGATATAAGGACAATTTCGATCACATAAGTAATTATTAAATAATCTTTGTTTTTGGTATTAATGTTTGGATACCCATCATTCTCAGCTTTTTATGATAAAGACTCTTCAAATCGGCAACTTTTCATCTGTTGGATCAAAAGATCAGCCCATTCACATCAAACTGGAAGTTGTTTCGAATCATAAAACAACTCTTTGGTTTCGAATTGCAGTACTAATTCTACCCGATTTTACGTTTAATTTGAATATCCGTCATTTATATAATAAAAACAAGATATTATGTAGTTTTAATTTTAAAATGCATCTAAATATATAATATTAATATTTGGCGGACGAATCATTGCTGCTGACTCTCTACTTTCACTTTGAGCAGGAGGATGACAGCTGATTTTTTTAAGTATTTTAAACGAAAAGCGTCGTGATATTTAATAAAAGCAGCATGATGGTAAGAGACTGAAGTGACATAAATAAGGCACTATCAGGTTATTTGAAATAGCTCCCCTCGATCTCACTCAAAATGAAATTAAAAAAACAAACCCCAAAAATAAAAAATGGCGGGACATAAACGATAAAGGTGATGACGAAACTTGGCCGTTGTGTTTCTCTGGCAATCAACATATACACAATCGCATATGGGTGCACTGCGAGACAATGAAGAATAGATTAGCATATGATTTGTTGAATTCCATTAAGTAATAAATTAATGGGACTTTTTGAAAAAATGTGTTCAGATTTATTATTTTTTTCTGACAAAACACACTCCTGTCGAAATATTACTACTAAATAACTCGTGATTTTGTAAGCAATCAAGTCCATATTCATGATTTAAGCAATTGTGATTGTTTTAGTGGCTAGTATAGAATAATAAAGCACAAAAAGTTGATTAAAAATATCAGCCATTTTTGGAAAAATTGGACTTGGAACCTTAACTAAATTTGATCAGAAAGTTTTTTTTATTATAAAGCATTTTGAAATTGATACAGTTTGACAATTTATTCTAAAAAAAAAATCTGTAAGTAAATAGGTCAAAGTTTGTTTAAAATAAACATATATATTATGCAAATATTACTTTATTACATAACATATGTTTAATATATTTTTTGTTAGTTCGACCAGTATATATTAAGAGTGAAGCAAAATTGTATTAACAACTTCAATACATGTATGTGTAAAGAAGCATCAGGTGACGTACAACAAATATATACCTGCCATGCATTTAAAAAAGTGTTTTTACTTGTTTTTTTCTCAACATACAAAATATGTGCATAATCATATTATAATGCATCTAGTATACAGGATATTGCCCTAGCATGATAGTTTCCTTTCTTCAATTTACAAACCTGTTCATGTAAAAGTCATTGTTTATCAAAGCAAAATAGTTATTTAAGAGACCTGGGACAATCTCACTACACGAAAGATCTTTATTGTTTACTTATTGTACCTCGAACTTAATAACCCGATGTAAGTTTTTTTTTTTAATAATAGTCAATCGTGCAAAGACTAAAAAGTTTAAAACCGGAGAATCCAACATGGGATCAGATAAAACAAATATACTATTACCATTATTTACAATTTCAGAGAATCAATGTCCTTTTGGTTGATTTAATACATCCGGTCAATATTTAAACGGTTTTTGTCATAAATCATCTTCCCAAATACTATAACCCACACGTGACATCGCGTGTCTATAACCGAATCAAAGTGCCTACGCCTAATGTATAGACACGTTTTTTCAATTATCACCCGTAGTAATAATCTTCGCCGCTGGGCGCGCTATAATCACGTCCGCCATTACAGTAATGATAAAAACGTAAACAAAGCAATCAATCGTAACGAGAAATATATAAACAAGTTAGTTCATCCTCATCATGTCTACTGAAGTTAAACATTGTGTTAAAAGTTCAATGCCAGATATTTTCAAAGAAATAAAGGACTGGAATGACGATATGAGGAGTTGGCCAAATTTAATGTACGGTGACATTTATAACTACTTGATAAGATCAAAGGCAGTTGATGGGGAAACAATGAAAAACTTTAAGAGCTTACAGAGTTATAATTATTTTCAAAGTGGAAATGTAGACAAAATATTGCATTTCAATGCCACAGATAACAAAATATTTATGAAGGCGAGTGTACGATCATCCCAGACTGTGAGTAGACTAAATGATGCCTATGTTA
The DNA here is from genome assembly GCA_019925275.1 of Mytilus edulis. Classification (NCBI taxonomy): domain Eukaryota; kingdom Metazoa; phylum Mollusca; class Bivalvia; order Mytilida; family Mytilidae; genus Mytilus; species Mytilus edulis. Next base: position 31,108,005 of record CM034358.1, on the reverse strand, counting down.
TGTGCACAGGGGAAGGTGCAGTGGAACAAGCTTGGTGTACGTGCATGGCTGGTTTAGGACTTTCATGCAGTCATGTCGGAGCATTATTGTGGAAGATCGAGTATGCTGTGAGAAATAGCATGACTGGAGTAAGTTGCACAGACGAAACTGCCAAGTGGAATAGAGGAACTACCGGGAACATTGAACCAAAGCCCCTTGTCAGTATTCAGCTGAAAAAACCCAAACTTGGTGAAAATACGATGGGTAATGAAAATGTCCCTGGACTACGAGATACACCATTTTATGTTTCTAAAGAGGAATTTAAAGAAGCCGTCAATGTTTCACCAATGCTACCTTTATTCGAAATAAAAGGAACAATCATGAACAAAAGCTTTAAAAGTAATCCGTCAGTTCGTACTCAAGAAAGTATTGAACAAGTTCATGGTGAACACAATGATTTGTCATCATGTGCTAAATGTGTGCAGTTTCTTTCTAAATATGTGTTCCTGACGGATTCTCAAGTAGTTAGATTACAGACTGAAACAACACTTCAGTCCAAAAGCTTATTATGGAAAGACTGTAGACAGTTAAGAATAACTGCCAGCAGTGCTCACAAAGTGCCGGTTAAGGAAACAACAGACAGCACGAACTTTATACGTGAACATTTACACCCAAAATTTGTTGGAAATAAATTCACTAAACATGGCCAGCAGGGAGAAATAGATGCAAAAGTGTATCTGAACTCTAATGGACATCAAGTCCAAGAGAAAGGCATTTGTGTGTCACAACAAGAAAACTGGTTGTCCGCAAGTCCAGATGGAATTTTTGATGGACAAACTCTTCTAGAAATAAAGTGTCCAGTGCCTTCTTCTAGTTGGTCAACATTAGATCAACTATTTGAATCTGGAAAATATGATGTCGGAAAAGATCAAAATGGAGATCTTGTTGTAAAGGAAAAAGGGAGCAGAGGAATTTACCTACAAGTTCAGCTCACTATGTATTGTACGGGATTAAAACAGTGCAAGTTGCTTGTATGGCTGGGCGTAGATGAACATAAATATATTGACATTCTGTATAACGAGACTTACGTTAATAACCAAGTCACCAGATTAAAAACTTTTTATGTAAAAAAACTTCTACCATGTTTAGTTAATGAGATCCAGGATGACCGTCTGATGATGAGCAAAGCTTTTGTAAAGTTTATGCATATTTGATAATATATATAAATACATGTACATTTGCTTAATTTGAGCAGTCAGATTTTGAAGGGAATGTATAATTTATAAATAAACACCGATGTATGTGCTTATTTTGTATTGAAAATTATTTTATTTGTTTTAAACTAAAAAAAATCCATTTAAATAATTGTTTCATTTGTTGGTTTATCTGAACATATATACATGTACCTGTATATATATATTATTTGTGAGATGTGGTATGATTGTCATGATCAGTGTGTGTGTATTCTTCAAACAACTTGATTGTTGTGATTTTTCAAAGTTACTCTTGATGCATGTACTTTTATTTTCATTATAATTTTGTATGGTCAGTCTTTCTGCATCTCTTAGGATAATTACACAATTATGTGTCTACATGTAGTTTGGTTCAGATAATGACAGCAGGGAGCCTTTAGTTGTACTTGTTTGTTTACATTGTTCAATCAGAAATATGTCAATTAATTGCCCTACTGTGTTACAGTGTAAGTAATATTTACACAGTAAATACCATGGTGTGTCTTAATTATCTAACACGATAATCCCCATAGTTGTGTGGTCTGGCTAATCACAAAGAAACCTGTGTTATTTTTAAGGACATTTCAACTGTTTGTCGGTTGTAAGTTACTAACAATTTCATCCCATTACATCAGTTAAAGAGTAAAATATCTTAAAAGGTTAATCATGAAACCATTTATTGATCTAAAAAGGTGTCCAAGTTTAATGTTTTCATTTAAATACCTCCAATGATGTTTTACTCTTTGATTGATGTATTGCGATGAAAGTTTTATTATAAATTATGAATAAGAGGAGATGAGTTGGACAATGTTATACATCAATGCGACAGACACCCAATTACAAAATAAATTTGACCCAAAACTAACACAAACATGACAAAGGTAAATTCAAAAAGGTAGAGTTCATAAAATAACCAAAAGACGTCTAGAGGAAAATATGTCATCCTGAATATGCATAAACTATTTGCCACTGGACGCTAAACAAACAACATAATACAATCATAATGCAATGAACATATATATCAATTACACTATCCAAATGCCTTAAATATACATGTACATGTACAGTGTATATTCCAACTGTTAAAAAATAACAAACTAATTTCACTCATTACTTTCATTAGTATCTCTGATCAGATCTGACCGTAAATTAACCAAAGCAGAACATACAAGCAAAATGTCATCAAACAGTGTTAAGGATGATACAGGCACAGTCCCACTTAGAATTTTGAAGACCTTCAATCGTCGAATTACCCTTTCAACATGTATCCGTACTCTGGCAATCCTTCTTGTGGTTGTCACATCTTCCGCACTTAACTGGGGTTTGTTTTTTGTGAACGCTGGAATGTTCAGCTTAACACGCAATGGAAACAATAAGTCATCTATTGTAAAGCCTCGATCTGCCATTATCTCATCGCCTGGAAGCAAGTAATTCATGAATCCACTTTTTTCTACAATAAATTTATCACTAGCACGACCACCAAAAGCTTTGGATATGAACATAATTTGTCCATGTGGGGATATCCCTACTAAATATTTAGCTGTATTATGGGACTTGTAATTGCTGTACGTTTCACCCCTACTCCTTAAATTAGTTGGTCTCTGAATAAATGTTTCAGCACAGTCAATGATACAGGTAGTTCTGGGATAATTTTCCCTAAATGATTCGGGACAACAGTCTCTTATTACTTCTCTAGGGAGCCAAACAATCAAGGACTTTAACTTATCTGCCAACACAGGAATCCATGAATTAAATATTTTGCAAGCTAAACCACTTGATATACCAAATCTTCTGCATAGATCGTCAAAAATTAAATTTAACTTTAGTCTCATGAGCACAAGGAGTAATTGATCTGCTACCTCTAATTGAAAACTGAATGTATTGAAAGGAGTAAAACATTTCACCAGCGTGAAAAAGACTTCTTTTGTGACCCCTGTATACAATAAAGCGTCATTGTCCGTTTTTAAGTTTTGAGCAGCAGACATAGTTGCTCCGTCAGATTTACTTTGAACTCCCTTTTCTTCCGTTAAAACTATATTTGTTTGAGAGGATTTAGTCTGAAAATCGGTCCATTCTTTCCCGTACGTGTGATCTTTCTGCGGTAAGAAGTCCGATTCAAGATATTGTGTACTAACAGTAGATGAAGCTTCTATAACATTAAAACTACAAATAGCCTCCGGTAATTTCTCGTACGGCGTACTTGCGCCTGGTTCACTTTCTAAGGTAGTGTCCAATTCTGTTATTTCCATATCGGAATCGGAATCACCAGTTTCCAGTTTTCTTTTTTTCACTGACAATTGATGTTTTAAAATTTTTCTTCTACCCGGAGTTGTCTTATTTTCATACCCCATCTTTAACTTAGGAGAAGGCTTTCTATCCGTAGGTTTTCCGTCAATAAAATGTTCAGAGCATACATATACATTTTTTGGAAGATCTTTCCGATTTAAAGATTTAATCCACTCAAGTCGTATTAATTCTTTGGATGGCATTACATGAAGTCTGTAAGGAATTAAACACGGACAATGGTCGTGCATTTCACCATGTAATTCACACATTGATTTCTTCCATAAAGTTATTTTTTTCCGATTATTGGAACAACCATGAACTGAACATGAGTTCCCACCACCCGTTTTGTATTTATTTTCACTCTCCATAAGAAAACGAATAAGAAAATAGTGGAAAACAAAATGTAAACAAAAGATCGATATTGTTGTGATTAAAGCACGTGCGTTATCTATCATTAGTGCTATGGCTGCAGCACCACGTGATAGATCAATGGCAGCGCACATGATAATTAGGTCAGATCTTGAAAAATGTGTCTATAGCACGGATTTGTTCACATATAATCTGTATCGACATATAACATAAGAAGAACCAGAAGAAACTAAATGTGAGACCACTATAGATGATGGACCAACGATAATATTTTAGTAGCAGATATACTTTTGGATCATTATTTGTCGATATCGACTCGGTATCGTTGATGTCGTCGATATCAAAACTACATCGTGTCTTTTTTAGCTAACACTAACTGTTTTCACACCATTTTTTTGTTAGAAATAATATTAAAAGTAATAGTGTTAATCTTAACCAAATTTGATCAGAAAGTTTTTTTTTATTATAAAGCATTTTGAAATTGATACAGTTTGACAATTTATTCTAAAAAAAAATTTGTAAGTAAATAGGTCAAAGTTTGTTTAAAATAAACATATATATTATACAAATATTACTTTATTACATATCTTATGTTTAATATATTTTTTGTTAGTTCGACCAGTATATATTAAGAGTGAAGCAAAATTGTATTAACAACTTCAATACATGTATGCGTAAAGAAGCATCAGGTGACGTACAACAAATATATACCTGCCATGCATTTAAAAAAGTGTTTTTACTTGTTTTTTTCTCAACATACAAAATATGTGCATAATCATATTATAATGCATCTAGTATACAGGATATTGGCCTAGCATAATAGTTTCCTTTCTTCAATTTACAAACCTGTTCATGTAAAAGTCATTGTTTATCAAAGCAAAATAGTTATTTAAGAGACCTGGGACAATCTCACTACACGAAAGATCTTTATTGTTTACTTATTGTGCCTCGAACTTAATAACCCGATGTAAGTTTTTTTTTAATAATAGTCAATCGTGCAAGACTAAAAAGATTAAAACCGGAGAATCCAACATGGGATCAGATAAAACAAATATACTATTACCATTATTTACAATTTCAGAGAATTAATGTCCTGTTGGTTGATTTAATATCCCCGGTCAATATTTAAACGGTTTTTGGGTTGAAAAACAAACATGTACGAAACCGGGAAATGCAGGCTGCAAAAGGATTTTATTTCAAATAAAAGTCCATATCTCATTTACTTACAGAGGTCATTATTGATTGTAAATTGATATCGTTTCATTCTCGGTATAAGTCTACCGTGGAGAAAATGAGAGGGGAGTTAATAACTTAGCTTACGATTTTGATCATGGTTCAACTTTATTCTTTTTCGACATATGTTTTACCTCTAGTCAAGGGTACATCTTATTATAGTGATGCTTTACAATTGTTTTGCTTGTTTTATTCACTTTACATCTCGTCGTAAATGTGCATGACATATTTGCCAGTGGACATCGAGGGAGCAATTTATTAATTAGCTCCATGATGCATTAAGTGATGTACAATCATTAGTCTTCAGTTGATAATTATCTCAGGTACAAATGTATGTCTTTTCTTATTTTTCTCATTTAATCTAAATGAACATAAAATAATGTAGTTCACATTACGATTATATTTTATCCTATCAAACCATACAAGGAGGAGGGGAGTATAACAGAAAATTGAGTGGCAATAAATCATAACTTTAGTCACTAAAGTAAACCGATCTAGTTTACATCGATCTACATGTCCTAGTGTGAACGGGTTCTAAGGAACAAAACTTTCTGTTTCAAGTTTTTTTTTTTATGTCCAAGCCGTAGCGGAGGGGGTATTAGGTTTTACCCTTGTCCGTCTGTATGAAGGTCAGTCCGTACGTCCCAAAGTTAGTTTCGGTTCTCTATCTTAAGTTTGCTTTGACAAATAAGCCCGAAAAACTGACAAATAGAATGACCACAGTTTTCAAAACATATTTAAATAAAGGCAACAGTTGTACACTACTGTTTGAAAGTCATTAATCGATTGAGAACAAACAAATCCGGGTTACATATTAAAAACTTAGGGAAACACATTAAATATCAGTACAAAATCAACGAAACAACAGACTCTACAGAAACACTTAAGTGCAACAAAAAAAACTTGACACTCAGATAGATAGATAGTTTATTCTCACCAAACCACACTAGTAAAAAGGTTACAGGAAAGTTATAAATAACTAACATAAAAATAATGATGCATTAAAAATGCATACAATTTCGGATGAGATATCATGAAAGAATATTTATATACTTATACATCAATTCCACCAAACAAACCGGGGTGTACTTAGACCTCCTGAAAGGTAAACTGATCCTTCTCAGTCTTACTCGCTGACATCATTTTTCTCGTTTATCCTGATACTTTTAAATAATACATTTTGTAAGCGCAGCCAATTTTTCTGATATTAAAACTGATAACTACATAAAACCCAAGCTATAGTAAATCAAAATAGCTTCGAATATAAACCACTGTTAGGACTGAACATTTGACAACATTTTTCTTAAGTGGTTTTATTTATTTCTATAAGACAAGGGTTAATTGAAGCCCGCAAAATTGTTTATAAAGTGAACGAACTTTGGTAAATAATATGTCTAGTCGAAGGTTTATACTTGGGCTTGCCTATAGCCATTGGCAAAACTTTCATTGCTGAAATGGATGTGATTTCATTGGTTAATTCCACTTAATTTATACAAATAAATTATTTATTATATTAATGTTTATTTTTAAAAACACATGTAAATACAAGTAAGGATGGATATCTAACTGTTTTAGTACTCAACTTTAAAGTTTCTGTAATGCTTCAAGAATATTCTTTAATTCATTTTTTCTTTAGTACCTACTCTGTTAGAGTGCATGATTAATGGCAAGTTTAGGATTTTTAGGAATATTCAGACGGATTCGGCCTTGCACAGGCCTCCAAAACTCTCTAGGATGTATCATCGCACTTCAGGATAGAAATAGCTACCCTTTCAGGTGAACTTCGCTACAGTAAGTCACCTTTTATGGTGCACATTTTACTATTATAAGAACACAACGCAAAGCAAATTTACTTTCCATAAGACAAACTCTTTAAATATATTTTTTTAGAAAGTTTATACTTTTTTTTTCAGCCGACTTTGTTAGATATATGCGTATTCTGCAACTAGGTGAAATGTATTCTAAATATAGTAACACAGCTATAAGTTGTGCAATCTCAATTTCAGCATGGAACACTTTCTACACAATCAAGGTCAATGTCAGTAAAATATAAATCTGTATTTGGCACACAACTGGGAGTAATCAGCCTAAAACACAAAAAATAAAATATTTTTCTGACATTAACCTAATATTTATTGTACATTTGTGAATAGATATAGTTTCGTTTAGTGCCTGTTGTTCAGCCATAATTCGATATGAGGGTTCAAGACGCTCGAAAGAGGACGAATTACTGGCCACTACAAGTCCAGGGAGGTACCGTCTTCGACCACCTTCCGTTACATTTACAGCAAAAATTGACCTTTATAATTGGAAAATTACCTCCCATAATGCTAAACTATATATACAGTGACAGGAGACATTAATTTATATAACTTTTGTAGATGGAACACTACACTCTGTTCCGGTGAAGCTGTATATTCTGCTGGATAAATGAATAGTTTATATTTCATGTGTAATTTAACTTAATAAAAATTTAGGGATTTCCCACACATTTTGATTTCTAAGTTGCTTATAGTTGCGTGCACATGCTTGGTTTGTTTATGTAATCAAATGAACCACTGATTTATAATGTATATAATAATTATAAACTTCCCTGACTTTAATAGTTTTGATGGGATTTTTTTAGCCAAAGTATTGGTGGACACTTTTGCGTGAAACAAACACATATTAAGGAAGAAACTATTCAGATGTACAAAGAAATAGACTGTTGAAAAACATATTTAAAGTCTTGTTGTTTCTGGATTTACCGCCACCAGGAACATTTATGCCGAGATATTCAATTCTTATGAAGGTCAATATATAAGACAGATTTAACTCTATATGTGTGAAACATTTTTTTCATTTCAAATCTTGATTGATTTCAAATCTTGATTGGTTGCCTCCAGTATATATATCAGCGACATATAGGGACGCGAGATTTAAGTAAAATTATTGCATGGTTTCATTCTAACTTAGAACAAACATACTATATAAAGTTGACGGCAACCACGTTCACTGAACAAAAGGTTCCTAACTTAGGACACATGCAAACAAAGACAGCAAGTCTAAACGTTTTAATATACGTCACCCGTTACCCTAACATGAAACGGGAGTGCAACATTATAACATAGAAAGACACAATTAAAAATCAAAATGGTTTAACTTGAATATTACATTGAACGTCTCAGTCATATAATATATTATTTATTGGTATTTGACATCGATTAGAGAATTAAAAACAAATTTCTGCTAGTTTAATTTTGTACTGATACGAAATTAAAGGTGGTTATGTATTATCAAAATATGGAAGTATTAGGCTATGTTTGTCGAGTCATTTAATATTCCGATAGGTTAAGAAAATCAATACCTCTATTGATATATTTTGATTTAAGAGAATGCCGCACATGATGCATCATGTAAATAGTTAACGTATATGTTTACTTTCCATAATTGGATTTTGAAAATACATGTATTTCACATTCACAATTTGTCAATGTAATGATTCTTATTTTGGTTGAAATATTAAACCACTTTAAACGTTCCATCAAACTTCCTTAAGAATTAACTATATCCTTCAATATCCCGTACCGAAAATTACAGAAGTATGATGTACATGTATGTAATGAATACTTAATGATCTTTCATTGTATATGCGACAACACCATGATCTTGAAAGTTTGATTTTGGCAATACATAACCCCATCCAATTCGTTTTTGAGGACAGGAATTTGATATTTGAAATATACACGTTAAGACCTTTCATTTGATATATAACAACCTTATTTTTAAAGAAAATTTGTGTTTGCACTCAATGACCCCATCCAACCCGTTTTTTGGGGACGTCAATTTGATATTTTACATATACGCTTTATGGACTTTCATTTGGTATACGACAACCTAACCATCTGAGAAGTTTGATTTTTTTGCATTAAATGACCCCACACTTCCCACTGGAATGAAAAAGGGGTTTGAAATTTTCATGTTTGTGTAGAACTCATTTAGACGGTTCAATTTGATATACATTATGACTGCATTTGGCAAAGTGAAAATTTCAGGTGGTAAGCTGTTTTTGATTCAGAAATGCATGCCTGCGCTTACGAAATTTCAAACTGAAATATCTCTAAAACGACAATATATATCTCAAATCTGTTAAATAATAAATGATATGCAGTTAAAGGACAACATTGTAGAAAAAGATTTGGGACAATTCCGAAGTTTATCAAGGTCAAAATGAATTATCAAATAAATGATGCAATACCAAACGTGAGAACAAAATGATTGTATATGTTCATTTACATTGCCATCTGTTCCGGTACATGTTGCCATTTCAAATTGATACTTGTTTAAGAAAAATGCAAAGTAAGGAAATTGCTTCAAGGGGATATTAATCTCATAGGGGACGATGCAATCATATTCAGCCTTATATGGTAATACATCATGATGAGATCTACCTTTTGTCCAGATAAGGTTATGATATCTTTAGATACAACGAGTGGGGCCATGTTTGAAAAATCAATAAAAGGGAGATAACTTCTTAAGGGGATGATGAAATCCTACTTAAGTTCATTTGGTAAAAGTTTATGATGAGGTTTATCGATGGATCAAATGTTGTATTGATAACTTTTATAGAAGCGTAAGGAGTGCGTGCCAAAAAAAAAAATGCTGGAAGAAAAAAAAGTAGATAAAAAAATAAGGTCATTCCTCACTTAGAAAGACCTTAATAAAGTAATAAAAAAAAAGACATGTAAAATGTAGAATAATGGAATGTTCTGTTAAACAGCTATTTGTATTACAAGCCGGTATCTAGACAATCGTGTAATGACTAAAAAACATGCTTTTTAGATCACCTGGGCCCGAAGGGCCCCATATGAGCTTATGTCATCACTTGGCGTCCGTCGTCGTCCGTCGTCGTCTGTCGTCGTCGTAAACTAATTTAAAAAATCTTCCCCTCTGAAACTACTGGGCCAGATACCTTCAAACTTTAACTGAGTGTTCCTTATGGTATTTAGTTTATGAATTGTATTCAAGTTTTGATCCATCGACAAACATGGCCTCTATGGCTAACACTTGAAGATGGAGGTCAAATGCAGTTTTTGGCGTATATCTTAAAACCTAATGCTTTTGGAGCAAATCTGACAAAGGTTAAAATTGTTCAATTGGTTAAGATCTATCAGCCCTGAAATTTTCAGACGATTCAAACAACGCATTGTTGGGTTGCTGTCACTTAATTGATTATTTTAAGAAAATTATGCAGTTTTTGGTTATTATCTTGAATATTAGATCATAAGATTATATCTTTAAAAAAAACTCAAATGAACCAAATATAAATTTTGTATCTTATTTTCCTGTACGTCAAGAAACAAAGACACTATGGATAAAATGGAACAGATGGGTAAAATGTATTTATTTGCTTTTGAAGAAAATGTGACGGATACAAGGCTCTTTTAAGCAACTCATTGATATATATTGAAAAGCATAAATAATCATTGATGAAAGATTTAATAAAAAAAACAGTAACAGGTGAGCGATTCAGGCTCTTGAGAGCCTCTTGTTTTCTTCATTTGTCATGTTTGTTATCGACTAAGAAATAATTTTTCGTATCCGGTTTGTATTATTACTAAGTATTAACTTTACAGATGACTTTTGAACATTGCATCGGTTGGCATCAAATTTTACCTCAAGATTTGTTCGTGGAGCAACGCCCGTTTAACCTTAAATAACGTATCTCAAACTTTCACGAAAAACAAGTGTAAAGACATGAAAGATAAAAAAAATTACCTGTTGATCTGATTTTTGATAGTAACGACAACAGACTAATACATTTAAAAATGAAATACACTGAGTTTCAATGAGTGCATCGACATATAAATAAGTTATTTCCAAACAATGTGATTGGCTGCAATGTTTTGTCGACGTCATATTTTACCTTGGTCTGAAATGTGATAGAGTTAGTGTCAGCCAACTTTAAGCAGATTATATTGCTTCCATTTTGAGGTAAGTTTGATTAAAATATGAACTTGGTTTACAGTTTGATTTAGAAGTAATACCGACATAGCTAGATAATACAATTAGATATATAATTACTAAAAAATATCTATTTTAGTTTTATAGTAATTTGTATTGTTATTACATATATCAAATATAATTGTTACAAACATAATCTTAATCAATATCCTTTTTTATGGAAAATAGTTAGAAATTTTCCTGTGTTTGACTTCTTGTAGTAGGGAACAACATTTGATATGAGGGTTTGGGGTGTAGTTTATATTCTGAGCAAAATTGTTTTTGAAAGCGCAATATTTTTTTTTAGTTTTTCAATAAAATTATAATTTTCAATATTTATCAATATGAGGTATGGGTTAAATCTGGATTCAGAATATATATGGTTTTGTCATCTGCTAGACCAGAATATTGTCCCTTCCCTTTTTGATTCAAATTGTTGTTCCGTTTCCATGCTTGCTATAACTATTAGCTTCTGAGGCACCATTGATTGAACAGAATAACTGAATGCTTTAATTGATATCCATTGAATTGCCATGTGCCAGATGTATTTCCTCCTTTACAGGACATGACCTATAACTAGTAATACGGTATGTGCTTGAAACAGTTTGATGGGCCGCATTTGACATTGACTACAACGCTTTTGCGATCTCTTTTTATCTATTTAATGTTAATAAAGAAATGACACGGGAATTAGACATGATAATTTATCCGGATGCGGGAAGCGGGAATATCTAAAAAAAAACTTTTCCGTTTAGAAAAAATGCCTGCTGGTGGTTCCGTGCGTCGAACACAAATATAAATTGGTGTGACCCGACGTAACTGTTGTAATTCGATCTGGTTGGGCGACATACAATGCGTGGTTCGTTTGTGCTGTTTTATGTGCTTTTTTGTTCTGTTATCTGTCACCACTTAGATGTTCACATGTATATCTATTATATGGTCATTTTTATAAATATACTGGTTGCAAAAGTATGAATTATTCTAAATACTAGGGATTTTCTTATCCCGGGCAGATGACTTTAGCCGTATTTGGAACAATTTTAGAAAATTTGATCATCAATGCACTTTGTCTTTGTTTGGTCGTTTTATTATTTCGACCTGAGCGTCACTGATAAAGTCATATGTAGACGAAACACGCGTCTGGCGTATTATATTCTAAGCCTGGTACAAATAACTATAAGCATGTGGCAATGTTCAGTTGTATTGGCTTATTAAAATTGTTTATTTATGTATTTTTCTGTCTTGAATGTTACTTGTATTGGAGTCCTGTAATGTTGTGTTGTCATGTTATAGTTATAGTAGACAATTCCATAAAAGCGGGAGGTTTGGCTAGCAACAAAACGTGGTTCAACCCACTTTTTTGGAAAATGTCCTGTACGAAGTATTGGTATCTTAAAGTTCGTTTATGTGTGTTTTGCATTGTTGTTTGAACTTTTGTTGCACTTCAATGTTTCTGTTGTTCCTGTTGTTTTGTTGTTTTCGTCAGTTTTTTTTTACCCTAAGTAATGTTCTGGAAAAAACCGAACCAATTTATCCAACGAAATCATGCGATAATCCTTTATTTACTTGACAACCCACACCAGTACAGATGAATCTTAATAGATAAGCATAATGAATTTATTTCATTGGTATGCATATATATATATCAATTTTGAACAAATTAAGATAACAGAAGACTTAAACAAATACTTTTCAAATATCAAACTACCACATTTTGGGATCTTTTCCAAAGTCTACAGTTACCTACCAAACATATTTAAATGTAAATGAGGACGTGCTATTTATCTTTCTGTGAAGTGTCATATGAAAAGAAAACTTAGGTCCATAAAAAGTATTTTGTATTGAGTAATATTTCGTAGACGACAATCTACTTTATTTAAATACCATAAATTGAAACATGACAAAAAGACATCATGGATAGTGCATATTTATGGTATTCAACACAATCATCGTCATGTGAATTTTAAAGTATTTAAGTTCAACTGTTGAAAAATATCGATAATAAGTCACAATTTGTAAAATTATAGGTATACATTTGAGATACAAATGCAATTGGCTATAACCCTAGACACCTATATTACGAAATTCATTCTACGAGTTTTTGTCAGAACTATACTGTATCAGTACACTCAGAGTAAATTTTGTAAAAATAAAATTCCATTTTTTCCGTATTTTACTTATAAATGGACTTAGCAACCGTTGAATTATTGTTATAAAAAAATATTTTCGAAGTACTATGCTGAAATGGTTTGCATGGATTGGAATTATTCTCTGAGCAATACAGAAGTACAGAGGCTGATGGCTGGAATCAGAAGAAGTTAATAGGCGGTTTTCCGTTTGAATGGAGGCTGCGCACAAAGTACTAATTCTTTGGCGTATAACGAATAACCATGAACAATCATTTAAAGATTAATTTTGAAATGTCTGACATTGTAAAGTTCGACTACCGTAAAAGTTGTAAAATGCGGTTTTTTTGTATAAAAAACACTTCATTTTGTTATAAAAATTTTGGTTAGATAAAACTTTTTTTTTCATACATTTTTTATTCGTTTTAATGCCAATGATATCATAAACTACGTTTCAATATTATTTTACAAATATTTTATCATATTCCATCCAAATTAAGAGACTGATTTTTCAAGTTTACAAAAATCAAGGTGTTGCAATACTTTTTTCCATGTGTATAGTTTTGGAATCAGAGTGAAATAAGCGCTAATCTGAGACCGGAAGTAACATTCCTAAACTGGAAGTAGCATATTATCTCCTTTGGTTCACTTTAAAGCATATCAAAACCATTTATTTATAGCATCAGTTTTAGAAACTAGCTTCTTTTCACAATTTCTTTGATGTGGTTTTTAATTATTATTATTATTATTATTATTAGGTCTTTCAAGTTTTCTGTGGAAAGACCTATTGTTTTTCTTCTGATTATTAAGTCTTTCCACTTTTCTTTGGAAAGACTTATTGTATTTGTTCTGATTATTTTGATTATTATTAGGTCTTTCCACTTTTCTGTGGAAAGACTTATTGTATTTGTTCTGATTATTTTGATTATATTTTTAGGTCTTTTCACTCTTCTGTGGAAAGACCTACTGTTTTTCTTTTGATTATTAGGTCTTTCAACTTTTCTGTGGAAAGACCTATTGTTTTACATCTAATTATTAAGTCTTTCAACTTTTCTGTGGAAAGACCTATTGTTTTTCTTCTGATTATTACATTTTTCCTTTTTTCTGTGGAAAGACCTATTGTATTTGTTTTGATTATTAGGTATTTCCATTTTTCTGTTGAAAGATCTGTTTTTCTTCTGATTATCTTATTTTTCTTCCGCCTAATTTTGTTCTTGCGATAAATATTTGTTTTGCAATATGTCGCTTAGATATTTGGTAAGTGATATCGAACAGTTTATGCGCATTTGAAATTTTCCCTGCGTAACCGAATACTTTTCTTTGTAGGAGTTATCTCCCCAAACACTGTTTTCCTTGTGTCCACTACTTCTTCGCAACGGTAATAGGTTATGACAAATTTTATTTATGAAATTGTTCGTTATATTCTTCGGATGATTCGTCCTTTTTTGACCGAAGCAATATGAACGCTCCATATGAGAGTAATTTCCCTTTATGCATTTGATATAAGTGATATGCATTTCTATCTTGTAAACCATTAGTGATACAGACCTAGGATATTTTTATATTTAATGTCCTTGGTAAAAAAAATGAAAATTAGGTCAAGGTCAAAGGTTATGTCATATTTTATTTTTTTTTATTTTGGCTGATTTCCACTTATTCCCAAAAACTGTATAAGATATCAACAAATTATTTTGACTAAATTGTTAGTTGCGACATGTTGTAACATGTAAATTTTGATTGCAAGGGTAAGTTGAACGTAAAAGGGAGTGTTATCCCCTCTTGTATTTAAAAATACACGTAAGATGATATAACTCATCAATCAAATTGAATTAAGAACTATGGTCTTTTGATTTGAGGTCCTTGGTTTATGACCTTGAAATTGATCTCAAGGTCATAGCTTAATTTGACGTTCTAGATTTTGACCTTTGCTTTTACCTCACATGTATACATGATAAAGCCATGAGGCTTTTGGCAAAAGGTATCAAACCAATAACCTTGAAAAAAACTTCCGGAAGCGACCTGATGTAAACCGGAAGTAGCTATTTTTGGTACTTTATTAATATAAAAGAAAAAAGAACCAGATATTTTTGGAATCAGTGTCAAGTAAATATTCAAATATTATAGGATGAAACATTTTTCAAACCGGAAGTAACAAAGTATCACCCTTTTTAAAAAAAAAATACAGTATAGAAACCATATATTTTTGGAATCAGCCTACAATAATCTATGATTTGACGATTGAAATGACATTTTAAACCTTATTTTCAACTTTCATATTAAACACATTGTTTTTGGTCGAAAGACCTTATAACAAAATAACTATTATTTTATTTTCTGCCACATTTAGTTCTTGCGATAAATGCGTCGCTTAGATATTTCTCGTATTGCTAAGCCAAACCATTTTCTTTGTAAGAGTTATCTCCCTATTCATTGTTTATCATCTATGTGCATCTCCTTAACAAAAAAAAAGATTTCTACCAAATTTCTTTGACAAATTATTCGTTACATCCTCAGGAATTTATGGTTCTTTTGGATCGAAGCGATTCGATAAAATTTTATAGGAGTAATCTACCTTTACGAAATAGATTTGTTGGTATCTGTTATTAACTAATAAACCGTTTACCGTAAAGCCCTGGAATATTTTTATTTGAGATCCCTAGGTCCTAACATAAAAAATAAGGTCAAGGTCAAAGGTCAAGGTCAAGTTCTAAATTTTGACTTTTCCATGTTTTTGCATTTTCACCAAAACTTTAAAAGATATGTATAAAACAACAAGTGCAAAATGTTGGCTATATGGTAATTTTACATTTGGTCTGATACCATTTAATGACATCTTATAAAAGTTAATGCCCGTGAAATGTTCAATTATAAGGTTATTTCAATGCAACTTCAACTTGGTTCATTATAAACCCGTATGACCTTTAACAAAAAATGACAACAGGAAGTGACCTTGAGAAAACCGGAAGTACATATTTTTTGCACTTTTTCATGTAAAAGTACTCGGAATCCATATATCTTGTAATATAGATACATAAACTTATCACTAAAAACTAGAAACAACTTTCGATAAACTGGAAGTGGCCAATTATCTCCTGTTGTACAAATAAAAGTATTTAGAAACTATATATGTTTGGAATCAGAATCAAATAAGCTATCATATGAGATCGGGAGTAATATTTCCCTAACCGGAAGTAGCATATGATCTCCTTTAGTTCACTTTCAAGCATATCAAAACCATTTATTTAAAGCATCAGTTTGAGAAACTAGCTTCTTTTCAAAATTTCTTTGATGTGAAAAGACCTTGAACAATTGGTTTTTAATTAAGTCTTCCCACTTTTCTGTGGAAAGACTTATTGTTTTTGTTTTGATTATTAGGTCTTTCCACTGTTCTGTGGAAGGACCTATTGTTTTTCTTCTGATTATTAGGGCTTTCCACTTTTCTGTGGAAAGACCTATTGTTTTTCTTCTGATTATTTTTTTTCTTCCTCCTAATTTTGTTCTTGCGATAAATATTTGTTTTGCAATATGTCGCTTAGATATTTGGTATATGATATTGAACAGTTTATTCGCCTCTGAAATTTACCCTGCGTAACCAAATAGTTTTCTTTGTAGGAGTTATCCCCCCGAACACTTTTTTCCTTGAGTCAACATCTACTCCGTAACCGTAAAATAAAGCGACAAATTTATTTTATAAAATTGCTCTTTATATCCTTCGCATGATTTGTTCCATTTTGACAGCGATATGAACGCTCCATATGAGAGTTATTTCCTCTTATGCATTTGATGTAAGTGATATGAATTTCTATCTTGTAAACCATAAGTGATAGAGACCTAGAATCTTTTAATTTGAGATCATTGGCTAAAAAAAATGAAAATAAGGTTAAGGTCAAAGGTCAAGGTCATATTCTAAATTTTGAATTTGGCTTATTTTTGCATTTTCTCAATCACTTTTAAAGATATATATAAAAGAACAAGTGCAAAATGTCTGCTTTATTGTAATGAAGATATGCTACATTTAGTCTTATACAATTTAATGGCATCTTATGGAAGTTAGTGCCCCTGAAATGTCTTGATATGAGGTTATTTGATTATAACTTCAATTAAGTTCATTATAAAGGAATTTGACCTTGTACAAAAGGTAAGGTGACAAATAACCTTGAAAAAAGACTACCGGAAGTGACCTTGAGAAAACCGGAAGTAGCCTTTTTTTGCAAATTTTTCAAATAAAAGAAATCAGAATCCATATATTTTGTCATATAGATACATAAACTGATTACTGAAGACTAAAAATGACTTCCAACAAACCGGAAGTGGCCAGTTATCTCCCTTTCTATATACAAAAGTATATAGAAACTATATATTTTTGGAATATGTGAAAGAAGCTATCATATGAGACCGGAAGTTACATTCATTTCACCGGAAGTAGCATATTATCTCCCTTACATCACTCAAAAATATAATTAAACCATTATTTATCGCATTAGTATGAAGAAACTATCATGTTATCAAAATTTCTTTGATGTGGAAAGACTTTCAATTGTTCTCTGAACAATTTGTTTTTAATTATTATTTTTTTTTTCGCCAAATTTTGTTCTTGCCATAAATGTTTGTTTTGCAATATGTCGGTTAGATATTTCTCATATGGTATCGTATAGTTTATGTGCTTTTTAATTTCACCCTGCTAAGGCGAATTATTTTCTTTGTAAGAGTTATCTTTCTATTTTACTTCATATGTTGTACCCGTCCATACGTTACCATTATTATTTAAGGAATATTGGTATTTTTCGTGGACCTACACGTTTCAGACAAAAAGTTTCAATCGCTCACTATTTTCAAATACTTTAACAACATATTTTAGCAATAGATGTAGAAATAAGGACGCTAAATACTAGATGTAGTGAAAAACAGAGAATTTTGACGAATTAAAGGTTTCCCACAAGTCGGTGGGACTCTCGAGTTGACATATGTATTTGTATATACTTTGGCTTTAAATGTTCTGTAATCCTTTATCATGTTTATTTATAATTGTGCGATTCATGGACATCAATACTTTGTCTGAAGTAAGAATCCACTTCTGTTTGTGAATGTCTAGTTCATGGCCCAAGAAATGTTATGTTTCCTTTGTAAGTCTGATATTTAAAGGAAATCGATTTCATAACAGATTTACTTTACGACGGTTTCCCACCAGACGTGCAATGCCATTAGAAAGAACGTGAATGGTTTAAAAAAAATAAGCTGTAATCCTACTTTTCTTACATTATATAGATTTATAGGGATATCTTTCATAGGGCGTCCTAAAAATACATTGTAAGTAACCATATAGGGTAAGCAACCATATGAGGTTAGTAAGGAGTTATACCCCTTTTCAAAACAAAAATGACATATTAAAGTCTTAAACAGACAAAGAAACTGAAAATAAACGTTGACATACATTCATAAAACGCTGTTATTGATTCCATTTTTTTTTCGTATAGACAAATCGAAAAAGGGTTCTAAGACGAAACTCGCGTCTGGCGTATTTACTAAATTTAGTCCTGGTATATATGATTAGTTTATCTTAAACATGTTAAAACTACAAAAATTGAAGTATTTGTAATCACTGTGATATGCCGTTAGTCTTAATACCAAATGTAAAGATAGTCAGTAAGATAAATTTGTTTCACGGTGTGCTAGTGACCTAATACAATACATATGATTGGAGCTCTGCTCTCATCTATATGGAATTAACGGACTCCATATATATCGTATAAATTCACTAACACACCATGTTACTAATAGTATACGCTGCTGAAGTATCACACAGCTGTAGTGATGTTCATTTTGTAATCCAAATATCGTAAGCACTCTCAAGGTACTCCAAATCAAAATACTTTGTTCCATAACAGCCAAATAAAATGTCTGAGAAATTTCTATTCAATGTCTTGTTATATATATTTATAGCATGAAGTTTACTAGTATAAACGATTCGCATGTACGGATAATTAAAACAAATGAATAAATGTGAACAAATGTAATTTGAATTTAATAACTAACTGTAAACAATTTACAGTTCACAACGTTTGGTATGTACATGGTCTAAGTCGATTTATTGTAAAAATGTGTACATGTTAGTTTTTCGTACTATTAATTTACAACTACATCATTTCAAAGTTTTATGAATACAATTAATGTTTTAATGGACTATTGTGCAAGTAATTTTGTTATGCTATTTTCAGATTCACAATGTTTCTAATACGAGCTGTTGTGTTCCTGATTATAAATACACAGCGTCTGGTTTTAGGAGGTAGGTTATAGAATATGTTTTAGTAGCAGAATATGTCCGTCTACATACTCAGTGCTAATATATACTTATATATACAGATATTTTAGCACGGGCTACTAGAAACCTGTTAATGGGGCTTTTTATTCATTGTTCTATCACAGTCTGAATATTTAGTTTCTTTAGTATGGTGTAAACATTTCATAATATTACTAACACAAGGCATCACATAGATATCTTCAATAATTGCTTTTGAGAGTGTCACTTTATATTGTTTAATATAATATTCCAGCATACTTATGTATTTATATTTAATTGCTTGATTTTATTTGTGTTGACAAATGAAATTAGGTACTGTCAGTTTGATATATGTGTTTGAAATGAAATGAGACACGGTATTAAAAATGTATCTTTATAACAGTTTGAGTACACTTGAGCCAGGGATCATATAATAACTTAGCGGAAAGTATTAACAATGATGACGTTCAAATACAGTCTGTAGTTACAGTTTTAAAAAGATTATTAGATTCATAAATCATCCCAGTTTGTTTTACCGAACTTGTACAGTGCTCTTCATTGTCAAACTCATAAATCGACAATAAACTGACAACGCCATGACTAAAAATAAGGGATGTCAACTCTGTGAAGATTTACTAATCGATTACTCGTTGGATTTACCGAGCGATACTCGAGTACTCGCTCGGTAAAACATTTACGATGATTAAAAGAATGGAAACACAGAATTATACCCATTTAACATAAAACCCACAATTTATTACCTAGGACTAGATAATAGTCCAAGGAATTTGATATCAAAATTAATAGCCCATTTACTCAATGTACTGATTATGTATGCTGACAATAAACTCATCTAATAATTAGTTGATATCTATAGAAGAAGGAAGACTCAAACAACATAATTTGAGAGGTGTAAACACGCACATTTAATTATTACCAAAAGGATTTATCACTGATTAAACTTTCTAATCCCTTCCCTCATTTTCTGAGGGCCGACACATTTTGTAACAAATTTGTTCTTATTGAAAAAATATTATCTTGTCAATTTCATCTTGGACAAGGCGATTTCTCTTTTTCTTATTTAACTTACAGACCTAATGACGAAACTATATATGCCTGACGGAAAAGGCTTGCGGGAATGACTAAGCTTACAATGTAGCTAAAAGTGCAATCTTTGGAAAATTCTCTTGTTCATTTATATTTCGACCATCTGTTTGGAGAAATTTCAAATGACAGGTACACACAAACACTCGAATCATATCTAATTTGTATTTAATTTACCGGGAGGCGCTCTCAATAAAAAAAATTTTTTGTTTATGCTTACGAAAGCAACAACATTCTAACTGGGAACCGATTAGTCGAGTATCATTTTGGCAATCGATACTCGGTAATATCGAGCGATACTCGAGTACTCAAGTACTCGTTGACATCCTTACTAAAAATGAAAAAAAAGACAAACAGACAAACAGACAAACAAAAGTACACATGACACAACAAAGAAAACTAAAAAAATAAGCAACACGAACCCCACCAAAAACTAGGGGTGATCTCATGTGCTCCGGGAGGGTAAGCAGATCCTGCTACACATATGGAACCCGTCTTGTTGCTTATGTAATAACAAATCCGGTAAATAGTCTAATTCGGTAGGTCACATTCATGAATGCGGCATCTTGATCGAGAACGAAGAGCGCTGACATCATACTAGATAAAACGGAGAGCTATAGATGTTTTAATTCGTATTCGCAGAAAAGCTACGATGGAGATACGACCGAGTATAGCTGTAGTAAGTTAATCCAAGATTTACGTATTACTTACGATCATCTTAACTTACGACAGCTTTGTGCAACGGCTGTAAAACCTACGATTTATTTACGATGGACATACGGTGACACGATCGCGAAAGACACCCATAGTTAAAGGTTAGTGCAGTGTGATCTAACAATAAAAAACAGAAGCGTCAGATTTATTGATGTTAACAACACAATAACAAACAAAACAATCAAAGGCCTTCCTAATGAACTAAATGACTGCTATCTAGCTACACAACTGCTTCAGTATGGCAAAGTCGTCCCGGGTTTGGTTAATCGATGATTTATTCGAAGAAATAATATAGAAAATGGTTAAAGATACATTCAATTCATTAATTGTGCTCCGACAATACCAAACAAAACAACATTTGGTAGATAGGATGTCGGAAAGTTTGCCGACAATGGTCGAACAGAATGTATTCATTGTAAACAAAGAAACCATGCTTGCAAAGATAATCCAGATCATAGTAAGCGCTGCTATAACTGTTCAGAAACTGGGCGTTTTGCACGAGACTGTATTAACGAAGCCAAATGTTCCTTCTGCCAAAAAAAATAGTCATGTCCGTACTGTGCTGTCTTTTAACACCAAACTATGATTAAGTCTTATGGTAATTGTGCTAGCGAAATTCTTGATGGTAGAGAAGCTCATGAAAACGATAAAAACGAAAGTCAGTCCATCGACCCCTTACAAATGGCAACAAACCATATACAAACACCTGACACATACCACACCAAATCAAAGGGAACAAATGTAATATTAGGAGCTTCAATTTGTTTGAAAGTTGGGGACAAATTAATCAATGCCTCTATAAATGGTGCCACTTTAGAAATAAAGATCAGTGTTTTGGTGCGGCTTTTGAAAATCATCGTGTGAAAAGCAATGGCTCAAATGTAGGTAAGGTCATGATAAGCTTAGGTACTAATGACTTGAGTAAAAACACGCGCGACAGTGTTTAGGTGATTGTTTATGCAACACAGGCTATTGTCAAAGTTAAACTAGCATTTCCGAATGCGGATATTGGTGTGTGTGGTATTATTCCGAGAAATGGGAACATTAACCATATTCACACAGTTAATGAAACAGCTATACAAGTTAATAAATTTTTGGAAAAATTGGGTCTCAAAGATGAAGTGCTGCCCTATATTGATGTAGACAATATCTTCACATAAAATGGTAACGTGGTTAAGGCGCTTTACGAAACAAGAGGCTCTTAAGAGCCTGTGTCGCTCACCTTGGTCTATGTGCATATTAAAATAAAATACACTGATGGATTCATGACAAAATTGTGTTTTGGTGATGGTGATGTTTGTAGATCTTTATTTACTAAAATTCTTGCCACTTACAATTTTCTCTATCTATAATAAACTTGGCGCTTTCCTTACAGTGGAAAATATTTTGTAAAAATTTACAAAAATTTACCAAATTAATGAAAATTGTTAAAAATTGACTATAAAGGGCAATAACTCCTTAAGGGATCAATTGACCATTTTGGTGATGTTGACTTATTTGTAGATCATACTTTGCTAAACATTATTGCTGTTTACAGTTTATCTATATATTTAATAGTATTCAAGAGAATAGCCAAAAATGTCAAAATTTCTATAACCAATTGGGGAACAGCAACCCAACAACCAGTTGTCCAATTCATCTGAAAATTTCAGGGCAGATAGATATTGACTTGATAAACAATTAAACCACTTGTCAGATTTGCTTTAAATGCTTTGGTTTCAAAGTTATAAGCCAAAATTTACATGTTACCTCTACGTTCTATTTCTAGTCATGGCGGCTATCTTTGTTGGTTGGCCGGGTCACCGCACACATTCTTTAAACTACATACAGTTGGGTGCAGACCAAGCATTACATGTAAACGGGCCTAAAAAGTGAACGCGGCGTTTACTCGCGTGCACTTCATGTAAACGCCACGTTAACTCTGCGTTAACTCCGAAATTTTAGTAGACATAAATAGTAAACGGGCGTTTACTTTCGCGTTTACCTCCGCGTTAACGCGAAAACCGCGCGTCTTCTAATCTTGTAAAGAGTAAACGGGCGTTTACTTTCGCGTTTACTTCGCGTTAACGCGAAAAAGGCGTGTCTTCTATCTTTTAAAAAAATGTAAACGCCCGTTTACAGTTTGTAGTAAACGCGCGTTAACGCAGATTGTCCTCGTATCCTGGATACACTGACCTAATATATCACATGATAAGGTACATTAAAATATCCATCTGTCCATTTTCGATCAACATATTGGCAATTGCATTTAATGAAATGAGACCTCTTTAATAAATTTATTGAAAATTAATCATTGCATATAAGAACAAAATGGAAATTCGTCCTGGAACTGTAAAACCTACAAGACTTTCAGTTTACATTCGTGAGAGGATATTAAGTTTTGGAATATTTAATTTTGTTTAACTGTGAGTCGATATTTGTACATGTAAATTTTGAACAGAAAAAATAGAAAATCCGCTGTTGAAAGTTTTTGGAACTGACTATTTTTGCAATTAATAAATGTTTATATTTCTAATAAAAAGTGTTTTTTAATGTTAGGGTTCAAAACACATATACGTAAAATATTAAGTCATTTTAACAATATAAATAAATGTACAAATGCACACGGCGATTATTTTATAATACTAGTATACACAATTCGTTAACGCGAAAAGTAAACGCCTGTTTACTTTCAAGTGCGCATAAAAATACAATTGAGAAATCTGTAGTAAACGCCCGTTTACTTTTACGTGCACGTAAAATTAAACTTGTGAAATCTGAAGTAAACGGACGTTTACTACTGACTAAACGGACACAGAGTAAACGCGCGTTTACTCGAGTAGACATTAGAAATTTCCGTTTTGACCGCGTTAACGTAAATGAAGTAAACGGGCGTTTACTAGTAAACGCGAAATTTATAGTTAACTAACGAAAAATGTGCACGCCGCGTTAACTTGCGTTTACTTTATGTAATGCTTGGTCTGCACCCAACTGTACCCAAATAATGATTGTGGCTAAGTTTGATTAAATTTGGCCCAGTAGTTTGAGAGAATAAGATTTTTTTAGAAGATTACATAAAGTTACGAAAAATTGGTAAAAAATGATTCGTAGATCTTACTTTGCTGAACATTATGATGTTTACAGTTTATCTCGATCTATAATAATATTCGAAATAATAACCAAAAACTGCCAAATTTTCTTAACATTACCAATTTTCACTAGTAGCAAGATTTAGGTCTGAAACGGTCATTTTGGTCTGATCATATCTTAATTGACTGGATTTACCGCTAGAGAAATATCTTAAGACTTTTTCGACCGTTAAGACGTCTTTCCGATCGATAGTCTCCTTAGGTAAATCAGTCTGTTAAGGCCTGTCAAGATAGTCAAGACTGAATCTTCTAGCGAGCTGTTTAGACCCGCTAAGACCGTGTCAGACCAAAATGGATCAAATCTCAAAATCAACTTTCAAAATTGTCAGACCCTGTTCAGATCCGTTCAGTATGCCAGTATGATACTATGAGTTACGCCCCTTCTGCTTGATTAGTGCATTTTAGATTAATTATATATTTATTAGGAGTTAAAGTATTATATATCTCGAATAAATAATTATAAAAAAAGTTGATAATTAAAAGATTAAATCCTCTGTTGATTCTTTATTTATGGTGTTGTTTTGTTGAGGAGCTAATAAAATTATTCGTCTATTTATGTTGCTTATATATATATATAACTTTTAATAAATGTTATTTTATTTATTTATATAAAATGTTAAATACAAGGACGTATGTTAATCGTATACACACAAAAATGTTTGCCATACATTTAACCTTAAAATGTTGTGAACCCTTTGTGAAAAAATGTTTCGTATTTGAAAGAATATGCCACCCCGTTCAAGTCACCAAAAAAAATATCTAAAGCTGGGATAACACATTCACGATTTTTACTGCCGTCCTTGACAGGACCATTCCCGATTAAGATTTGTCAAAAGTCTGATCAAGATCCTGTGAATCGTGGATGGAAATTCGATTTGTATCTTTCGCCAGGTAAAATTCGACCGAGTCTGTCACGACTGCGTCCCGATTCTACCGAATGTAATCCGACAGAGATCAGATAGTGACAAGACAGTGAACCGACGCTGATGGAAGTTATCCGTTCGAAAACTGTCGGCATAATCGGGATGATCAGGTACTGTCGGAACGTAATCCTATCACGGTCCGCTCTATCGCATTGCAAACGGCTTTGTCTGGTCTCAGTCGTATTGTATTCTGTTATTGTCGGGACTTCCCCAGATCATTCCCGTTCCACAGGACACCGTCCCGAATACACAGAACATTGTTAGGAATTCGATCCAATACAGCAGAATCTGTCACGACATAGACACGATTATAATCCGACTAGACAAAATCGGCTGAGTTTCCCCGAATGTTACGGGACGCACCTAACTGTCGGGGTACTTTGCCGAACTATTCGGACCCTTCCCGACCAGTAGGAATCTGTTAGGAACTAAAACGACTGCGTTCAGACAATAATAGGACATTCCAGATAATTGAGGATACTAATCCGACTTTTTCACTTTTCGTGTCGTATCGCTGTCTGATCTCAAACGGGAGCAATAATCGGCAATGTGTGAACCCCGCATTACATAATTGTATTGCCATTTTCTTCTTGTCTGTATCGGAAATTAATAACAGATTGATTTGACTTCTTAAACTGGCCGTTGATTAATGTCAACGTCCACATGCGTAGTTATGACAACTTATCGATGGGTGTGTAAATTGTTGTGATTACCTAAATATTGACACCTGTGTGTTATGTCACTTTGCAAAAGTTTTGATGTAAAATATATTTACATGCATGTTGATTTTAACAGCACGAATTTATATTGGTTTATAATACAATGCAAATTAAGATCGATTAACAGGTGAAACTTCTGATCATAGAATAGGTACAAATATATGTTTACTGTCGATAATGGTAGTCACATTTATATTTGGATATCACTTCTTTCCAAAATTCAGTACTCACAATAACATTTCTTGTGGATGTATTTTCTTATTTTTCTTGGAAAACGTCTTTTTGCGAATTTATTCAGCAACAAATTAAACTAGCTATCTTTTTTTTTGAATATCATACAACATTTGTTTTTTAAACGGAATGTCGTATTTCCTTCCCCTCTTATTTCAAGGGAAATCGACAATTTGTTTTAATCCCTCTCCCCTTTTTCCTCCAGTCCAGGAAAATGAGTTGGCATTAATAAATTATAAAATGCTTTTTTTCACAAGATCTACTTTGGAGCTGAATCTCGGACTTATACCTTTCTCTTAAAGCCCAAGCATACAGTTCTAAAATGTGTGTATTTTGTTGTCTGAATTACCATGTACATGCATGAGGATAATAATAGGTCACCAATTATAAAGATATCATATGAAGGTGTTTCACGGATATCATGGATATAAGAATAATGTGCAAAAAAGTAAGCCTGGAAGCGAGGTAAAAAATATGGATAAAAGAATACACAGAGGTGATGAAATATACAGAACACATTGATTGATTGTTCGTTTTTTAACATCCAGTGGCAAATATTTGATGCATTTAAGGCAGACAAATATTTAGTAGAAGTTAAATGGTAAAAACATAAAAGATATAGAAATATAGAAATGATGATCTGAACTCCCTTCCTCTCAAAAAACCTCACACGTATAGTTGTATATATACATTTCTAAAAACATATCTCACGGCCGACACTCGGCTAACCGAGAGATTGGTCGGTTAATCTATATTGAGTATGCGGCTATATGGGAGATTGGTCTGTTCATCGGGTTGGCTATACGTCTGTTAAGAGTAAAACGCACAATTTAATGTTAATTTCTATCAAATATACAGATTTTTGGCATATTATAAGAATCAAATTAAAAAAGAAAAGTGTCTGACAAAATGATATCTATCATAGAACATTTTCCACCTTTAAAAACATTTCATAGTCTACGCAGTTTTCAGTAAAAGTAAAAGGCGTCGCGCAAGTATGTAGTATTTATGACTACACGCATAGCAATTTTTTTAATAAAAGGCGAAACAAACAATTTTAGATATCATTTTTAAGACACAAACTACTACTTTGGTTCTTGCATATAAATTGACATTAGTAAATATTTTATAATTGTAATATAACGTGAGTAATACCACGTTTTAGTGAAAATTATGGGTTATAAAGTCTGTTAATGGGTTGGACAATTGAAATTGTGTCAGTTAAGAGTTATTTAGCCACGAAAATAGTTTTGCTACCTTTATATTTTCCCATTGAAAAAGTTAAGAATGAGAGATTCTTGAGTGAAAAAAATGATAACACGGTGTAGCACTATCCTTCCAGTAAACGCATTTTTGTTTTGACTTTCTTTGCATTTTATTGAAGAGTGTGTCACTTCAATATAGCGTGATCTGGGTTGGCAGCTGGAATATGCATGAATTTATTATTAACGATTTCAATCAGCCTTAATTTTTGTGTCTGCAAAAAGTAGCATGATCTCAAATCCGACTGAACGTGTCTTTCTAATACAACACAGGGTACTTATAACGTGTTGTCGTTCTCATATGCACATGATATTTGTCACTGGACGTTTAACCCAAATTCATCAGCATCATCCAATTGGTTCTTTTCTTCTATTACTTAATCATCTGTTGTTTATAAATCATTCTAAAGAAGTAAATGGAAAGGAGCGAATGCAGCTACATTTGGTTGTATTAAGTTTAAATTCATGTTATTCCGTTTCGTTCCTTTTCTACATATGTGCAGTGGAAAACTGCAGTTGTCCACATGTAAACATCAAGCATTTGTTACCAATATGAGTACATCGCAATCCGTTACTGTTTCAACACCCAGGGTGGTTTCATGTCTTTATTCTTAAACAATTATTGTTTTTTTTTCTCTCTTTTTTAGCAATGCATCACTCTCTACTGTCCTTATCTTTTATTTATATTCTGTATCTCCATCCAGATTCTCGTGTATACCATGAGGGTCCGGATTGGGGTGTTGATTATTTCTGTATTCTTTAAATTGTTATGTTACTTTTCTATACATTTTATTTATCTTACTCATTAATTATTCTTTCTCTATTCTTTATATTTAGGCATCCCAATATATTTTACTTACTGATGTTTAGTTACATTACGACGTTAATCTCTGATTTATATACTGGTCACCAATGTAGATGACACATTGGTGTCATTCATGACAATAAAACAGAATCCACAGAATGTATGCTACCATTCTCGGATAAAATTAATTTTACTCTAATTTAACACTTTTTGAAACCACTTTTATCAATTTTCAATATTCATTGCCTAAATTGTTAATTGTTCATGTGTTTTGTTTCCGTATATTTTATATTCCATTGCTCATGTTTTGTTTCCGTATATATTTTATGTTCCATTGCTCAAGTGTTGTTTCCGTATATTTTAGCCGCTCGTCTTGAGCCTACCAAATTAACACACTATATAGTAATAAAATTATACTTTTATTGTCATTCATAACTCTTAACAGACCAATTAACAGACCGGGTTTTATACATCCGACCCATTAACACACCAGGTTTTAAAAAAAGATTGATTTATGTCACCAAAATACAGATTTTCGTGTAGATTTTTCACACAATGATATCAATTTGGTTAACACACATAATGCCTGTCTTTTTTCGATGTTCAAAATATTGCATGCAAGTAAATTCAACACAAGTGTCATTTTGTGTACATTTTGTGTGTGTAAAATGTGTATAAATTTATTGATGAGTAACTTGCCTTTTCATTTTATAGGTCGTACATAGAAGCTAGAAAAATAATAATTACACCACTGGATTCAGTACATTGAATAGTTTTGTTAGACATAAATATTTTTTATGATAAACATAAAAATTATATTTAAAAGGTTATACAATGAAACATACTGAGTTTTCAATGATTTTCTCGATAACACCTGATTAACAGACTTTAAGCCAACCCGATTAACAGACCAACCGCCGATATAGCCGCATACTCAATATAGATTAACCGACCAATCTCTCGGTTAGCCGAGTGTCGACCGTGTATCTAGATCTGGATCCGCCTCTATAGTACATGGTTTTTTAGTCAAAATGCTCGAGTTCAATGACACGTGCTTGTAGTCAACCGGGTCAGCAGGTAACAAAATCAATGATCCATAACGCAAGAAGTGCATGACTATTTTACAATATACAATATAATAAGGTGCCGTAGGGCTAAAAGTTAAGACAGAATTAATAAATTTGTGTATACGTAAACTATTAGTATTTAAGCTGTTGATGTTTGACCGTCAGTTTTAATATATGACAAATATGTTTTATATTCAATAAAATAATGAATCTGAATCTATTATAGCTTAGTATATTATAATATTTCACTAAACCAAAAGATAATGCAAAATATTTGAGCGCTGCATGGCAAACCATTGTTTAGTGTTCAAAAGAAACTTTTCGTTTCTCTACTTATATAGTTAAGAGAGTATTCCTTGAAATTGTGTCGGTTATATAAAGTGATGGGTATTTGTATTCTATTTATTAGGCAAATTGTATCACTATTTATACATTTTATATTTCAAAACTATATATACTATAAGTTGTGAATTGGGATTGCTTGTTGGTTGTTTAAACTCCAGGGGCAAATATTTCATGAATGCATGTTCAGGACGAATTGTGGGTTTATGACATTGAACCCACCAGTGTAGTTTTCATGTGGTGTAATATTCAAAAGTAACTTAAATTGATTAACATGAATTTTGAACAAATCGAAACATAACGGGAGCTAGACGCATGGATCACCCGGACCTATCAGTTCTTTTCTCTGTTCTCAATGTGTGTTTTTTTCTCGATTTATTTTGTACTTTTATATAATTTACGATAACTGGTGTTTATACGTGCTGCCGGACGAAATATATATATATATATATGTCCTCTAGATGCCTTTTTTTTTTGGATTGTTTGCTTTGTCAATTGCTTTGACGTATAACACAAAACATTTTATTAAGTACTATTGTAGAAATGTAAACACACTTTTGAATACAAATGGTCATTCAATAGCCACACAATTAAAAGAATAAGAAAAATGTAAGTGTTGGAATAACATAAACAATATATATGTGGATTGTTCGAAAATATAATTTTGATTTTCGAACATTGGTAATTGAACAAAACGAGAGACACACCAATCTATTCTCCTTATGTGAAGCGGAATGTAGAAAAAAATTCCCAAGCAAAAAAGTCACAGAAAAAAATCACGGAATAAAAATCACAGAAAGAAAGGTCATAGGTAAAAAGTCACAGGAAAAAAGTCACAATATATATTTTGTTTGAAATAATCATATGGAAAAAATCCCAATATATATTTTGTATGGAAATGATAAAATTGAGAATGGAAATGGGGAATGTGTCAAAGAGACAACAACCCAACTGGAGAGCAGAAAATCACCCAAAGCCATAAACGGGTATTCAAAACAGCAAGAAAATCCCGCACTCTGAGGCAGTATTTGACTGGCACTTTTACAACAGTGCGGAGAGACATATATGAATTAAATATAAAACAAATACAGGACTAACAAAGGGTATTTTTTTATTGCATGTTTTATTTCCATAAACAGTGAAAGTGTTCTTCAAATTCCAATAAATAATTTTACCCAAACATACGTTATATATACATTGTGACTTTTTTTCCTGTGACTTTTTTTCCGTCTACCGTGTAGCGAGTACAAATGAACTGATCTTATTTATTTCGAATAGCATTTCTTTTAAATAATAAGATCGCGCGTGATTATCAAAAAAAAAACTCACAGTGCAGTGTACTACTTATGAAACAAATTATATCAAATTATAGAGCAGTCTAACTCAAAATGTGAACCATTCTATGTTGGGGGTTGGGGTCTACAATTTACTTTGAAACCTTCAATCATACAAGTGTTTTACCGTTTTTATTTGGACTAAAACACTACTTTACCTAACTTTTCAAACATGTATATACTTTTTATTTGATGCATGAAATATACAGAATGAAATTTTGATGATTATAACATGCATTATACATGTACACTGACAACTACCAAAGGCTGATAAGTATGTCATCGAACCATTTGTCACACACAAAATATTCACTCTGCCGTTTTCTCAATATGGAAGTGAAGTAACAGTATAGATATATATACGAAGATGTGGTATGAGTGCCAATGAGACAACTCTCCATAAAATTCACAATTTGTAAAAGTAAACCATTATAGGTAAAAATAAGGCCGTGTTCACACCAAACTCCATGTACACTAAACTTGTTTACAATTAGTTTAATATACTGGACATTTGTTTCACATTAAATTTGTTCCCATCTATACACCTTGTTTAATTACCTGTACATAAGATTTGTTCACACTTGTAAACTCGATGTCATTTAAATGTTCGTAACGTAGAACAGAATGCAAACTTTTCGGACAACTTTTGTAGCAGTAAGGGAACGACCATTTCACTTTAAATCCGGGGGCGGGGGGAGAGGGGGGGGGGGGTATATTCCGAACCTCAATTGAAAAATTAATCTGATTCTACAGATGCATGATAAAAACAATTCTGAATCAAGAGTTTCCCCATACATTAAAGTGTTAAATGTTGGAAAAAAAATAAAAATAATACCAGCATCGAAAAAAAAAAAACCGGAATAAAACGTTTGCGCGGAAAACTTCTGACTCAGATAAATAAACAAAATAGCCCCTCCTCCCTTTTTTTAAGTTAAGTGGTTGCTTCTTTATGAAAGCCATTTTGATAATTTGCAGTAATTTAAAGATACTACAGATGTCTCGATTAGGCATTAGAAAACGTAGGCTGCAGCAGCGTGCTTACAGACGAAGAAGAAGGATATATTAGGGATCACGATATTTCTATCTTTTCTGTTTGTTCAAGTGGTATTTCTTCTCCAATGTGTATTTGGCAAAGGGAGGGGTTAATGTTTTTTTTTTTTTTTTTTTTTTACTTTTAAATGTAATTTAACGGATCCGAGATACTAGACAAATAATACATTTACCTCACACTTTTTAAGTAATGCATTTATGAGTGAATCGTTCTTTGAGTAAAGACCAGTGGCAAATATTTCTGTGTAAGTCAAGTTGATTCGGAAAGATGTGAACGTGTCGAAAAAGTCGGACCAATTTATTTATTTCTTATTTCGGACATTTAGACTTGGTTCTTATATTATTCAAATACATGTATTTCTACAAAGAACTTTATTAATAATTGTTATAAATATCAATTTTATTCAAAAATCGTTTCTTCCTTAAATATACATGGCGAAACTAATGTTTTAAATGCCTAGTTTTGTGTACACTTAATCTACACAAGGCCTACATCGAGTATTGACTGCATGTAGACAAAACATGATTTACACTACATGTAAACATTGAGTTTTATCAATGGGAACGTAATTTTGGGTCGGCACTTAAAGTTAACCATCTAGAGACGTTTAAGAGGCCGTGCCAATAAGCATAGAGCTTCATACTGTACAAACATGGAATGTGCAAAAATTTAGATTTTGTTTAAAGTGCTCTTAATTGATTAGTTATATCATAAAAAACATTTTAGAGAATTTTTTTTTCGATTACATCATTACATCTCGTATCTAAGGAAAATGTTTCCTTAGTTATGAGTTCAAAAAGCGTACCAAAATTAGACAAAAATCAACACATTTGCAGGCTACCTAGAGCAAAAGTGTGACTAGAAGTGCGTTTGTTGTTAAAAGTACAAAGTAAGGTTACCATTGCAAATCATATAAAACATTTTTATCAGTGATGATGATTTTGTAATACGTTGCTATGGCAACAGGAAAATGCAAAGGAATTCAAATTTGAAATATTAAGGAAAACGACCTGATTTGTATCATATAAATACAAAATTCTGGACTAACAGTGATATGATGTATTATGTAATCCTAATATTAAATATCTATACTGTTAATCAAAAAAACAAAATTGGGTAGAATTTTTTTGATGACGGTTTCAAAAATGCCTTTTCCCCCTTTTCTTCTGAGTTTTCTGAAGTGTCCCAGATATGGGGTGAAGACTTGAGATGACCTAGCGGCACCAAACTGCTTATCTACTAACATTATTACACTGTTTTGTTTCATGATATAACTGTTTATAGATGGAGTATGCCAATTATCAAGTACTGGGGACTAAAATAGGTGGATTCAGGGTTTGAAAAAAGGGGGGGTGGGCTATTTTTTTTTTGAAATTGGTTTAAAATGTCTAAACATTTTCCATATCAATAGGCATTTAAAATTCACAATTTTAACCGTGTTTTATTTCACCAAACCTGGTTTTGCCCCTCTAATGTAATACTAAGTCCTGAATTTCATAAATGATTTTGATTGTTTTAAATATTAAGTTCATTTATTCCAACCTTTCAAATAACACAAATGAGATTTTTTTTATATGTTCAACAGTTGATAACTTTACAGAGTTGGTCTGATTGGAATTCACTATAATTATTGATCTAACTTCTTTTTCTAATTAACGCACCCACAACATCCTATTAAAATAACCTAAATGTTAATTATTTGCTTTATTTCAACTATGGTCAAGCATCTTTAACTCAAAACCTGTTGATTTTTAAAATCAGTCAATTTACATGGTATTTGCTGGAAGTTTCTGAACCATTTTGGTGCGAAATTTTACACTTTTGTTCAAGACTAGTAGGGTTAAGCTTGTAAACAAATTACCCCCTCACCTCACACATAAGGTAAGTGCCTGTCCCAATTCAGGAGCATGTGATTCAGTGGTAGTCATTTGGTTGAGTTAATCATAGCATATTAATCTATTGCAATAAAAAATCATAATATCTAATAAAATTTGTAGATTTAGCTAACAAAGTCCTTATATTTGTATAAAGTAACATTTGTTTATAGTGGAAAATTGTTTTAACGTTGAATAAGCTACAATTAAAAATTGCTTGCTGGTCCCTCTCTGTGATTACCATTATATTACGCTGGTTCATTTCCCAATCAATCTGTCACCAAGGGAAGATAAATAAATCGATTTTCGTTCAGTCTTTTTCAAAAATGATGAACGGTTCTTTATATTGGTATGTAATCATTTTAAACGTTTCAAATTTATGAAATTATATTCGTACATCAATGTTTTTGATACACCAATAACAAACACTGAAATATATTGAATTGATACATTTTGTAATTATTCAAAATTATATCAGAAACCTAAACTTAATTATAAAATAATGAACCTGTTAAGGGGAGAGAATAGACGCATAAGTTTTTCGAATTGGCACATAATACAACGAAATGTCACTCTTGCATACAAATGGCATATCAATATAATTAATTATCTGCGAAATCGTCCCCCACCTTCAATGATGATTCTAAATTATGAATATAACCAAAAGTTGTTAATCTATAGATAGTTAAGACTAATGAAAGCTAACCCAATGTAAAAATATTTCTTTGCAATTTTTTAAAACTTCCTCAGAAAAATACTCGAGCCACTTGACTTTCATAGCTCAAAATTAACATTTTTACACAATATTTGAATAAAGTAGTTGAAGATTATTCGCTTCTCAAAGTGTAAGACGCAATAAAAATCGTATGCTTGCACCATCCTACCGAAATACGGATTTAATTAAGTCCTGAACATTTCGACATTTTGTCGTATATTTTGAACAAAACCGGTTTTAACCAAATCACAAGTACGTGTTAAGATCCGACTAAATACCTATTTTCCTATATGGTCAGGTAAAGTTGCTAGTTTATGTCTCTTTGACATATACCCCATTTTCATACTCAATTTTCAAAGTCTGCCATAAATATTATTTCTTAGTTTATAGTTAAAGCCTAAATTATGCATGGGTTTTCTAATTTATTTGCTTTAAATGTTTGTTCATGCTGCTGGTTTTTATCATTGTTTATAGCTTGCTATAGAGTATGGGGTTTGCTCAATGTAGAAGGTTGTAAGAAGACCAATAGTAGACACATCAGTTTTTGGTATTTTGTGAGTATTTGTCTTATTGGCAATTATACCACAACTCCTTATTTGAGCTCATCTAATACACAAAGAAAATCTGTCATTTTACTGACTCTTCTCTCATTTTATAACTGATATATATCCATGGAAGGAATATACCTAAAACTTTAACTTAAACTGCATTAATGTTGTATCTATTGTATTAGTATAAAGAGGTAGTGGTAGAAGGGGTCCTCATTTCGATATCCCTGGCTTGAAAACAATAAATCCTGAGGTCCCAACTTTAAATTAATTTAAATCCCGACATCGCGAAATTAGAAAAAAAATATTACCTCATCCCGAAAGGGTAAATCCCGCAATCCCGAGCTTAATCACACCCGAACCCAAACTAGACCCAAAGTCCTGTTGAAGGTCCTATCTCCTCGGGTTTTCTCCCCATCAGGGACGGTTTTGAATACTGTTAGGTAAATTTATTCCAATATCATACATTCTTTTCTATTCATGTGATGTCTCTAATTTCTGATGAATTAGCTCTTAAAAAATTCTGATTAAAATATATTTGCGAAGAATACAAACTTTTCATCAATGCCAACTCGAAAGAACATTGATCAATTTTGCGGGACAAGGTAATGAGAGATTGATCACCAAATAAATTACAAATATGAAGAGATTGTCAATCATTTATGGAGTCCCTTAAGTGCCATGTAAATAAGATATTTTCTTTTGCCAGAGGTTTAATCTGATGCAGACCAGTTTGAAAAATCGTGCCGAATTTATACTCGTGCACAACTTTAAAAAAAAAAAATGCTTCGCCGATAGCAGCCTGATACGACCGCTGAGGTAAAACGCTGAACAGTTGGTGCATTTTTGGACACACTATTGAAGTTTGATACAGTTTGAATGGATTGTGATCAAGTTTTTGACATAATATAGGTTTCTGACACATAATAAATGTGGCGAAAGATCTTAAAAATTTGAAATAGGCAAAATCCCGCTTACATGTTTAACCCCACCACATTATGTATGTATGTGCTTGTTCCAAGTCAGGAGCCTGTAATTCAGTGGTTGTCGTTTGTTAATGTGTTACATATTTGTATTTCGTATTTTTTTGTACTTAAATGAGGCCATTAGTTTTCTCTTTTGAATTGTTTTACATTGTCATTTCAGGGCCTCTTATAGCTGACTATGCATTATTGGCTTTGCTCATTGTTGAAGGCCGTACAGTGACCTATAGTTGTTAATTTCTGTGTCACTTTTGTCTTTTATGGAGAGCTGTGTCATTGGCAATCATACCACATATTCTTTTTTTAAATTTTTATACCAACTATTGTTTAATTTTCAATTAAAGATTTCTTGCTATTGCAAAATACAAAATACTTTGCAATCAGATATTTTTTTACTTATTGCGCAATACTGTGGAATTGAACAGTTCTTGCTAATGCAACAACTTGTGTAATTGAAGATTTTCTGTTATTTGGAAATTTTACTTTGACGCAATTATGTGCAATTGAAGATTTATTGTGCAATACTGTGAAATTGAAGATTTTTTGCTATTGTGCAACATTGTGATATTGCGCAATACTGTGCAATTGAATATTTCTCAATATTGCGCAATGCTATGCAATTGAAGATTTCTGACTATTACGAAAAACTTAATATTTTTATATCTATAAATCAGAAATGGTCAATGGGAAAAAACAAAAAATATATGACACCCCACCCCCTAATTTTTTTTTAACCCTTCTTGGAGTTATTACCCCCAAATTTTCCATTTATAGTATGGTACCTTGTGCTAGAATTACAGAGATATCCAATCACTTAAATAAAAGTAATTGTCAGGAAAATGCAAAAAAAACCTTTTTATTGTCCCTTTTTGGTCCCCAATTTTTCTTTACCTGATGGTACCAAAACTCCAAAAAATCAATCCCAAGCTTACTATTTTGATATTGAACCATCTGGAAAATTTCATAGAGATCCATTCTCTTAAATCAAAGTTATTGTCCGGAAAGCAAATGTGTCTTCTGACGACGATGACGGCGACTAAGACGACATCATACCAATATACGACGTCAAGAAAAGTTTAAGGTCCTTTAAAAACTAGTGACCACGACTTTCAAACAAAGTTGACTGATTCAATAAGGAGGAGCGCAGAAGTTTGAAAGTCGTGCGAAATGTTTTTGAAAGTTATGCACACAAATTTTGAAACTTATGCGCACAATTTAAATTAGTTCGGATGACGTTAGACGTCATGCACACGCTTTAAAAAGTCGTGTGCACCAGTTTTAAAGTCATGCACACGAATTTTCAAACTGGCGCGCACCTGATTAAATCTACAGCAAACAAAATATTTATATTTACATGGTTCCTACGGGGCTCTGTAAAGATTAAATCCCAAAAGTTTAAAAAGATAATAGATCAAATAATAATATTCACTTTAATTTCTATTTGAAATGACAACCCTACAATAAATTCAATTGAGTATTTGTTGACAATCTTACCTGACAGAGGGAGGTATGATACAAGCCATTATTTAAACCCTGAAATTGCAGAATAAAAACATAAAAGTAAAATTATACAAGTCTATCAAAAGTATGATAACTTTATTGATAAATCAACAGGCTATTAGACATTGAATTTTAGACCAAATTTGGTTTTATTTGGCCCAGATATTTAGCAGGAGCTATTTTTGTAAAAAATTACAAAGTTTACTAAAAGTGTTGAAAAACTTTCTGCAAAGGCCAATAACTCTTTAAGGGTCAATGGCAATTAGCAATTGAGCGGCAGTAATTCAACATCGGTTTGTCTATGGAATTTTAAAGGCCATATCTCCTTGGCCAATTTTGGTTAAATCTTACTTGTATTATGACTTTATTTTCGAATGCAGAGGGCCGAAAATATTTATGGTCACCCTCTCCTTTGGTATTGAAAAATGAGAGAGAAGTGTTTTTATAGGGCATACAATGCAGTTTTGATCCCATATTGAAATTTTGATGAAATTTGCATATTTATTAATACCAGTCCTGATTATATCAAATATGTAATAAAATATATACCTTCTTCATGTGCTACTTTTTGAGTAAAATAAGGTAGAAATTTCAGATGTTTGCACAAAATTTGGATTTGTGGACTTAATTTTCCACTCAAAAGAAATACATAACTTTTTTTATTTTAAATGATAAACACAAGCTGTTTTTCGTTAAATTATCTGTAATTTCTGTTTTATAAAAAAAAATCTTTAAATTCATGATTTTTTTTTTAAATAACTCATATTTATCAAATATTCATGATTGTAGAAAAAACGCATTTTTGCTGTTTATTTATTAAATTAAAAAAAAGCATTATTGACACTTTCTTGAAACTTGATACTACAAATAATCTTCATACAAACGTTATTAGTTTGAATGATAAAAATCAGTCGAATTATACATCTTTTCCCGATATTTCCCAGTTTGACGTCGTGAAAACAATATTTTACGTTATCAGCGTCAAATAAATGTTACCTCCCCTGTAACTATATCGTATGTCATTACACTTGGATCTTGGTCCAGTCACAACTTCCCAAAAGAGCCTATGCAATTTTTCGCGTATTGCTGTTTCAAAGAAAGATTGAATGCATAAAATCATCGAATAAAGTTGATTCTTGTTGAATTATCATGAAATAATATAATTTAATTACGGGTGCCACATGTGGAGCAGGATCAGCATTCTCTTCTGGAGCACCTGAAATCACCCCAAAGCTTTTTGTGGGGTTGGTGTTGCTTAATCTTTAATTTCTGTATTGTGTTTTATTAACTATTGCATGTTTGTCATTTTCGTTTAAAGCCATGGCATCATTAGTTTATTTTTGATTATGAGTTTGAATGTCCCTCTTTTACACCACATATGCTGGTTGCTATGCAATAAGTAGTGTTACATAAGATATTTTTCAATATAAGATCATTATCCACATGATGCATAATTGATCTTTTTATGTTAGTTTAGCTTTTATCAGGTATTTATACTTTTAAATTGTGCTTGT
This sequence comes from Mytilus edulis, assembly GCA_019925275.1. Classification (NCBI taxonomy): domain Eukaryota; kingdom Metazoa; phylum Mollusca; class Bivalvia; order Mytilida; family Mytilidae; genus Mytilus; species Mytilus edulis. Next base: position 31,068,707 of record CM034358.1, on the reverse strand, counting down.
TATCCATGAATTGAGCGTGGGTATTTTAAAGTATCAGTTGGTTACTAGGCATTTATGTCATGAATAAGTGTTGCTAAGGAGAGTTTTGCATATCTTAACGCACAATTTGACTGTTATTGTGTTTTATTTTATCACCAGCAGGCTTTAAGTGACTTATTTTGTACATTTTTGTTAAAAATCATCATTAAATATTTTCAACCTCAGTAGGTTGCTATTCAAAAAAGATGGTTGCCATGGAGATTTTATGCATACTTTTCTACTCAATTGAAAACACTTTTATGTGACACTTATTTTGTCAGTACAAATTAAATCATATGTGCGGTTTTTTTTTATGATAGTGACCCCTTTTAGGTGACGAAATTGGTAGTTTTTGTACAAAATTGCTTCCGAAAGAGTATAAAGTTGGGTAGCTGCCTCCAATAAAAATTAAATAGTCTACCCAATTTTGTTTTTCTTTGAATTATATGATAGTCATTCATTTTTGTCAGTACCATATTTTATATTATATACATCTGGATTTTTTACAATTTTGACCCAAAAATTGCTTATTTTTGTGTAAAATTTATAAACTTGAACCCTTTGATTTTCCTGTTACCATAGCAACCATAAATAAACATTTTTGAAAAGATTTTTTTTAACTTATAATTTTAAGGTTATATAATTTAAATATTTACTTGCAATAACCACTATTCTTTATTCTGATATTATATTTCATGTCGGAATATCCTGGTTTTTTTTAACCTCAAATATATATATAGTGTCTCAGATTCACTAGTTTCTATGGTAACCATTATTTAACTGTAAAAAAAAAAAATTTCCTCACAAATGATCTTTATTGTTTGTCGTATGAACTTTTAAGACTAAGATGTTTATTCTAAGCAAGGTTTGATGATATTTTATTTTTTTCACTTTCCACCTGAAGCTCTATGCTTATTGGCACAGCCTCTTAACTACCGAGGGTAGTAATGAATATTCTTCTTTACCGGATGATTGACATCGATGTAAATAAAAACATGAGAGTGATTACCGTGTGTCAACGTCATCTCAAATTAGTTCAATTGAATTGTTAGAAATACAGTTTTCTGCTGAAAATTAAAAAATAAATAAAATTGAATTGAATCGAATGGAATGGAATTGAGCTATGTACAATACAGTAAATATTGGCAATTAGAATAAGTCGGTAGACAAGCATATTGTGCCTATTGATTCTTTTTGCATGCATATTTTGTTATACTATAATTCACTTATTGTTTTGATACTGTTTCATGTTTTAAATAAGACCTATGTGTGAACCATTAATGCACTTTTAATATAAAGATCAGATTCATACAGGATCATACAGTTCGAGCTAGCTATTTTATGTACGAAAGCTATATTACTAATGTAACGGTGATGCTGAGATAATCTCCCTTTGCTAGAATATGGGATGACGCAAAATGATTTATATCACTGTGCAAGAACGGAATAGCAAAGTGAATATATAAATCAAACTGTATTGGGATGATTTTGTAAACGTTTAATCCAACTTACTGGATATTTTATGGAATATTTTGCCATTTGTATAGAGGAATTATACCTTCTAAAATGAACTTGGGAGAATAATAAAGTAATAATTGAATATTTAACTCATAAATCACGAACTGACAATGTTAAGTAAACATCAAACTCAAAGTGTATAAATGTAAATAATGTTGCGTGCATAATGTTTAATGCAGTTAGTGACATAGATTGGAAAGAGATTTTAATTAAAACGATTAAGAATAAAATCCTGATTAATTCAAATGCATTATATCAAAATGCGAGTCTTATAAGTAAGTAAGTAAGTAAATTATTTATTATAGTGACATGTGTAAATATGTACAGATTATAAATATACAATATATGATAAATATTAATACACCCGGCCCAATGGACCTATAAGTCACCTCAAATGAAATTAAGTAATTTTAAAACAATATATCACGTTCTTCAAAATAACAAATTATTCATGAAATTATCTTTTTGTTGACGAAAGTTAACCTTTAATTAATTCTAAAATAAAAATATATAGATATTAAGCTATTTGTAAACAAAATTTCGTCTATTAGAATATGCCTGTACAATGTATTTGGCTAGTTTTCGAGTATGGCTAATATTTAAAAAAATAAGTTTTTCATTAATGTTCATAGAAACAAAGGAAGTAGTTAACAAAAGTTCACCAAAAACATGTTCTCGTATATCAGAATAGAATGTACAGTCTAGTAAAAAATGAGTTTCAGTTTCTGACACGTCTGCAGTGCAAAATTTGCAAAGTCTTTCTTCTGGTCTTTCACCTATATATCGTCCTGTTTCTATCCTCAGAGGTAATAATCCACACCTGAATTGTGCTAAATGCGAGCGTTCGACTTTGGTTAAATTTAGTTTTACATACTGTTCCTGATTAAAGGCAGATTTGAAAGTTACATAGGTACGAAGTTTTGGTACTTGTTGTATATTGTCATTCCATATGTTTGAATAAAGTTGCTGAATGTTCATTTCTATAGTTTTCATTTTAACAGCTGTTTTTGAATCAAAATAATGTTCTAGATTAAGTTTACAGAAAATGTCCTTCAATTCGCTACACCAATTGTCGGTGCAACGGTTATAGTCTGCATTAAAAGCGATCTTCGTTATGCGATCATCTTCAAACTTGACTAGTCTGTTCCAATACCTCACCATGTTTGTCCATCTTCGAAACTGGCTAGGGATCCATCCAACATCACCATGTAAGGCGAGAGTAGGCGCAAAACGGTGAACACCAAGAAAATATCGTATTGTACGGTTTTGAATATTGTCTATTGTTTGAAATTTTCGGTATCCCCAGACACTTGAGGCGTAATCTAAGATTGGAACAACACATGAGTAATACAGTTTTTCGTAGGCATTGAATCCGAAGTCTTTATTGTTGTGAATTTTAGATATGATTGTTCCTAGTGCTCTTCCACCGCCTTTCGACAAATTTTCGACATTGGTTTTGAAATTTCTGTTATGACTGAATGTAATCCCTAAATATTTGTAATTTTCAACCTTCTCCAATTTGTTTTTACCAATTGTAAATTCGAAATTAGTTTCTTTGGTTCTTGGTTTTCTGAAATGAATACACTTAGATTTATCTGTATTAATTAACACCCTCCAACGTTTACACCATTGGTGAAGTGTATTCAGCATACACTGAAGATCCTCAGCCGACTTTGCAACTAACGCTATATCATCCGCATACAATAATAATGATAACTTCGTTCTAAGTAAGTCTACCCCAAGATTAAGGTCATTAATTTCTTGTACAAGATCGTTTATAAATATGGAGAACAATGTCGGTGATAAATTATCTCCCTGTTTCACACCAGTTTTACAGCAGAACCACGATGTTAGTTTACCGTTTATACGAACACAGGACTCAGAACTTTGGTATATACTTTTGACAGAGTTGTATAACTTCCCATCAATTTTGTTCAGTAAAAGTTTGTATAACATCATATCCCTGTCAATAAAATCAAAACATTTCTTAAGATCGATGAATGCCACAAATACTGATTTATTATTTCTTATAACACTATTCAAAGTAAATATATGGTCTTCACACGATCTGTTTTTTCTAAGCCCATTTTGTTCGTCGGCAAGCATATCATTATTATCAAGGTGACTGACGAGCCGTTGATTAATAAAAGAACTATACAATTTGCTAGTGCACGACAATAGACTTATACCTCTGTAGTTCATTGGTACTCGGAGATCTGATAACGGGTCCTTCAAGATTGGACATATGATGGCTTTTCTCCATATGGTTGGAATTATACTGGTGTCAAATATTAGTTGGAAGAGTTGTTGTAATGTTTGAATGATTATTGGGTACTTTAAAACGCCGTACGGAATTCGGTCGGGTCCACTTGCTGACTTTGATTTTGCATGCATTACAATTTTAGTTATTTCATCAATCGTAATATTAGAGTTTAAATCTTCATTTGGCATAAATAACGGATCTTCCATTTCAGATTCCAATAACTGTTTGTGAACTTTTGACTGATTATAATTGTCGTTTTCAAATTCGATGTTGTTTTTCCCGTTGTAAAGATTTTCAAAATCAATACGCCATTTGTTAAGTACGTCCTCCTCGTTTGTTAAGATTTCCCCAGATTCATCAACGACTTCCATCGGAATATCCTTTACCTTTCGAGGACCAAGCTTTCTGATCTTTTCCCAGAATTCATTAGGATTCGTTGTTACCATTGTTTCAATATCGACTGCCATAGCTTTCTTGTATGTCCGTTCAGTTCGTCTAAGGTTTTTATCAAAAACATCTCTCGCTTGACTGTACTCGCGTCTGGTAGCTGATTTAACACTTCGATTTCCGTTACACTGTATAAATTCATTTTCTTTATGTCGCATATCATTCCATAAATTCGTTAGGTTATCATTCCAATATGGTTTCCGGTTTTTAAGTCTTTTGTTGGCTCTATCATATCCAGTTTTCGGTATTTTTTCGTTCATTTCGGTTAAAATTACAGTGCACAAATTGTCATAAATTTTGTCTACATTATCTTGGGTTTCCCTACATCGCTCAATTGTTTCAATTACCTTAAATAGTGCGGACCTTCTAATATCACTTGCCATGAAATCTAACGGAATGCGATCAAGCTTGAAACGCGGTTGACAGTTAGTTTGGTCTTTAATCCTATACGATAGTCCATGATGCGTAACATTAAATTCACACATAATAACCGAATGGTCAGGTAATTTTGATTTGTCACCAATTAGATCTAGCAACATATTGTCGTTAATGATTGACTGAATAGTCAATCATTAACGACAAACCAGTCTGTACCAACAATTTCTTATACCTATACCAAACCTATTGCAACTAAAATTTTCAATTACAAACGCGTTTTGCAGGATCTCGATATTGACGACTTCAAGTCTAAACCTCCTGATTGCACTTGTGCTAGTTCCAAATTCACATATAATCCTGCTGGCCACGTTATTACCGGTGACCTTAACATTGTTAATAACACTTCTCTACGAAATGTGTTATCGAAAGGTCCCAAATATCGTGAGCCTAAATCCATCAATTGGAAATACAACTTTAAAATTTTGATGGATTCAGTCGAGGATTATGCCAGGCAATGGGCTAAGCGCGAGAAGGAAGACGTAGACACTCTTTCCGAATGGATTAAGGCAGTGAGGTCGTTGATACAAATCAGAATTAAGAAACTGAATGGGTCCATCAATGCCCATGCTACGTCAATCTTTAAAGACCCAAATGTTGCAAAACACCTATCCGACCTCCATGACAAATATGTTGTTGTCCCTGCAGATAAAGCCCCAAATAACATCGTTTTTGTGTGTAAAAGTCACTACATCAACTGCTTGATAAACGAATTAGGTATTGACAATTCACTTGGTAACTCAACATATACCCTCACGACACTTACCAAAGAGGAAATCCTGGATAATCATAGGTCTGTTCTATGTTCCTTTGGAATTTCAACCAAAGATGAAGAACTGGATCTTCCATCACTGTATTGGATACCTAAACTACATAAGTGTCCTTACAAACAACGGTATATTGCTGGGTCTTCAAAGTGCTTGCATTTCCTATCATGATTTTCTTGATAGAGGTTTGCTGCTCACAAGGAAGCTATTAAACCAAAAGTTCCAAATGGTGAAGTTGAAATCATCCCTTCGTAAATTTTACGGACGCCATCACGAGTTGGTTGACCGTTATGGAATAACCGTTTCACAAATGATATCGGATATGTTCCTTACGTCGTAACTACAATCCCCTTCCCTTTCATGAATATGACCTACCGAATTAGACTATTTACCGGATTTGTAATCACTTAAGCAACACGACGGGTGCCACATATGGAGCAGGATCTGCTTACCCTTCCGGAGCACCTGAGATCACCCCTAGTTTTTGGTGGGGTTCGTGTTGTTTATTCTTTAGTTTTCTATGTTGTGTCGTGTGTACTATTGTTTTTCTGTTTGTCTTTTTTATTTTTAGCCATGGCGTTGTCAGTTTGTTTTAGATTTATGAGTTTGACTGTCCCTTTGGTATCTTTCGTCCCTCTTTTAACACCTAGAAGTAATTCAAATATTCGTAAATATCCTGCGGGACGCATATATAATCTACTACGGCTTTCCCTTTTTTCGATATAGAGGTAAAATTGTCGTTAGGGAATCTTCCGTTAAGTACACAAAATTTGGCTTCATTCAGAAAATCTAATAGTTCGTGTCCGTGTTGGTTAATACTTTTGTCTATCGGTTGTCTTTTTGGTAGATTATCGATATCATGCAATGTTTCCGAAAGAGTTCCAATTCGTGAATTAAAGTCTCCTATCAAATATATTCCATCATTCTCGTTATTCATGTATATTTGCGATAATAGATGTGCATAACAACTTTGAGCATCACGGCCTCTACTGGAGTTCTCGGGAGGCAAATAAGACGCAAATACAAGAAATTCAAATTCTGTTGAACGGCCGGTAAACTTTATTCCAAGAATTCCATCAAATGACTTATCAACCACGGAGACATTAAAAAGTTCAAGTAGCCAGTTTTTTACAAGTACCCCGACTCCACCAGATGCCTTAGGCGCCTTTCTGTGTATTTTCGATCTATTAAAGCCAAACCATGTATACCCAGGGACACTAATTTTATCTTCGTTAGTAAGATGAGTTTCACATAGGGACATTATATCACAATTAGTTGCTTTAATAATTTCAATTCTCAATGTACTGTTTTCATTAGTCCATCCACAAACATTTAAATGACAGAGTTTAATGGAGTCAATAGGCCGGGTGGGCTGTTACGGGTGATCATTTTCTTGGGTTTCAGGTTGTGTAGTTGGTTGAAGATTTCTCGATTTAATGCGTCCGTTTGCATCAACACGTAGACTTCTTGCTTGAGCATTAGGTAGATTACGCAACACGGCATGTGCATTCATTTCGATCAAGCGTTCTATTCGAGATTTACTGCTTTTTATGTAGACTTTATTGTATATGGCATTGTCTTTTAGTTTCATTTTGTTTCTCAGAACTTGTACCTTTTCATGCGTGTTTCGAAAGCTTATTTTCACGATTCCTGGTCTGTTGGTGGATCTTGTTGGTAAGCGTACCGCACCAGTTACTCGAACGTTCTGGGTAACCTCATCTCCAAGAGCGGAAATTAAGCTCTCGGCTTTTTGTATCAAATTTTCACCTTCTGTAACCGGAATACCACTGGCTGTTATTGTTATTTCATTGTTATCTAACGGGTTTAAAGGTTGCACTGTAGATAATATACCGTTATCATTACTGTTTAATAAGTGAGAGTTGATCTGTTTTCCTTGTTCTTCGACATTGTCTATACGTGATTGAATTGACTGAATGGTATTAATTATTTGATCGGTTCGGTTAGTTTCTCTAGCAAGATCTAGTGATATTTCATCACGAAGTGTTCTAATTTTGTTGTCAACACTAGCAATGAGATCAGTTTTCAGTTTGTCAAGCTTAGACTCAAACATACGTTTCATACCCTCTTGACCAATTTTCAAATCTTGAACAACTTTTATTAATGTATCTAGTTTATCGGAAACGGGGGAATCGACGTCTGCTTGTTTTTGTGGGTTGCTGCTTGATGCCATTTTTGTTTCTTTCGTGTTCGACTTTGGTGTCTTTGTTTTCTTTGGTGGTTTGGGTGTCTTTGATGGGTTTAATTGATCAGAATATAAATCAGCGAATACACTGTTATCAAGTTCATCAAATTTCTCACTCGAGTCGTATAATATAGAGTTAGTTTGATTCAACAATTCACTCACCGATATACTGGTATCGTGATTACTACTCGTATGGTCCTCGGGTTTGAAATGTTTTGGTTTACAGTCTTGTTGCGAATCACTACCACTACTGCCCCTGTTCCCTTTTTTTCGTTTCTTCTGTTTCTCTTTATCTTTTGTCATTTATGAGTATTTGACAGTGTTTTTGTTCACAGTAAAAGGTCCATATAATCACATTATAGAATTTCATGAGAGTGAAAAATTTACACGTCCATTTTACATAAGTCACGTGATAGTATGTCTTATAATTATTGTCGCATTTTTCGCAATAATAAAAACCTCGCATTATAATTTCTGAATTTACAGACATCTGAACCGTGATCTGTTAAAGGTTTTTTTTTATAGTTAATTCCTGTGTCACTTGGTCTCATTTGAAGAGTTGTCTCATTGGCAATCAAACCATATCTTCTTTTTTTTATATAATAAAACGAAGACCTGAACAACTATACATCATGAATTAAAATTCATCCTTATTTTAGTCATGATGGAGACAGAGTCAAATGAACAAATGGACTAGATGAAACTGAAAACACCAATTTAATCTGATACGAGAAAAGATTATATTTGCTGCGTTTTTTTTTCCATTTGCGCCAATCTGCACTTAATTAGCGCCTATTTTTTTTTCTCTGCGCCAAATTTATTTTCTTCATTTGCACAAATTAACAGGTAAACACAAGTCATGAGGCATATAAGATTTATAGAATTTATTTATAATAATAACAAAAATATTCCTTCTGACCTTTTGCCACTTGCCACTTGCTCACACGTGACGGGGAGCAGGAGGGGGAATTGAAAGCAGGATAAGTTTATTGCAAAAGTTTCAAAACTGTGTACATCACACTTGAAGTAGCACTTTATAAAATAAGATTGTAACAGTTTGACATAAAAAGCACATTTGCATATGCACAAATCTTTCTTAACTGAGTATTGGCATGCAATACTTCTGTTGAACTGCAACCGTGTGATATCTTCCCTACAATAAAGCATCCTCTTTTTTTTATTAAAAAAAAACCTTTTCATATTATGGTACATTTGCTGCCACGTTGAGAGATTTGATTATCATTTTTACAAGTTAATGCCTGTATTTTCTTTATGGCATCGGTTCCATATATGAAAGTAAATGTTCGGGTATCAGAAATGTGTTTAAATGATGATACCCATGAGCTCAACATGTGTCTATATACACATTTATCTATATTGTAGCTTGTGTTCATTGAACTGCTGCGTTTGGTTAAAAAAGATAAATTGTATCATCTAAATTTGTCAGACCTAACCTTTCGAATTAATTTGGCGCAAATAAAAAAAAATGTCAATGTGCGCAAATGAAAAAAAAATATGCTTTTTCAAAATTGGCGTAATTGTCATACGTACATTAACCGATCACATATTACTGGACAGATTTAAAAATAATATGATATTTAGATTTAGAAGCACTTTAAGAAATTGATTGATTGTTGTTTGCCATCAGTACAGCCGCAAATATTTCAGACAAGTTCGGGGAGAAAACTAAATCATGAATAGGGACTTAATGTTACTGGTCACATTAATGTCATCGGTCATTCAAGTGAAGTATACATACGAAACTTTGGACTGCACATAGTTTGTTTTGATAACAACTGCCGGTAGGTATAGACAAATACTGTTGATAGACGGTATATAGGAGAACTATAGTGTAGGTTAACCACCAAAGGTAGGTATAGACGTATAGACAAAAAACTGTTGATAGACGGTATATAGGAGCACTAAATTCTATGTTAACCACCGACAGTAGGTATAAAGAAATACTATTGAAAGACGGTATATAAAGGAGCACTATATTTTACGTTAACCATCGATGGTAGGTATCAAGAAATGCTGTTAATAGACGGTATATAGGAGCACTATATTGTATGTTAACCACCGACTGTAGGTAAATTCAGATACTTTTGACAGACGGTATAGAGGAACACTATATTGTATGTTAACCACCGACAGTAGTTAAAGACAAATACTGTTGATAGACGGTACATAGGGGCACTATAGTGTAGGTTAACCACCGACGGTAGGTATAGACAAAAAAAAAAACGGTTGATAGACGGTATGTATGAGCACAAAATTCTATGTTAACCACCGGCGGTAGGTATAAAAAAATACTTTTGAAAAACGGTATATTAAGGAGCACTATCTTTTAGGTTAACCACCGACGGTAGGTATAAAGAAATGCTGTTAATAGACGGTATATAGGAGCACAATATTATACGTTAACCATCGACGGTAGGTATAATTGAAAACTGTTGATAGACGGTATATACAGTGGAGATCACTTCTAACCTCTCATTAAATCTGTCAGGAGAACTGTTCTAGGACAGTACGTAGAACTGTCAGCCTGACACCTTTTAGTCAGTTCTAGGTTAGAACTGTTCTAGCTAGAACTGATTTGGTCAGTTCTACCTAGAACTAATTTGGACAGTTCTATCCTAGAACAGTTTTAGACAGTTCTACCTAGAACTGACCAAATCTTTGGTCAGTTCTACTTCTAGAACAGTTCTGCGGTTAGAATTGATTACAAATTCTACGGCCAGAAATGATTTATAAATTCTACGGCTAGAATTGATTTATAAATTCTACGGCTAGAATTGATTTATAAATCCTACAGCTAAAATTGATTTATAAATTCTACGGCTAGAATTGATTTGGTTTAAATTTAAGAATTCTTTGTCTAAATATAAAGGCTTCGGCAAAATAGCGATTAATAGTATAAAGAGTTTTGCTATTTTGCCGGTTTTAACCCCGCCATATTCTGCATGTATGTGACTGTTCCAAGTCAGGAGCCTGTTATTCAGTGATTTTCTTTTGTTGATGTAGTTTTCTTTCATTTTTTGAACATAAATTAAGCCGTTAATATTGGGGGGGGGGGGGGGGGGCATTATTATTTCATTTATTTTACATTTGTCATTCGGGGAGTCAGGATGACTCGTTTTACATAACAAAATTATCTGACCTTAATGTAATACGTTATTCCGGCCCAAACCACCACGGACGGATCCAGCAGTTTAAAAAAAAGGGGGGGGGGGGGGGTCCAACTAAAATTTATTGTCCTCATTCAAATGCATTGATCGTCTATAAAAAGGGTGCTGTACAGTAATTCAGTTATAATTTTAGGTCAAGAGGGACTGTAATATATACAAGTTATAGCAATATTGGAAAACAATGACCTCAAAATTGTGTACGCATGAATTTATAGTGCCAGCATGTCCTCTTTTTATTCAAAGTATTGAATCGTAAACAAATATCAGTAGTTTTCATACTTCAGACTGAGTCGTGTAATAAAATCTTTTGACCGCATCAATCTAAACTGACCTTATTTGCTCTTTCGTTCTGCAAATCTATATAGCTGTACAGTAATTCAGTTATAATTTTAGGTCAAGAGGGACTGTAATGTACAAGTTACAGCAATATTGGAAAACAATGACCTAAAAATTTTGTTCGCATGAATTTATAGTGCCAGCATGTCCTCTTTTTATTCAAAGTATTGAATCGTAAACAAATATCAGTAGTTTTCATACTTCAGACTGAGTCGTGTAATAAAATCTTTTGACCGCATCAACCTAAACTGACCTTATTTGCTCTTTCTTTCTGCAAATCTATATAGCTGTACAGTAATTCAGTTATAATTTTAGGTCAAGAGGGACTGTGATATATACAAGTTATAGCAATATTGGAAAACAATGACCTAAAAATTTTGTTCGCATGAATTTATAGTGCCAGCATGTCCTCTTTTTATTCAAAGTATTGAATCGTAAACAAATATCAGTAGTTTGCATACTTCAGACTGAGTCGTGTAATAAAATCTTTTGACAGCATCTATCTAAACTGACCTTATTTGCTCTTTCTTTCTGCAAATCTATAAAGCTGCACAGTGATTCAGTTATAATTGTAGGTCAAGAGGGACTGTAATATACAAGTTACAGCAATATTGGAAAACAATGACCTCAAAATTTTGTTCGCATGAATTTATAGTGCCAGTATATCCTCTTTTTATTCAAAGTATTGAATCGTAAACAAATATCAGTAGTTTTCATACTATAGACTGAGTTGTATAATAAAATCTTTTGACCGCATCAACCAAAACTGACCATATTTGCTTTTTTTATATGTGAGTCTATATAGTTGCACAGTACTTCAGTTATACTTTTTTTACTGTAGTATATATAAATAACTGCAATATTTGAAATTGAACAAACATCAGTAGTTTTCATACCTCAGACTGACTCATGTAACAAAAATATGTGTCTGCATCAATCAAAACTGACCATATTTGACAGCATCAACCAAATCTGACCATATATGACATTACGGTCACATGACTATATATAACTTATGTCTATGGGCGCTGATAACACAATAACGACAGAAGATCCGTTACATCCAAACTTAAATTATTAAATAATGAACCGTCACAAAAAGTGACTTTTTAAGTCAGTATACATAAAGCTCATGATGGTTTTTTTTTAAACAAAACTATTTAACGGCATCATCCAACACTCACATCACTGATTCATATACTTTATTTTAAAATGAAAAGTACATGTATGAGAAGTTCTCTTTTTGGAAAGGTATACTGACTTTACTGTTAATATAATTTGAAGAAGGAAAATCATTGGTTTTGTTTGTAGCCTTACGTCCAGTGGCAAATATTTCATTCATGTTCAGATCGAGTATATTTTTCTGACGTTCCAGACTCCCAGATATTATTCATGATATGGATAAGTCTGGCAACGAGATAATGCAAATCTGAGACCTCAGTGCAAATGTACATAGTTTTCTTGCGTTAAACAACACTGTGTTCATTACTATGATATCCCATAATTCATCCACTGTACAAATTTCGTTTGAACATTTGTCAAAACAGAATCTTAAATCATGAATGTAAATCCAAGGCAAACAAGGTAAATTAAGATTAAATTTACTTGAATTAAATGCAGTTATATTTACGAAGAGACCGTTAAAAACGGGGAACGAAGAAACGTAAACAATGATGTTTCATTGCAATCTCATAAAAATATTTCTCCGATGAGTTGGATAACCTCCTATCCACTTCGATATTTGTTTTCAAGTTTTTTTTCAAGTTTTTATTAAATTAAATTTGTACATGTAACTTTTGATCAGTAAAAAATATAGAAACATCTGCTATTATATATAGTAAAGTAATTGGAACTGATTTTTTCTTCTAAATTCTAAACTGCCCTTTCTGCAGTGACGTCATTTAGAATTGTTCTACAGTCCTGACTGATTTAGTCCACCGTGTTTAGTCAGTTCTGCTGACAGTTCTACGGTTAGAACTGATTTGGTCAGTTCTACCTAGAACAGTTTTAGACAGTTCTACCCTAGAACTGATCCTGACAGTTCTACCTAGAACTGATTTAGTCAGTTCTACCTAGAACTGATCCTGACAGTTCTACCTAGAACAGTTCTAGGATAGAACTGTTCTAGCTAGAACTGTTCTAGGACAGGTTAGAACAGTTCTATGACAGAATATTCTGACAGTTCTAATGAGAGGTTAGAAGTGATCTCCACTGTAAGAGCATTATATTATACGTTAACCATCGACGGTAGTTATGAAGAATTACTCGGTCAATAGACGGTATATAGGAGCACTATATTGTATGTTAACCATCAACAGTATGTATAGACACATAATTCTATTAAACAGTATATACATTTTGTAGGAGCACTATATTATACGTTAACCACCGACGGTAGGTATAAAGAAATACTATAAACTTTTAAGGTAGGCGGTATATAGGAGCACTAATTTCTATGTTAACCACCGACGGTAGGTATAAAGCAATACTGTTAATAGACGATATATAGGAGCACTATAGTGTATGTTAACCACCGACATTAGGTATAGACAAATACTGTTGATATACGGTCTACAGGATTACTGTATTGTATGTTAACCACCGACGGTAGGTATAGAAACATAGTGTTGATAGACGGTATATAGGAGCACTATATTGCATGTTAACCAACGACGGTAGGTATAGAACAATACTGTTGATAGACGGTATATAGGTGCACTGTATTGCATGTATAACCACTGACGGTAGGTATAGACGGGTACTGTCGTTAGACTGTATATAGGAGCACTATATTGCATGCACCGACGGTAGATCGAGTCTGTGATAATTGTATGAATATTTAAGAAGATGAAGCCCATGTTATTTTGTCGTGTCCTTGATGATGATTTTAGAAAAAAAATATTTGATGAAGCAACACATTTTAATAGTGATTTATGTCTTTTGATGATAAACAGAAATTAGTGTTTTTATTTACAGATAATAATATGATTCGGAGCTGTGCCAAAGCCTGTAATCTTATTTTAGATAGACGTAGAAATGTTTTATATTGTAAATAATGTTAATGTCAATATGTTTTATAATCGATGCATTCTTTATATAGTTTTTAATGTTATAGTCTCTTGTAATTCTGTACAGAATGGCTCTCTTTTTATATTTATATATTTTTACATTAAATGTAATGTTGTATTATATATTATTGAGAGATGAGACTTAAATAAAATATTGAATTGAAAATCGAAAGACAATTATTTATTGGATAAGGTTGATTGAACATTAATGCTTGGGAAGTTGCAATAAGTCTTCGGTCACGTGCCGCATGGCACGCGTTAATAAAAAAGTAATTTAACTTCAAAATTATGATATATATCGATACCCAATTTTATATTTATGAGTTATATACTTATATCTTCTCATATCCATGTTTGTGGTTTCATAATATTGTTTTAATGTTCTTAGTGCACCAATGATTTGTATAGTCCTTCAGTGCACTAAGAAGTCCTTTCCAGTATTTCTACACAACTATAAAGAAATAGATATTTTGAAAAGTCTTAATAAATTCAAATGATTACAAATCTAATCTAAATCCGATTTTAATTATTTCGTGATTCTAAAATACGGGTTTTTTTGGCAAAAATTACATTTTTTGTTATCTAATATGACTTTAAAACACTGATTTAAGATATATGTGTGTTCAAAAAGTATCATAATATTCCCAGTTTAAGGAAAACAAAAGACGTTTTTTTCTAAAAAATGTTTTACAAAGTTGTTTTATTTTGTTTAATTTTGTCGTAATTTGCTAGTCAGTCAGTCAGTGTCGGATTCCGGGCGACATTGCGTACGCTTTGCCCTTTGATTTGAAAATATATAATTTTAGCATTATTAAAATCGTTTTTTTTTTATTCTTTGCTACAATCGATATGATTGCTTCCGCTGTATCATTAAAGCTAGTGAATTGGTCTAAATGTCCGTACAATGTAAAGTAATGTTTCTTTTCATGACTTGTTTATTCCTAAATATATAAGCGTTTTCTATTTTTATCTGATAAGTCCACACAAGAATTTTCATTAGTCTAGAAAGTTCGCTATAGTGTTCCATCAATGTCTTAGTGCAGGTTCGAGAGTTTAGACTAGTTAGTGCACCAAAGCAGCCTATGTGGTTTATAGACGTACCGGTAAGTCACTGGCCCACAATACCACAACCGTCCTTTTGATGATCAATTTGTTACCTTGCTGGGACTATCATACTAATAACATAATAGTCCCTGTTAAATCAGAGCTCTACCGTTAAACAGTAATTGTTATTAATGTTATTATTTTATTTTTACGCTGTCTCAATTTGTAATAAGTTATTTTGAAAAGTATAATATAGTGTCTTGTAAGTCATATTTGGGCAGGATATTGTTTGTTTTAGAGTGTATGAATAATTTTTATTGAAATCAATTTATAATTCATTATGAAAAAAACTAAACTATATGAATCGTATGTCATCGAAGACAGCTGATTGGATAAATATGATAGGTTGTTACGCCTACATTGATACTGATGTCCAATCGAATACCAGCAGACACCTGTCAGTAAAAATAAATTGCAAGCGTGGATAAATTAGAGATTTATTTGTGTATCCGATATTTGAAAAATAAGTAAGATAGCCACTATTCGTTTACTCTTTTTCAGGTGAATTTCAATAACTGTTTTTTTTTTTTTCACTTTCTTATATTAAACAGAAAGGTATTTAAATTGAGCGTACAACATGTAACGGAATTTTACATGCATTTTACATAGCGACTTGTGTTTTCCGGAACGTTCCTATTTTCAACATTTCACAGACCTCTGAAAAAAGTTAGATCATACAGGTTTCATCTACCATGTGCATAAAACATTATCAAATTATATTTGTAGATTGTAAAAGATTAAGAATATTTTTATATCTATACTAAATAATCTGAAATAAAATAAAACACATTTCTCTCTGCCTGAATGCAATCGTAAGCAAATTTTCATACTTGACACTGGACATTATTTTTAGAGCAATGCAAAACATATAATAATAAAATTGAGAAAGGAAATGGTGAATATGTCAAAGCGACAACCACCCGACCATAGAGCAAACAACAGCCGAAGGCAACCAATGGGTCTTCAATGTAGCGAGAATTCCCGCACCCGTAGGTGTCCTTCAGCTGGCCCCTAAAATATGCATAATAGTACAGTGATAATGGACGTCATACTAAACTCCGAATTATACACAAGAAACTAAAATTTAAAATCATACAAGACTAACAAAGGCCAGAGGCTCCTGACTTGGGACAGGCGCAAAATTGCGGCGGGGTTAAACATGTTTATGAGATCTCAACCCTCCCCCTATACCTCTAGCCAATGTAGAAAAGTAAAAGAATAAATAAAATAATGTATACTATCAATCAAAATTAAAGACTTTTGAACGTAACAATATGGTACAAATCCATTTGGTTTACTGAATTTTTATATATTTTTTTTTATCTAAATGAAAATGTTGTAAACTGCTCCCGGTTAATATAAATTAGAAGATGTGGTATGTGTGTCAATGAAACAACTCTCCATCATTCAAGTCACATGGTATAATTTAATAAGAGGTCAAAAGTACGGCCTCAACACGGAGCTTTGGCCCTCATCAAACAGCAAGCTATAACGGTCCCTAAAATGACTAGTGTAAAACAATAAAAATGGAAAACAAAAGTCTAATCTATAAATACGGTCATTTCGCTACGTTATTTTATAGCTTTTTGGTCAACTCCGAAATAGCAAGTACGCGTCTCACTGCTTTTCAAAATGAGTAGTAACACTGGTGCTTCAAAAAATCTGATACGAAACAGAAATATAAACCGTACATTAGATTTTATCAATCAGAAACAGAAATATAAACCGTACATTAGATTTTATCAATCAGAAACAGAAATATAAACCGTACATTAGATTTTATACATTAGATTTTATCAATCAGAAACAGAAATATAAACCGTACATTAGATTTTATCAATCGTGTATTAACTAACGTTGGTTGCTATTTTTCTATGATATGATTTACTCCTGTATTTAGTTCAGGCTAAAAAAAATGACGAAAAAAAAATATTCAAGAGAGTTATCGACATCTGTCTTTATATGTATATAATCACTGGGATAAAGCTGATGACCGTAACTGCATTCACGGTCATCCCAAGATGTCGGATGAAAAATTAGGTCAGTATTTGTATTGTCTGTTTAAGTGTTTCTATATCATTTTATTTACAAAGCATACATTGGTACGATGTAAATGTATAAAAGAATCACACGGAAATCAAAAATTGCTACCAAGAAATGTGTATGAAAGAGGAAATTGGATTTGAAAAAATCGCTAAGATGACCGTAAATCGTCAGTAAAATATTTTCGAGATGACAGTAACATATAACAAGGATGACCGTGACTAGTAAAAAGATGACCGTAATTTGTAATGGATGACCGTAATTTATAAAGGATGACCGTAATATTTAAAGGATGACCATCGATTCTCAGAAATATACGTATTTGTATTACCTTTTTTGTATCAAATAATTAATCGTGTTGGTATAAAACGTATTTATAAGACTGCATTATCCTATAGGTAGAAGAAAATAAGACTTGCTTCAAATACCGTGATAGCTCACCAACTGTATACATGTAAAATCGTATCCGAAAGAAAGAAGAATCTTGCTAGCTTTGAACACGAGCTATATTGTAGACAATGTGCTTTGCACGATAGTGTTGTATATATATTATTGGAGGGCACCTTATATAGTGTACAAGGGGGTTGGAGTGTTCAACCATTTTTACATTTCTAACTCTATCCGATGTATATAGTACTGTAGAAAAATCATTCAAGTGAAAACCAAATATAAATCTAGAAGATCAAAATATAGCATCAAAAGATGTTGCTCAAATTTTAAAGTCAGTGACGATTATGTCCAAGAAGGGTGTCCAACGGAATTAAAAATAAAATTTATTAGGTCGTTAGTTTTCTCGTTTGAATTGTTTTACATTGTTATTTATGGGCCTTTTGTAGCTGACTACGCGGTATGTTCTTTGCTCATTGTTGAAGACCGTCCGGTGACTTATAGTTGTTAATTTCTGTGTCATTTTGGTCTCCTGTGATGAGTTGTCTTTTAGAGAGTTGTCTCATTGGCAATCATACCATTTCTCTTTTTATATTTATGAACTATTGCCAAATATTGATGCAAAACTAAAAGAGATAGAGCGATACGAAGACTTCATTTCCGTATTGAAATCCTTGTCCAAAGGAATAATTACTGAACATATTGCTTTTCATTTGTTACTAAATGTCGGAAGGGTTTAATCTTAGTCAACCCAACTGAATGCAGAATAAATTTTGCAGTTTCATCGGATCCAGTGTTGTCAAAGCACTGTTTATATTTTTTTGGCAGGTGTGAAGATTTTAATCTGATTCCGCTGGATAATCATATGTTTAATTAATGGGTTTTTTTTCTTCAACTTTACGTCGTATCGCTGTCAATTTGTATTATATTCTTCCCTATACAGCCTGGAGCTAAACAAGGAGATAACTTAAGTCCTAGCCTGTTTAAGATTTTCATCAATGACCTTCCCATCTATTTGGAAAAATCTCTAGACCATGTAAATATTAATTGGCGACCTAACCATTGTTTGATGTATGCTTTAAACTTTAAATTATTGGAAAATAATATTGTCAAAATTGGTGTCTTACTCTCAACCCAAATAAAGCAAAAAATTAGAATTTCAACACGGTAGGCAAATACAAAGAATATGATATAGAATGTGTACAACATTGTAAATATCTAGGTGTGTATTTTAGTGCTTCATTTACATTCTCCTTTGCCCAAAATAAATAATACAAGAAAGCTTTAAAAGCATATTTTAAACTTAGAAAACAATTATTATCTCTAAATCCTAGCTTAAAAAATAGTATATACATGTTTTTGATCATACTATTAAGCTTATTCTTCTTTATGGAAGTGAAATTTGGAGCTCATTGAATCCCTTGATAGCAAACTTTAGATATGGAAACCAATTAATTTGCATGGATAAAATTTATTTAAATTTAACTTGTTTTAAAAGCTACACAGTAAATTTTGTAAATTCATTCTGGGTGTGCACAAAAAAAACCACAAATTTTGCAGTCTTATCTGAAGGGGGGGGGGGCAAGGGGGGTCCCAATAACAGCAAAACAGCAAATTGATTTGGCTCACAACAGATTACAAGGAATTAAAATGGACAAAAACAGATAACAGTAAATGAAATATTAAAATAATTCGGTCTTTGACAAATCAGTATTTCTTATTACGGATATAATCCTTTGTAATGCATTCCATTTTTTATGACTATGTTTTTAGTATTAATTTATGTATCTAGAATGTGTTTAATTAGTTATCAAAAGTACCAGGATTATAATTTCATACGCCATACGCGCGTTTCGTCTACATAAGACTCATCAGTGACGCTCAGATCAAAATAGTTAAAAAGCCAAACAAATACAAAGTTGAAGAGCATTGAGGACCCAAAATTCCAAAAAGTTGTGCCAAATACGGCTAAGGTAATCTACTCCTGGGGTAAGAAAATCCCTAGTTTTTCGAAAAATTCATAGTTTTGTAAACAGAAAATTTATAAAAATGACCATATAATTGATATTCATGTCAACACCGAAGTGCTGACTACTGGGCTGGTGATACCCTCGTTTAAATTACTACTCAATATATTATACTATTTTTTATACGCTCATTTACGGACATATTATGGTATACTGTTGTCCATTTGTTGTAAACATGTCGGACATTAACTCAAAAACTCTTTAACCATTTGCATTAAACTTTGGGAAATTGTTTATATCTATTGACCATGTTGACGTGAGCTCCCTTTTTGGTTTTTTCTTTTTATATAAATTTTTGATTTTAAGTTTCTGGGTAATGGGTTTTTATTCAATAAAATTGGTGTTTTTTTTCTTCAGTTTTCTGATAATATCTCAAAAATGCTTTCACAAAGCAAGGAATGTTGGTGAATTGTTTATATCTATTAACATGAGGTAACTTTCAATTTTTATAAATTTTAGATTTTACGTTTCCATTTAACGGGTTTTATTAATTAAAAAGGGGTGATTTTCCAGTTTTCAGACATTAACACAAAAATGTTTTCAGCAGTTCTCATGAAACGTTGGTGTATTGTTTATATATATTGACTCAAGCTCCCTTTGTTGCTAATCAAAAAAGTGACCTAATAGAGTTTGAATATTCTGACTTTTTCTAAATGACCATTTAATGAGGTGTGTGAATTTTTCTTAATAAAACTATGAGGCAAAGTGGTATATAGGGTAGAAAAATCAAAAGCACCAATTACATTTGTATAAGCATGCAATTTATCAAGTACTTCGAACGAATTTTGACACTCTTAAAGCAATTTATTCCACTATTTTCAAAGGCCTTATTTGAACAATTTTTTATCAGCTGAGGTTTTTGATTGTACCAAGTGTACTAGTAAGTAGAATACATAGTTTAGTAGGGAAACAATGGCTTGAAACGAAATAAATCTTTGTTTGTAATGAGTTATGTGCAGCTTCGGACCCAAGTACATGGTTGGAACTTTCATTGTACAATGCATTTGGTTCTGCTTTGAAAAGAATCACAGAGCTGAGTCTATGTACCATATCATATAAAAGGTTAAGTGGTTGTTAGGACCTAGTCCTTAATTGAGATCCTTGTCAGATATTCCTGGCCATATGTTTTCCTTTTTGTCATATTAAGAATTGTTTTAATTTAATATGTTCGTACGGAAAACAAGGAACATTATTCTCATACAAAAAATTAAGATAATTCTAAATACACATTCATAAAAAAAAAGGAATTTATTACAAAGGATAATCATAAGATATACTTGAATTGTCCTGGACCTCACTTCTGTGATGGGTATATGTTAATGGAATCCTTCTCTGAATACGGGACAAACATATTAGTAGTGGTAGACCCCAATGGCCAATGATCTTCAATTTATACTGAATATTGACTGTCAAAAAAAAATGCTAACATTCCAATTTTCAATAACAGTTAACAGCAAATACAGTATCACAATAACAGATAACAAAAAAACTAAAAGCCCAATAACAGCTAACAAAGAATAAGACAATAACAGCTAACAGCAAATATATTTTCAAAATAACAGATAACAAAGAATTAAATTGCCCCATAACAGCATAACAGTTAAACCCCTTGCCCCCCCTATCTGAACATGGTCGGTTTCCACTGTACCTTGAATTAGTTAAGTCGATTTTGAATTATTGGCCTAGAATAGAAAATTTTAGAATCATTTCCTTTAGTGCAAGATGCATACCAGCATTCAAAAACTTTAATTTCTCAGTATAAATCGTGCTCCAAACCTTAGACTTAGCAATGTATAATTCTGGTAATATTGAAAATGAAGTTCATTTTCTCTTTTATTGCACATATTATAACTAAGACAGAAACCATTTATATCACATTATTTCTGAATCATGTTCCAATTTCATAAACTTAATTTCGTAAGAGAAATTGCTATGGCTGTTGTCTTGTGATAACTCAACTGTATTAAAAGAGTTGTGTATATTCCTGGTAAAACACTGCAAATAGCAGATTTATATTCCGTGTTTCGTAAAATCAGCTTTTGCTGTTATTTAATACATTTTGTGTTTTACTATTGTATTGTTTATTTTTGTATATATGTTATGTTTGTCACAGATCATGCTTTTGATTCATATGTCAATAAAATTATTGGATTTGATTTGATTTAAAAAATTATTTGTTTATTGACCGGATTCAGTTTCTCTATTTATTTTGTTCATCTAGTTCTGACACGGGGAGGATTGTTGTTATTGCCTATCGAAATCAACAGTATATCCTTGAGCACCGTCCCTTGGTGTCTTCTGCACTGAGATGAACAAATTTCCATCTTAATTTTATAGATTATAATTCAAGTCTTTTCAAACTTTACTTTTAATAAGGTTTTTTTTTGTGTGCATTGCTGGACATAGAAATAATAATGGTAATAAGGAAGGAAGGGGAAACGGTACTTTTAATGTATTTTTGTTATTAATGCCTATTATAATATCTGTCGCCTTATATAGATTAGACAGTTGGTTTTTACCGTTGAATGGTTTTACACTAGTAATTTTGGGGCCCTTTATAGCTTGTTGTTCGGTGTGAGCCAATTATATTTAAGGCTCCGTGTTGAAGGCCGTACATAGACCTATAACGGTTTACTTTTATAAATTGTTATTTGGATGGAGAGTTGTCTCATTGACATTTATACCACAACTTCCTATATGTATATAATGTACAATGTCTCATGTTTGTTGCTTATACTATCATTATTGGTAATTGTAAATGCTCCCTGTGATACCCTGATTGGAAACATTAAATATTTGATTTATTTGATTTGTATTCAAATTTTAACGTCGTTATCAATAAATATTTAAATATTTACGTGAAATATGCAATTAAATATCATAGTCATCAACTCTAAATACGGCAAATATTTGAAAAGAAATTGATAAAACATATTTATAACCGCTACCTGAGCCCCTATTGAGACAAACTCAACAAACAGTTATGAATATGAATTGACGGACCGGTCATCCTTTAAAAGTTACGGTCATCCTTTACAAATTACGGTCATCTTTTAGCCAATTACAGTCACCCTTGTTATGAATCTCTGATCCTGTTACGGTCATCTCGATTATGATTTACGGTCATCTTAGCGATTTTTTCAAATCCAATTTCCTCTTGCATACACATTTCTCCGTAGTAATTTGTTGATTCCGTATGAATCTTTTATATATTTACATCGTACCAATGTATGCTTTGTAAAGAAAATGATATAGAAACACTTATACAGACAATACAAATACTGACCTAATTTTTCATCCGACATCTTGGGATGACCGTGAATGCAGTTACGGTCATCAGCTTTACCCCAGTGTATAATGGTCAATATAAACTGTCAATTAAATTTTAAAATATGCTTATATAATTGTTGCATTTATTTTAAAAAAAAATGTTTTATTTGTAAATGTAATAATTTAACCTGGTTTAACCTTATACATGTTATATACAATATAACACATGAAACAGACTTAAATCTGGCTACTAGTGTTTGTGGCAGCAACCCAACATCAGGTTCTCCGATTCATCTGAATATCTCAGGGTAGATAGATCTTGACCTGATAAACAATTTTACCCTCTGTCAGATTTGCTCTAAATGCTTTGGTTTCAGAGATATTAGCCAAAATCTACATTTTACCCCTATGTTCTATGTTTAGCCATGGCGGCCATCTTGGTTGGTTGGCCGGGTCACCGGACACATTTTTAAACTGGATACTCCAATGATGATTGTGGCTAAGTTTGGTTAAGTTTGACCCAGTAATTTCAGAGGAGAAGATTTTTGTAAAAATTAACAGACGACGACGACGAAGACGACGACGACGGCGGACGCAAAGTGATGAGTAAAGCTCACTTGGCCCTTTGGACCAGGTGAGCTAAAAACCAGAAGCTAGTGGAGTTCATATTACAATTGAAGGGGCCCAAACAATTCGTGTCAAACTACGTGAATTTCCCCCCTAATGTGTCACCAATACAGAACACTCCTCGTCCTTTTGACACAAAATGCAAACTAAGTGGCATATCGCTGACGCCAATGTCTGCAGAGAAAGACAGTAAACAAAGTAGACAAGGTTGCTCCGATGAACATGAGTGATAATACAGAAACCAAAATTACTATCATATTTGCTACCTTTTATGTAAAACAATAAAAATAAATTAATCCAAAAAATGTATGTGTACATATGTTTTATTTTACTGATTTGCAGCTTTTAAATTATTATTATAGATTATTATTTTATCTATTGTACTTCAAACTGTATCGATGTATCTGTTTTGTTTTTACTTTTTGTGGAGAATTTAAAATGTGTTCACTAAATAGTTATCGAAGGTATCAGGATTATAATTTAATACGCCAGACGCGCGTTTCGTCTATACCTAAGACTCATCAGTGACGATCAGATCAAAATAATTATAAAGCCAAACAAGTACAAAGTTGAAGAGAATTGAGGACCTAAAGTTCTAAAAAAGTGTATTGTTATAATTGGTCAATGACTCGTAATATTGAAAGAAACTTAAACCATCGGCGTTGATCGTGAACTTTCAAATAAATCAACGAGGCATAGCGGAGTTAAAATGCAGGTCAAATCGTGTACTTTAAAAAAAACTACTAAAGATGGCAATCCAAATCATAACGTTGAATGAAAACGGCTAACGTGATAAAAAGAAACGTAATTTGGTTTTTAATTGGTTAGCTGATTTACGTTGTCTACAAGAAACACATTGCACAGTGAATGATTTAACGCAATGTCAAATGAATGGAAGGTAAATGGGGGCAAAAACAGTGTTTGGAATTGCGGAACCAGTGATTCTCGTGGTGTCTCTATTTTACAAACAACAACATGTCCCGGCGAAGTCGTGTTTGATAATAGTAACCCGCAAAACGGTCGAATAATAACATGTAGCATCAAAACGGAAAGTGCGATTTATCATATTTCAAATATATATGCATCAATAGTGGCATCGAGAGGAAACAGCTTTTTGAATCATTTCATAATTTTTTTTGGTAATTTTACAGACGATAATGTAGACCATTACAATATTTTGGTAGGGGATTTTAACTGTACTTTTGACAAAACAAATGATAGAAATCCCTCTCATACTCGTGATGATATTGGTACAAAGGACTTACTTTTTTTATTGTCACAATATGATCTAACAGATATTTGGAGAGGGAGACAGATATCCAAAAGATAAACGGTATACGTTTCAGAGAGGAAAAGTCTAGAATCGACTATAACTTTTGTGATACAAATCTTTTAAATAAAGTTTAGAATGTTGGTATCGCGCATTGTCCTTTTAGCGATCATGATCTTGTGTCGTTCAAATTAAAACTTGATGAAATAAAAACAGAGGTCCTGGTATGTGATGAATATAAATACAATCAATTGTGAAAAATTTAAAAATGCATTTAAAATTTGGTGGGAAACCTGGAAAAAAGAAAAACATAGGTTTTAAAAAAATCAAGATTGGTGGGATGTAACAAATTCACAAATAAAAAAGTTAACAATGGAAGTAAATAAAACCTTAAACAAATATTCTTAAAAAAGTGGAGTCGAATACAAACAGATGATGGGCATAATAAATACAATAAAGACGAAATATTAAACTTTACTCAAATTTATTTAGCTCCGAGGGATGACATTTGGAAAGTGCAAAAGATTTTACAAGTCACATCGAAAATAAAGTAAACGATAACGACAAAAAAAATACTTGACCATGATATTACCGCGGAAGAAATAATGAAAGTTCTAAAAATTATAAAAACAGGGGCGGACTGGATCATATCTGAATTTTATGTAATATTTTGGAATATCATACAATAATAGTTTTGTACGTTATTGCAAGAAATATTTAATGAAAAAACATTGTCGGACTCGCAATATAAAGAAGTTTTAGCATTATTATTTAAGGGCGGGGAACGAGATAATATACGAAACTGGCGCCTTCTTACACTAGTGAGTTATTATTAAATTATTGCTAAAATACTAGCAGAAAGATTAAAAATAGTCCTTCTTAAGCATCCCTACAAAGAAGGATTTGTAAAAGGCGACAGTTAACGGAAGCGAATAGAATGATAGAGGATATCATAAAATATAATGCTAATGAAGATTAAGAGGGTATAATTGTCTTTTTAGACTAACAAAATGCCTTTGATAGGATAGACTGAGGATGGCTGGACTTCGTTATGATGGAATTAAAAAATTGGGATAATTTTCATGGTTGGATTCAAATCTTATTAAAACATGCACAGACGTGTATAAAAACTAATGACTACGTCTCAAAATATTTTTTAATTTCTAGACCAGCCAGACAGGGGTGTCCTATTGCGCCTTTTTATATATATTACAGGCAGCGCCCTTGCCCTTTGCAATAAGGACAGAAAAAGACATTTCAGGCATTATCTTGAAAATTATTTTGAAGACAATAACAATCAAAACCAATGAGTGAACAAGAACTCACAAAACCAAAGGACATTTACATCAACAGTTATAAATAATAATTAAGAAACAACACGAACTCCACTAAAAACCGGGATTGAAATCAGATGCTCCGGAAGGGTAAGCATTTATAATATGAAATATTAGACAAATATGAAAAGACCTCGGGTTCTAACATTTATTACAAACAGACTAAGGGAATTAATATGGCGCAAAAAAAAAAAAAAAAACGCAGACGACCTACTTTTAAAAAGATAAGCTGGACAACAGATAACAGAAAAACACTAGGTATTTACCATGGTTATAACATTGATAATGACTAACCTTGGAAATCAATATTAGAAAAAGTAGAATATTGTGTACATGTCTGGAAAAGTAGAAAATTGACTTACTCTGGAAAAGTCCTGATTGTTAAAAATTTAATTATAGTAGTGTATGGTTATGAGTTAGAAGTAAGAGGTATACCTGAAAAATACAAAAAAAAAATAATAAGATAATTTGGAATTTTATTTGGGATGGGAAAGTGACTCAAGTAGACCGGAAGATTTGTTGTTTAGATGTTAAAAAGCGGGCATGGGAACGGGGATGGAAAATGTAGATAGTTGGATAGAAAGTAAATATACCAAATCGTTATATTCGATATTACATAAGCCATTATCTAGTTAGAATTTAAAACGGTAAATTTTGGTTAAAAAAATGATAAGAAATTTGAGAATGAACTTTTTCTGTGTAAATGTTCTGAACTTTCGGGTCTTGAGATAAAAAAAAACACATACCAAATTATTACAAAAGCGCTTTCCAATCGTGGTAAAAATTAACAAAGATCACACAGGTTATATTTAAAAAAATGGAAGTAAAAAACAGCGATTATTTAGAAACTCCAATATTTTATTTCAGGGCAAATCTTTTCTTATTCGTCCTTCTCAAAAAGTCAGACAAAAACTATTAGTGATATATGGGACGATAATACCAAAGATTTAAGTCGTGCAATGACATATATCGACAATTAATAGAATTTTAAATGGGCTATTTGGGAAAAAACTAAATAAATGCAAATTCGAAAAAAATCAATTGAATATGCCGTCAGTCTATATAGGCTTTGCTAAAACTGCACATGAAAAACGAATTAAATGTTTCCTGCTACGCTCGGATTTAACATATATATACAAAACGAAAATTAAACTCTTTCTTGAAAAAATACAGGACGATGTATTTAGTTCTACTGCTCTAAACGAAAGGTGTGTTCGATTCCATATATAATAATTGTATTGTATCTTGTGAATAAAATAGTGAACAATATGTTATTTTAACAGTTAGAAAACCAATATTTTTATTGTAATCAATATTTGAATCTATGTCTGTGCATATAAGGTACATAAGTAAATTACCACATATGACAGGCTTCGTAATACATAAGTACTTACCACATGTGCGTTATCTTTTTTTTAATAACCCATGTGTATATTAAAGTATACTTTCTATTTCTACTCAATCACATACAAATTTTCCAATTCAAACTATAACTTATTTTTCGCAATCAAATTTTAAAGTTTTTCCAGTTTAAATCAACACATGTTTATTCATTGAACCGGATATACGATAGTGATTTACTATTGTATATATAGCCCATACCGCATAATGAACTACAAACGGCCCCGACATAACAATGTAAAACAAATCAAAAGAGAAAACTAACGCCTTATTTGTGTAAAAAAATGCTGAAGTTATTAATTAAGTTATATGTTATCTCAATAACATACATGTTAAAGAAAAATTATTTCTGATATATTGCATAATAAACGCGTATGAATACAATAAGTCGAACATGTTAAAGGCAGTTAAGTGCAACATAGACGTTGAGCTGCAAAAGTTTCTTATCATCTACATTTCACCTGGATAGATGCACGCTTGATAAAGCTAGTTGGTCTAGCGAAATATTGCGTTTATTTTCATCATTTTGTAAATATTTTAAACATTCTTATATTTACATATTAAATAGTGTGTTAAAATTACATTGTTAGGCAATCTATAATTTTATTTGTGTAATTGAATTAATCTCTGTACTGATTAATCCACACTCCCTTAGATTTTATGTCATGTGCTGCTATTTATAGGCACTTATATAATAAATATATATATATATATAAGTACGTCTGAGTCAGTGACAACCCTACAACAGATGTATCCATCGGATCGCCATCAATGATGGTGATACATGGCTGTGTACATAATGTATATACAACTCGTCTAAACACCAACCCAACAATGTTAGATCTGTAAATTTGCTTTCGCAAATTTTTGGTTCTTCCCTCGCCGGGATTCGAACCCATGCTTCTGTGATATCGTGACACCAAATCGCCTGCACTACAGCCGTCCCGCTAGATCACACGACCACCTGGGCTCTCAAAAAAAGAGCTTTCGCTGGCCATGTGTTACCTTTCCACGTCAGTTTTAATCTAGCGGCGTACTACAGTACATGATATATAAGGCATGAAGATGTTATTGTTACAGATCAGCTAAATTATCTATAGTAAAGGATCCTACAAATTAATGTAAGATACAGTCACAGAAAATAATTATATTCATAAGTACGTCTGAGTCAGTGACAACCCTACAACAGATGTATCCATCGGATCGCCATCAATGATGGTGATACATGGCTGTGTACATAATGTATATACAACTCGTCTAAACACCAACCCAACAATGTTAGATCTGTAAATTTGCTTTCGCAAATTTTTGGTTCTTCCCTCGCCGGGATTCGAACCCA
Source organism: Mytilus edulis (assembly GCA_019925275.1). Taxonomy (NCBI): domain Eukaryota; kingdom Metazoa; phylum Mollusca; class Bivalvia; order Mytilida; family Mytilidae; genus Mytilus; species Mytilus edulis. The sequence continues at coordinate 31,039,662 of CM034358.1, read as the reverse complement.
TGCTACTGTGATATCGTGACACCAAATCGCCTGCACTGCAGCCGTCCCGCTAGACCACACGACCACCTGGGCTCTCAAAAAAAGACCTTTCGCTGGCCATGTGTTACCTTTCCACGTCAGTTTTAATCTAGCGGCGTACTACAGTACATGATATATAAGGCATGAAGATGTTATTGTTACAGATCAGCTAAATTATCTATAGTAAAGGATCCTACAAATTAATGTAAGATACAGTCACAGAAAATAATTATATTCATAAGTACGTCTGAGTCAGTGACAACCCTACAACAGATGTATCCATCGGATCGCCATCAATGATGGTGATACATGGCTGTGTACATAATGTATATACAACTCGTCTAAACACCCTTTACTATAGATAATTTAGCTGATCTGTAACAATAACATCTTCATGCCTTATATATCATGTACTGTAGTGGAAGTAAAAAAGTGGAAGTGGAAAGGTAACATATGGCCAGCGAAAGCTCTTTTTTTGAGAGCCCAGGTGGTCGTGTGGTCTAGCGGGACGGCTGCAGTGCAGGCGATTTGGTGTCACGATATCACAGTAGCATGGGTTCGAATCCCGGCGAGGGAAGAACCAAAAATTTGCGAAAGCAAATTTACAGATCTAACATTGTTGGGTTGGTGTTTAGACGAGTTGTTATATATATATATATATATATGAAAGTGACAAATCTGCAACAGATCCATAGACAGGATCACCTGTGAAGGTGAAACACGACTGAAAAAAAGCATTTTATATTCATAATTATATACAAATATATGGCATTGACTGGTAGTCGGTCAGCCTCGAATACGGGTTCAATTATTTTGTTGAACCCCCTAATCAAATGACTTTATTACTGTATTTCTCGGCTTCTCCACCAAGCATGATGCATTCACGAGAAAGAGCAGGTATTGGTTTACTCGTAGAAATACAAGTGTGTCTTTATAGTGGTTACACTCTGTTGTTACCTAGCATATGAAAATGCAACTCTAAGTGTTGGACATGTACAAAAAGGTATATTCATTTATCATTATAATTTCACCATCCTTAATATATATGTAATATTTGTCACTGGATATAAGATATACATCAGTATTATCATCGTCGTAAGAACTATAGATTGAGACTAAATCTCCGTCGTAAGTACATGTATTTTATATAGCCTGAGGCTTTTTCGTCGTAAGTATTATAACTTGGAGGCTCAATTCTTTTCGGATATTTTAGCCAATTTATGTCGAGAACTTATTTTACGCATGCATCTCTATGTTATATAGTTTTTATAAATGTCCAAGTTTAAGCCAATAGAGATCATAGAAGTATGTTTATCAAATGATCATGTCACAATTAAAATAGTAAGAACGGGATTGACTCATGAGACAGAAACGAAGCATACAAACAGCAATTTCTAGTATCCACATAAACTTTATGTACCGATCTGATAGTATCCACAGCTACTGAACACTTTCTTAAAAACAACTACAACTAATAAATAGAGAATAATTATCCAGCTTATAATATTTGCTAGTATTGACGTGCCTGTCCAAAGTCGGGTGCCTATAATTCAGTGCTTATCGTCTGTTGTGTTTTCATGCATTTTTTAACAATAATTTGGCCGTTAGTTTTGTCGTTTTAGTTGTTTAACATTTGTTGGCTTATTATCATGATTATAGATGACTATGTGATATGGGCTTTGCTCATTTTTTAACATCGTACGGTGGCTAACAGTTGTTAAAATGTCTGTGTCATTTGGTCTCTCGTGAATAGTTGTCTCATTGGCAATCATACATGTACTACACCATGTTTGTGTACAACCATAAGTATAAACCATGCAAAATAGTCTAGAAAAGCAAGAGCTTTTGTCATGTCAAAAGCACAGAGTGTCTGTAGGACCATTAGTTGTCATAGCTGTATAGCAGATTATATGTAGTTTCCATGTGTCCATTAAATTAAACGTCAGTAACACAATTTTATGTGTGAAGTGAGCTTCTAAATCACGGGAAAAAGTCTAATTCAGTATGTTGTCTCATTTAACCTCATGTGAGATGTCTAATGGTAAGATATTGTGTTTTTTTGTGCAATACAATTTGGGATTATAGCCGGATCCAAGATATTTGAAAGAGGTTGTAGTTCCCGATAAATGAATTTATACTGACGAGCGGATCGATGCGAACAATAATTTGGACGGTTATACGCTAAAAATCTGTAGATATTGTGGAAAACCTGAGATTTTCAAAAATATTTAGCGATCGAAAATGGGGAAAAGGGGGAGAGGTATACGCCCTCTACCCCTGTATACTCGAATACATGTTTAGGTATGCATGGAAAAAAACTCGTCCCATACATTAGTATAGGTAAACACGAAAAGTACTATTTGATAAATATATCAATGATATGAATTTCTATCCACATCAAATTATCTTCAATTAAATTATAGAAAAATAATTTAAAAAAAATAGTCTAGCACACTTACGAAATTCGGGTGTGTTGGAATCTACTTTAAACGTTAAAACTTGTTAAAAAAAATAAGACAACCTTCTTGCTTCGGAATTCATTATTTTAATATATTCATGCAAATGTTGTCTTCAATTGGTAGTTTTAAAAATTCATAATTTAAGACGAACTAAAATATGGGTCAAGGGAAATGACAAGAAATGATGGGTGTATATTATTACAAGTTGCTAACTTACGTATTCCATTATGATAGTTGTGTCAATAAAGTCATTCAAAGTTTAATGACAAAATATTTAAAGATTAAAATCATTAGTTGGGGTTGATTTTAATATAAAGAATATTCCAGCAAAAAATGCCTGTTCAAAGAGCAAAATATGCATGCAGTATATTCTCCCCTCTGCCATGCTTCAATGCAATAGGACATAATACGTTGAGTTAGGTCGGTTATGTCGAGTAAAGTCTTTTTATTGGAAATCTCTAGTAAGCAGTATCTCCTTATTTAATGTATTTATTTTTTTCAATAAACTCGATGTTTTTTTCAGCTGCTATGAAATTTAATGTCACGTCTTCAGCAATAACATCACAGACAAACGATACCGAAGGTATGACGCTTAATTTAAAAATCGAGATAGAAATTGATAACAATATGTATATAATATTTATCAGCATATTGTGTATTTGTATAAGATGGCACAATATTATTATGATATAGTATTTCAGCTTGTCGACACACTGCGACTGGCCACAATCTATCATGCATACTTTACAAGTTCAGAATCGGCGTTTGACGTCATAGCACACATGCATATAGTCTTTTATTTTGCACTTCTGAAAACTACTCACAATAACATATCTTATTCAACATTGACACTGCGTGCATATACCGTTAATGAGTAGACCTGTTTCGATTGTCAATGGTTGACATAAGGATGCTGATAATTATTACAACTCAATAATCACGTTATGAAAATAAATAACTAAAAAATCAACTATGGGCGTTATATTTCATATGATATTATGAATGAAATATAGGGAAAAGTCTTAGGATACTAAGGGGAGATTCAAATTTCACATGTCGAAGTGAAACTACGAAAGGCAAACAAATTCACTCAAAACAAATTTCATCAGTCGGCATCAGAGGTGCAATTCAACAATCGGACATCAGGATTGTTCGATGCCAAATTCTAACCTTAATACGTTCAAAATATTTTATAGCTTATCAATCATCAAGAACAAAAAGTTAAACAAAACTTAGACAATAATTGTTGTTAGATATGAACGAGAAAGATGCGTATCTTTATTCATAATGATTTTCAAGTTTAAAATAGCAAAGGAGTATGTCCAGTAAGACCCCTTTTTGGCCCCAAACTATATCAGTTTTACAAAATTGTTATAATGCAAACTTTAAGCTATTTATTGGAGAGTAGAATGCTTCTGCTACATTAATCTGGACTGGTTTTGACATCATAATGCACATATATCGGGTACTAGCATCATTAAGCCATGCTAAAATACGTAAATCTTCACAATTTTCAATTGAATGAAATTTAAGGCGGTTTTCGTCTCAAATGGAAGTGACCGCATTCGTGTTCATTCATAATATTTAAACACAAGTTGTATTTGATTATAATACATAACATATATAAAGGTTGAGGATGAACACAGATGCGGCCACTTTCATGTTTTGACAAACACTGTCTGAAAAGTGACATATTATGGCATAATTGATAGATTTATCATATTTCAGCTTGAATATGAGCGTCTGAAATAAGTAAATCAGTTTACATCTATCACACAAACTAATTGAATCGACTGAAGTATACACTTAAGTGTTTAAAAAATGTACAAAATCTTATTTAAGATGAACTTGAAATTTGAGGCCAAATGGGCCCTTACCGGACTACTCCTTTCATTAATTACCAATTATATCCGGACTTTTTGCCCATAACGAAATACGGGCTTCTTGATTGGTGATACCCTTGGGTATAAACAGTGATAAAAAGGAACTGTACCAAAAGACTGTTAACAAAATAACAATTAAATTTAAATTATAAAACTTATTGGTCTTTTCGCACATTAATTAGCACCTATTGGCAGAGATTCATAATAACATTAAAAAGCTGACGCTATCCTTGAAATTCAATATCTACAATCAATGTAATGTCCATTTACTGACTATAGCGGCTGTAATGACTTCATCTTTCTAAATGAACTTCCAATAACGGACAACAAACCTTTAAATATTCCGTTCCAGATACTACTACTCTTCCTGCACTATTAGGTACCATATGTACAGTGATTGCAACGGCGGTTGGTGTGTTTACATTGTATATGAAATGCAGACAACAGAATGGTGGTAAGTTTTATAGTAACTAGAGAAAAACTGAGTCATCACATGTTGTTAATCCTGTTAATGAACATAATTAAAACAACAAATCCAGTAGATATTATAGATTCCACAACTGCAACAAGTGTATTACGATATTTCTCCACTCGAGACAAATAAAATTTAACTGTTGAAAATTTAACGTCACAATTAAATATTAAACAATCATTTGCTGAGAACAGATTTTTCACTAGTGACGAGAATTATTTTTCTCACTGCGGTCAGGAAGTGTGAAAATAGCACAAACATTAGAGAAATGAAAATATTACACTATAAAAGTTTTGCAGTCATCCTCATAAATTGGTTGACCGATGATATTTTTCGTTGTTTCAACTCACTGGCGACATTGTATTGTGGTCTAAGATATATAAAGTCTGTGCATATGTAAATATACCGATTGTGTTTAATCTCTAATCTCATTTTAAACGTATTTAAAAAGTGCCAGTAAACCTGTTCCTTTCGAGATGATGTTTCGCATGTGCAGGACTTCAATCTTCAAATTAAGAAAATAGTTCATCTGTTGTTGTGGGTACAAAAACAAAATTAAAGTGAACTTTACGCAACTGATTAGAGAAATTTCTAACAGTGTTTGTGCACGTATTAAAAATTACATCAATTAATAACTCGCAACCCGTAAGCATAGTATCATATATATAAATACTACTTATCTTTGTTTGTTATTTAGGACTTCTTTGTAAACGTGATTGGAATGACATTGTTATTTAATGTAATAAATTGTCTTTAATTATTGTTTAATTCATAAGTAATTATCGTTTCAAATAAGTAACTTTAAGTCAAATATTTGTTTGACACAATATGAGACAAGTTGTAATTGGAAAACTACTAATTCCACAGGAACAGCTAATGTATTAAGTCCTACATGTACTTCATGAACATATTAATGTTTTAATTGGCATGTTTTTGATTTGGTTTGTGAACACGCAAATAATAATTTCTTTTATGATAAGCTACATTTTAGAAACGGTGGTGCGTTATTCATTGTTCTATTGTCACAAAATATGACTAGCGATACACATACCCAAGGATCAAGCTATATTTTGTAGTCATACACGTAGGTCCTTCGTTAAAATTTTTGGCGATGTCATCATATTATAATTAAGTTTTTGAAAAGTAATAACCAAAAGATCACTTCCCAACAAAAATTAGAACTTTTCACTGGATGTTAAAGATGTATCTGAGTTCTCGAGTACTTGCGAGTATCTTGAATAAGTACCTGAGTATTATATTTCAGATCTTTTGACATCCCTATTGTTTATGTTATCTCTTCGTAGACAGGAAAAAAATAGGTCGTTCCTTAAACAGGCTAATAATACTATATTTGATGAAAAATCTTTATTATTTTTTGTTTTATTCCAGCAAATGGTTCGTGTTGTTCTAAACTACACGATGTGATATTATGTAAACGTTGTCGCAGAAATAATGGTAATTTTATGTTTTACTTACATAATTATAATGGCATAATAATCCTTGCTATTAAAGAAAATACAATTAATTAAAACACATATAGAATTCGGGAAATGAGAGTATCAAGCCTGTATCCAATTATACATAATTAAATATACATTCAGAATACAGCAGAACAGCGCAACAATCACAACATAAACAGATTTTTTTCTGGACATCATAAATTTTACAATTATTCACATAGTTGATCTTAAGTCAGGTGTTTGCCTTTTATGATATATATATCATCCATGAACATAAAGTGACCATTTCATCATTAGAAAGGAGTTCGTATATGTTAGTTTTTAAGATAGATATAGGAAGATGTGGTGTGAGTGCTAATGAGACAACTCTCCATCCAAATAACAATTTATAAAAGTAAACTATTATAGGTCAATGTACTGCCTTCAATACGGAGCCAAAGAAAACGTTTAAAATGATAAAATGATATTGTTGTCTAAAACTTACCATCAGAAACTGTATTTCTATTTCTGGAACAGCTTATATATCATCATGTCAATAACATATAGTAGAGGCTATTATAAATATTCTAAATATACATCCACTCTTAGTTTTGATAAATGTATGTTTTGGAGGTAAAATACTCAGAAGAAGGTAAGGCTATTATAATTTAATGGTGTCACTTCATATTTAATGAGTGTTGTCCGTCATTTCATCATGTTTTACATTTCTAATTTGTCTTTTTCTTATCCAAAGGATTATTTTAGATTGCATTGACACAGTGGTGTCATGTATGTTGTAGACGTAACACAACTTGTATATACTTGATTTGTAAAAGAAAGAATATATATAGCTAAGAGTGTTATTATCAGAGCCATATAATATTAATCATACTATATCTTCATTATATATATTTAAAAAATATTGCTTTCTTTTAAATATATATTTTCTGATTTCGTGTGTTTTCTTTGTTTCCTCAAATACATTTATGTCAAAGTATCCAAAACATTAGATGTATAAGGATATACAGTGTGTGTACTACGATCACCTATTTATTTGTAAGGGCGTGTTCAAACCAAACGTCGTGAACAGTAAACATGTTTACATTTGGTTTAATGTAATGTACACTAGTTTCACATTAAATTTGTTCACATCTATACACCTTGTTTAGTTACCTGTACATAAGATATGTTCACACTTGTAAACTATATGTCATTTAAATGTTCATAGCGTAGAACTGAATTCAAAGTTTCGGATAACTTTTCTAGCAGTAAGGAAACGATCATTTGACTTTAAAAAAAAAAAGGAGGGATGGAGTTTTCCATAATTTGATTTTAAAAAAATGGGGCCATACAGATGATAAGAAGAAACAAATATTCTGAATCTAAAGTTTCCTTATACATTATAGTGTTAAATTATGAATTTTTTACCCCCCCCCCCCCCACCTTATTTTGAAGTAAAAAGGTTGCTTCTTTAAGAAAGTCAATTGGGATGATTCGATTACGCATTAAAAACGTAGGCTGCATCAACGTGCTTACAGACGAAGAAAGAATTGCGATGTAAACATGGTAAAGGATCACTACATTTCTATGTTTTCTGTATGTTTCAAATTGTATTTTTCCCCAAGGAGTATTTGGCAAAGGGTGGGGGTAATGTTTTCTTTTCTAATTGTATTTTAACTGATTTCACACATTTTCAGTAATGCATTTATGAGTGAATCGTTGTTTGAGTAAAGACCAGTGGCAAATATTTCTTTCAACGTCCAGTCGATTCGGGTCGACCTTTTTAAATGAATTATGTGTTCGGCAATGATGATAGATGAGTCTTGGTGACCGTTTTGTCCCCGAGGGTATCACCAGCCCAGTAGTCAGCACTTTGGTGTTGACATGGATATCAATTATTCGCTAATTTTAGTAAATTTTCTGTAGACAAAACTCTGAATGTTTCGTAAAACTATGGATGTTCTTACTCCAAGAATGGATCACCTTAGCCATCTTGGCACAACTGTTTGGATTTTTGGGTCCTTACTGCTCGTCAACTTTGTACTTGTTTGGCTATTTAACCTTTTTGATCTGAGCGTCACTGATGAGTCTTATGAAGGCGAACCGCGTGTCTGGCGTATTAAATTATAATCCTGGTACCTTTAATAGCTAATTAGACTAAATATATAAATTAAAAGATACACATATAAACAAATGTGAATAACTGTCATACAAGTAGGAGGTTAGTCTAGTTATAAAAGCAGGAACCTATTCAGGAATATGGCAGTGTTGTTTTTCACCTGTTGCACCAAAGAGTAAATCCACAAAAATACTGAACTCTGAGGAAAATTCAATCGTAAATGGCAAAATCAAATGACAAAACCCTTCAAACGAATGGACAGCAACTGTCAAATTTCAGGCATTTTCAAATGTAGAGAATGATGGATTGGACCTGGTTTTATAGCACTAAACCTCTCACTTATATGACAGTCGCATCAAATTCCATTATGATTACAACGATGAGTGAACAAAACAGACATAATAAATAAAATTCCAAATATGGGTACAGCAGTAATCACTGTTTTACAATCTCAAAACAAACCATCCTTTACAAAAAAAAAATTGTCTCCAATGTTTATTCAATGCAATTATTATTTCACTTTGGATATGGTGGTATACATGGTTAGAAAATCAAAAGTTAATTGATAACGTTTAATTTTTTTTCAGTTTTTATGGACATTTCTGTCAGTCTTTTTACGAAAGTGTTCGAAAGTGTATGTTCATATTTAATAAGAAGAAGCAGTATAGTTTAATGATATTTAAATCTTTAAAAAATATACAAATAAAGAGACAAAAACCTGAACCAATCGAACGTAATGAGACCGAGTGTGTCGAAATGTTAAATGTATCTTCCGATGCATGCCTTACCCAACATTTTAATCAACACTAATGCAAAATTGCCTATTAAGGGGTAAAAAATACGCACTTTGTTAACACAGAATAAACCCTCTTTCATCATTTTGACGGAAAGAACACTTATGAAATTATATTTTTGAACTTTTATCCTGAGCATGCAGGTGTATTAAAGTAAACAAAGAAATGTTAAATTGAGATTTAAATTTATCAAAGTCAACGTTAACCAGCGATAGCTTTTATGACAGCTCATTGCATTTTTAGAACGCAAATAACAGGCCTGTTTTATTTAAACTAATAATCCAAAACGCCAACATTGATATAGACAGCTCCGATTTAAGCAGACTTGTTTCCAATTTAAAATAAGATTCTATTTGAGGTAACATAATTGTCAATGAGACAATTCTCCCCATAAAGGAAACAAAAATAACCGGTGTCATGGTGTCATATGGTGTTTTTGGCCCTCTGAAATTGACTGATTCTTTTAATATTGGCGGTTTAGAGTAATGAGTTCATTAATTCAATTTTCCTATGTTTAATACATGCCAACTAATTATTGAAGTATTTTATACATGTCAAGAAGTAAGAATGGCTGTAATATTTTAATTGGTGGTGTATAGTGAGGGTTCAAAAGAGATTTCCAATGTATTGACATACGTACGTAACTCGACTTACGGACCTAATGGAACTAGTTATTACCAACCATTGAATTTGATTAAAAACAACTTTACCCAGGATCAAAAAAGGTTTTCAAAGAATTTCAAAATCACACACTGCATTTTTCGTTCATATAGAATAGTTTTATCATGACAAATCATCCGTTCAGCTATGTGTTATCTTATTTTATTAAACTGAATGTACTATGATTATTGTATATTACTATTAAATGTTACCATCAGTGCACAAACATTACAACGTTAAAGATATTTTTTTATTTTGATATTCTATAAAAAAAAATTCTGAGCCAAAACTGGAATATTTCAGTTAATTTTTCCTTATAAAGTCACTGCATTGTCCGTTAAATTATCGAGAAGTTTAATACATGAGGTTAATGTGACAATTCACGGGGTCAGGCTGACACTGGTATGCATCACAAATGACTTAAAGACAATGAAAAACATACAAAGACTCCAGAAAATTCAGTGGGTAGCATATACGGTAATGTAGATCATAATGAAATATAATTCTCGATAAAGTGCATATTAGGTAAAATATAGAAATAGGGATATATAAAATGAAAAGTACTGCATGCGTTCTTTAACATTTTTCTGGTCTATTTGTGTTATGCTCAGAATCCGATTTCATTTTACAAAGTCTAAGAAGCAGCTGCAAAGTCTAAGATCACGTATGATGATAAATATATTATATTTCATAAGTAGGGAAAATTTGTATATTGACAAAATCAATCGAGTGAGCAAGCTGAAGGGAATAACGTCCCAATAATTAGGATCCCAAAAGTAACAATGTGTAAACCAATTTATCATTTATTATAGTTTTAACATGGGTAGGCATTATTTTCGTGATTATTTTTGCCCGAGCGATAGTGATAACGTATACAGCTTGCGTCAATTATTTCGATTCTGATTAGGACAATTAAGTTAATGATGTTAATTTCGATGTCCGGTGTGTATAATTGTAGATCGTTTGTGTAGGCTCTTACATGAACATCTCTATGTTTTGGTTCACTAAACAATCAAACAACTGACAATGAGTTTCGTTAAGAGGGAGGGTTTTTAAACAGCCAGCATGAACGTTGTCGTCTGTAGATCAAATATATCAACTGCGACTTGTTATACATTGTATTCATAATATAACAACAGTTGTATCATATAAGAGTTTTAAATTAATGAAATATATTTTAATGCATGCCAATTTAATAAAATTCATGTTTCTGCAGTAGCCAACATAAGCATGTGCAAACAAATTTAACGGGATTTCGAGCAAAGGTTTATTCATAAAGCGAAATTAGCACGTCATATCAGAATCGCCAACAATATACTCTTATAGATCAAACATCATATAGTTCGGTAGAACAAAATGACATTTCGTTTTCTGAGATAATGTCTTTTAATATTTGTACAGTAGTATGAATGTACAAGTTAGATAAATACTAAAAAGACTTTACATGGTCAATGTTTTTCTTTAAATGTTTTAGACTTTTTACTACATGCTTTATATATGTCGTTAGAATTTAAATAACTTTAAACTACAATTGTAATATACAACACTTACAATTTTACAAAATAAGTAAGTATCATCTACTGAGCTTTTGTAACAGTTCAATCTATCCCGAACTAATATGCAGTATTAAATTAAAAAAAAAACTAATATAAGCCATAAGAATGAACAATGCTAGTTCATTTGACTCCATAAAGTGTAGAATAAGAAATTGACAAGGAGACAATCATTAAAGCCATGATGTCAACTGACGACCTGTGCAATGATAGTTTTAATTCGGTTTGCTTATATTCTGAATCAATATTTGTACTTAACTACTTATCATCATGATCATATCTGATTAGTTGTTGTTTTGTTTAAATTATTTTGCAAGCTTTTTTTTATTTTTATTTTAGAGAATAAGACAGAGTTTGAGTTAGTTTGTGCAAGGTAAGCATAGTAAAAACTATTTCTATTTCTTTTTTTATTCTGACATGTCAATTCTCATCAAAGATACCAGGCTTCTGTATTCTTATCAGTTTTAATGTTTAACTAAAATTAAACAACATTTGATACAAAAGTTTAAGGTTGTACATAACTCAACGGGAGGATAACTCTGAAAATTTCAGTTGAACCTTTAATTACGTTTAGGAAATGTTAAGCTTCTCAATGATCAGAACTAGTTTTTGCCAACTGCTATATATTCAATGATTTTTTTTCAATATAGTGTGTGATTCAAGATTTTTGAAATTTTATTTTTTTCAAAATATAATGAAAATTAAACGAGTCGTATTAATTTTGGTCAAGGTGCTTGTTACGACATTAATGACACTCTTAGATACTTGGGTAATATGTTGGCTCCAACACTGAAGACTACAATTGTACACTCAAGGGATTTATCCTGTTGAACTGACTTTAAATGAAGCTTATACTAACATTGAGCACTGCCCTTTCCTGGATCTTGATTCTATATCTTTAACCGGAAGCTGAATATTCAATTTTATGATAAAAGCGATGATTTTTCATTTCCTATTGTTGATTATTTATTTTTAAATGGTGATGTTTCATTTTCACCATGGTCAATAAAGTATAGTTTTTATGTATCCAAACTTATTCGATTCGCTCGTAGGGGCCTCGGTTTCCGAATGGTCTATGTTGTTACTATTGTGATCAATAGCCAATCGACACTGATGTTGAGAGTTAGAACCCCGCAGTCGTGGAGATGCTTTCCACTCAAATCTAAATTGACTAGAATTGTCTGTGTTACTATCAAAGGTCGGTGGTTTTCTCCGGGTTTTCCGCCTTCCACCACAAAAAAAAAAAAAAAAAAAAAAAAAACTGGACGCAAAAGAGCACAAAAGCGGTGCATACAAGGTGCGTTAATAAACAGAAAATCAAATTAGATTGATTTTTTTGTGAATGTAACAATGTAGTTGATTTTAACGAAAGACATGAATTACTAAAAAAATATTATACCAGGGTCTTCGATATCACTTATTAGTCAAAACATCTTCTAAATTGTATTGTCAGTAAGGACATCATTCGTAAATATATATCAACATGTAGACATCTTATACGTTCTGGTATTTCACATTTAATCTTGTTTGATAATATTCTTATAAAGCACAAAAGTGTCGGCATTCACCTCAAAAATTCACCAAACCTTCAACATATAACAAAACAGACGAATTAAAAAAGAAATAGAGTTACGATACTGTTTTCAGTTCGTTAACTATAAGATGGCATATTTGGTAGTAATATTGATTCACTTTTATGGTCTTTTGAAAAATGTTGTTTTTGCTGTATTTAAACCCTTCTACAACGAAATTTTTTTTACATGCACGCGTATAAAAATTGTGGTTTTTATCCAACGCAATCATAGGTTTGAACGTAGTTTTCAATTTAGACTTGTTTATATTTTTTCGTGTGGGCTTGTATCATATTTTCCCTCCGGTTTATTTGATCCATTCATCCTATATTGACTCTTAAAATTCAAGAGTCTATCTAAAAGTGAGGGTACATTTTATATGGCCTTCCAAATACCGTTTCGATCCCTAACATCACTGAAGAGACATTTATTGTCGAAATCCGGATATAGTATACAAAAAAATATTAACACCTTATGTTTGTGGCATAACATCGTGGCCACAAGTTAATTGTTTTCTGTTTAGTATTAAATTTATGTTAAGATCCATTTTGTTACATCTTGTGATTAATTGTATATGGCAATCGCCAATGGCAGTCAGCAGGGTTAAAGAACATCAGTTGTTCGACCTGTTAGTCAAATGCGTTTTGTTTAAATATACTTCTTCACTTTTTTGGTCTTTTGGAAAATGTTGTTTATATATAGAGCCCAGGTGGTCGTGTGGTCTAGCGGGACGGCTGCAGTGCAGGCGATTTGGTGTCACGATATCACAGTAGCAGTATTGGTTCGAATCCCGGCGAGGGAAGAACTAAAATTTGCCAAAGCAAATTTACAGATCTAACATTGTTGGGTTGATGTTTAGACGAGTTGTAAAACCAATAAATGGTGGTACAAGGCAAACGGCAACCTATGAACTTAAAACGTCTATTGACCCGTGCCAAGTTCGACCCAACCGCAAGGAAAAAACAATTCATGGTGTCGAAATACACAGATTCTCGTTGTGGTACATGTGCATACATATATATCGGAAGCGAACTTAAGACAAAATGCGGAAAAACGATATATGCCAATACCAACATGACGTGTAAAAGTGAAAATTTGATTTACTGCATTGAATGCTGCAGCTGCAAAGAAATTTACATCGGACAAACCGGTAATAGTTTAGTGGAAAGAACACGCATTCATCGACAACACATCCGACAGCCGCAATATAGGAAAATCCTTCTTAGTGAACATTTAGATCGTTGTGGTAGAGGGCTTTTTAAAATTTTCCAGTTCTATAAAATTAATGTAGAATGTGACATTAGAAGATCCATAAAGGAACAACATTTTATAACCAAATTCAAGCCAAAACTAAATGCGCATTAGGATTTCAATAGCGTTACATTTGGCTTTCCATATTTTACTTTAGAACGTTTATCTCCATTTTGTAATTGTTTTATGACGTTAGGTACTTAACTACCGTCTCATAGTTACAATTATTCGCCTTTCACCTGAAGATTGTTGTAAAACATGAAAGTACTTGTGAATATTAAATAATATATGCACTATCCGGAAATGTTGGATTTTTTTAATTAGATATTGTTGGGTTGATGTTTAGACGAGTTGTATATATATATATATATATATAAGTCTGAAAATTACACCAAACAGTGTTAGAGTTAGATTTTATGCTGACAAATTTTTGTCCGTCCCTCAGCGGGATTCGAACTCACACCTTTGATACACTACAGCACCAATCGCTTAGCCTCATGTCCAGCGCTCTAGACCACTCGACCACATCCGCTATATTAAAATATAACTTCAATAGTCGTAGTGTTACCTTGTCACGGAAGGTGAATCTAGAGATAGACATGAGACACGTGTTTTTAAGCGTGTGTAGATGTTATATTATTATTTTCATACACAATGTATTTATTATTTGTCAGCAATCTAACTCAACAATTTTTATATATCATATAGGATCATGATTCATTTCATCATACAGTCACTAGAAATAAGTATATTATACAAACAAGTCTAAACAAGTGACAAACTATACAATATACATGTCCACTGGATCTAAGAGTAATATAGATACAAGGTTAATGCAAATATTTATATAAGTCTGAAAATTACACCAAACAGTGTTAGAGTTAGATTTTATGCTGACAAATTTTTGTCCGTCCCTCAGCGGGATTCGAACTCACACCTTTGATACACTACAGCACCAATCGCTTAGCCTCATGTCCAGCGCTCTAGACCACTCGATCACATCCGCTATATTAAAATATAACTTCAATAGTCGTAGTGTTACCTTGTCACGGAAGGTGAATCTAGAGATAGATATATATATATATATAAGTACGTCTGAGTCAGTGACAACCCTACAACAGATGTATCCATCGGATCGCCATCAATGATGGTGATACATGGCTGTGTACATAATGTATATACAACTCGTCTAAACATCAACCCAACAATGTTAGATCTGTAAATTTGCTTTCGCAAATTTTTGGTTCTTCCCTCGCCGGGATTCGAACCCATGCTACTGTGATATCGTGACACCAAATCGCCTGCACTGCAGCCGTCCCGCTAGACCACACGACCACCTGGGCTCTAAAAAAAAGAGCTTTCGCTGGCCATGTGTTACCTTTCCACGTCAGTTTTAATCTAGCGGCGTACTACAGTACATGATATATAAGGCATGAAGATGTTATTGTTACAGATCAGCTAAATTATCTATAGTAAAGGATCCTACAAATTAATGTAAGATACAGTCACAGAAAATAATTATATTCATAAGTACGTCTGAGTCAGTGACAACCCTACAACAGATGTATCCATCAGATCGCCATCAATGATGGTGATACATGGCTGTGTACATAATGTATATACAACTCGTCTAAACATCAACCCAACAATGTAAGATCTGTACATTTGCTTTCGCAAATTTTTGGTTCTTCCCTCGCCGGGATTCGAACCCATGCTACTGTGATATCGTGGGAAGAACCAAAAATTGACTGACTCAGACGTACTTATGAATATAATTATTTTCTGTGACTGTATCTTACATTAATTTGTAGGATCCTTTACTATAGATAATTTAGCTGATCTGTAACAATAACATCTTCATGCCTTATATATCATGTACTGTAGTACGCCGCTAGATTAAAACTGACGTGGAAAGGTAACACATGGCCAGCGAAAGCTCTTTTTTTTGAGAGCCCAGGTGGTCGTGTGGTCTAGCGGGACGGCTGCAGTGCAGGCGATTTGGTGTCACGATATCACAGTAGCATGGGTTCGAATCCCGGCGAGGGAAGAACCACAAATTTACAGATCTGACATTGTTGGGTTGATGTTTAAACGAGTTGTATATACATTATGTACACAGCCATGTATCACCATCATTGATGGCGATCCGATGGATACATCTGTTGTAGGGTTGTCACTGACTCAGACGTACTTATGAATATAATTATTTTCTGTGACTGTATCTTACATTAATTTGTAGGATCCTTTACTATAGATAATTTAGCCGATCTGTAACAATAACATCTTCATGCCTTATATATCATGTACTGTAGTACGCCGCTAGATTAAAACTGACGTGGAAAGGTAACACATGGCCAGCGAAAGCTCTTTTTTTTTAGAGCCCAGGTGGTCGTGTGGTCTAGCGGGACGGCTGCAGTGCAGGCGATTTGGTGTCACGATATCACAGTAGCATGGGTTCGAATCCCGGCGAGGGAAGAACCAAAAATTTGCGAAAGCAAATTTACAGATCTAACATTGTTGGGTTGATGTTTAGACGAGTTGTATATACATTATGTACACAGCCATGTATACCATCATTGATGGCGATCCGATGGATACATCTGTTGTAGGGTTGTCACTGACTCAGACGTACTTATGAATATAATTATTTTCTGTGACTGTATCTTACATTAATTTGTAGGATCCTTTACTATAGATAATTTAGCTGATCTGTAACAATAACATCTTCATGTCTTATATATCATGTACTGTGTACGCCGCTAGATTAAAACTGACGTGGAAAGGTAACACAATGGCCAGCGAAAGCTCTTGTTTTTGAGAGCCCAGTGGTCGTGTGGTCTAGCGGGACGGCTGCATGCAGGCGATTTGGGTCACGATATCACAGTAGCATGGGTTCGAATCCCGGCGAGGGAAGAACCAAAAATTTGCGAAAGCAAATTTACAGATCTAACATTGTTGGGTTGATGTTTTAGACGAGTTGTATATACATTATGTACACAGCCATGTATCACCATCATTGATGGCGATCCGATGGATACATCTGTTGTAGGTTGTTCACTGACTCAGACGTACTTATGAATATAATTATTTTCTGTGACTGTATCTTACATTAATTTGTAGGATCCTTTACTATAGATAATTAGCTGATCTGTAACAATAACATCTTCATGCCTTATATATCATGTACTGTAGTACGCCGCTAGATTAAAACTGACGTGGAAAGGTAACACATGGCCAGCGAAAGCTCTTTTTTTTTAGAGCCCAGGTGGTCGTGTGGTCTGCGGGACGGCTGCAGTGCAGCGATTTGGTGTCACGATATCACAGTAGCATGGGTTCGAATCCGCGAGGGAAGAACCAAAAATTGCGAAAGCAAATTTACAGATCTAACATTGTTGGGTTGATGTTTAGACGAGTTGTATATACATTATGTACACAGCCAGTATACCATCCGATGGATAATCTGTTGTAGGTTGTCACTGACTCAGACGTACTTATGAATATAATTATTTTCTGTGACTGTATCTTACATTAATTTGTAGGATCCTTACTATAGATAATTTAGCTGATCTGTAACAATAACATCTTCATGTCTTATATATCATGTACTGTAGTACGCCGCTAGATAAAACTGACGTGGAAAGGTAACACATGGCCAGCGAAAGCTCTTTTTTTGGAGCCCAGGTGGTCGTGTGGTCTAGAGGGACGGCTGCAGTGCAGGCGATTGGTGTCACGATATAAGTAGCATGGTTCGAATCCGGCGAGGAAGAACCAAAAATTTGCGAAGCAAATTTACAGATCTAACATTGTTGGGTTGATGTTTAGACGAGTTGTATATACATTTTGTACACAGCCATGTATCACCATCATTGATGGCGATCCGATGGATACATCTGTTGTAGGGTTGTCACTGACTCAGACGTACTTATGAATATAATTATTTTCTGTGACTGTATCTTACATTATTTGTAGATCCTTTACTATAGATAATTAAGCGATCTGTAACATAACATCTTCATGCCTTATATATCATGTACTGTAGTACGCCGCTAGATTAAAACTGACGTGGAAAGGTAACACATGGCAGCGAAAGCTCTTTTTTTAGAGCCCAGGTGGTCGTGTGGTCTAGCGGGACGGCTGCAGTGCAGGCGATTTGGTGTCACGATATCACAGTAGCATGGGTTCGAATCCCGGCGAGGGAAGAACCAAAAATTTGCGAAAGCAAATTTACAGATCTAACATTGTTGGGTTGATGTTTAGACGAGTTGTATATACATTATGTACCAGCCATGTTACCATCATTGATGGCGATCGATGATACATCTGTTGTAGGGTTGTCACTGACTCAGACGTATTATGAATATAATTATTTTCTGTGACTGTATCTTACATTAATTTGTAGGATCCTTTACTATAGATAATTTAGTGATCTGTAACATAACATCTTCATGCTTATATATCATGTACTGTAGTACGCCGCTAGATTAAAACTGACGTGGAAAGGTAACACATGGCCAGCGAAAGCTCTTTTTTTGAGAGCCCAGGTGGTCGTGTGGTCTAGCGGGACGGCTGCAGTGCAGGCGATTTGGTGTCACGATATCACAGTAGCATGGGTTCGAATCCCGGCGAGGGAAGAACAAAAATTTGCGAAAGCAAATTTACAGATCTAACATTGTTGGGTTGATGTTTAGACGAGTTGTATATACATTATGTACACAGCCATGTATCACCATCATTGATGGCGATCGATGGATACA
The DNA here is from genome assembly GCA_019925275.1 of Mytilus edulis. Classification (NCBI taxonomy): domain Eukaryota; kingdom Metazoa; phylum Mollusca; class Bivalvia; order Mytilida; family Mytilidae; genus Mytilus; species Mytilus edulis. Next base: position 31,020,689 of record CM034358.1, on the reverse strand, counting down.
TCTGTTGTAGGTTGTCACTGACTCAGACGTACTTATGAATATAATTATTTTCTGTGACGTATTTACATTAATTTGTAGGATCCTTTACTATAGATAATTTAGCTGATCTGTAACAATAACATCTTCATGCCTTATATATCATGTACTGTAGTACGCCGCTAGATTAAAACTGACGTGGAAAGGTAACACATGCCACGAAAGCTCTTTTTTTAGAGCCCAGGTGGTCGTGTGGTCTAGCGGGACGGCTGCAGTGCAGGCGATTTGGTGTCACGATATCACAGTAGCATGGGTTCGAATCCCGGCGAGGGAAGAACCAAAAATTTGCGAAAGCAAATTTACAGATCTAACATTGTTGGGTTGATGTTTAGACGAGTTGTATATACATTATGTACACAGCCATGTATCACCATCATTGATGGCGATCCGATGGATACATCTGTTGTAGGTTGTCACTGACTCAGACGTACTTATGAATATAATTATTTTCTGTGACTGTATTTACATTAATTTGTAGGATCCTTTACTATAGATAATTTAGCTGATCTGTAACAATAACATCTTCAGCCTTATATATCATGTACTGTAGTACGCCGCTAGATTAAAACTGACGTGGAAAGGTAACACATGCCACGAAAGCTCTTTTTTTAGAGCCCAGGTGGTCGTGTGGTCTAGCGGACGGCTGCAGTGCAGGCGATTTGGTGTCACGATATCACAGTAGCATGGGTTCGATCCGGCGAGGGAAGAACCAAAAATTTGCGAAAGCAAATTTACAGATCTAACATTGTTGGGTTGATGTTTAGACGAGTTGTATATACATTATGTACACAGCCATGTATCACCATCATTGATGGCGATCCGATGGATACATCTGTTGTAGAGTTGTCACTGACTCAGACGTACTTATGAATATAATTATTTTCTGTGACTGTATATTACATTAATTTGTAGGATCCTTTACTATAGATAATTTAGCTGATCTGTAACAATAACATCTTCATGCCTTATATATCATGTACTGTAGTACGCCGCTAGATTAAAACTGACGTGGAAAGGTAACACATGCCCACCGAAAGCTCTTTTTTTAGAGCCCAGGTGGTCGTGTGGTCTAGCGGGACGGCTGCAGTGCAGGCGATTTGGTGTCACGATATCACAGTAGCATGGGTTCGAATCCCGGCGAGGGAAGAACCAAAAATTTGCGAAAGCAAATTTACAGATCTAACATTGTTGGGTTGATGTTTAGACGAGTTGTATATACATTATGTACACAGCCATGTATCACCATCATTGATGGCGATCCGATGGATACATCTGTTGTAGAGTTGTCACTGACTCAGACGTACTTATGAATATAATTATTTTCTGTGACTGTATATTACATTAATTTGTAGGATCCTTTACTATAGATAATTTAGCTGATCTGTAACAATAACATCTTCACGCCTTATATATCATGTACTGTAGTACGCCGCTAGATTAAAACTGACGTGGAAAGGTAACACATGCCCACCGAAAGCTCTTTTTTTAGAGCCCAGGTGGTCGTGTGGTCTAGCGGGACGGCTGCAGTGCAGGCGATTTGGTGTCACGATATCACAGTAGCATGGGTTCGAATCCCGGCGAGGGAAGAACCAAAAATTTGCGAAAGCAAATTTACAGATCTAACATTGTTGGGTTGATGTTTAGACGAGTTGTATATACATTATGTACACAGCCATGTATCACCATCATTGATGGCGATCCGATGGATACATCTGTTGTAGAGTTGTCACTGACTCAGACGTACTTATGAATATAATTATTTTCTGTGACTGTATATTACATTAATTTGTAGGATCCTTTACTATAGATAATTTAGCTGATCTGTAACAATAACATCTTCATGCCTTATATATCATGTACTGTAGTATGCCGCTAGATTAAAACTGACGTGGAAAGGTAACACATGCCCACCGAAAGCTCTTTTTTTAGAGCCCAGGTGGTCGTGTGGTCTAGCGGGACGGCTGCAGTGCAGGCGATTTGGTGTCACGATATCACAGTAGCATGGGTTCGAATCCCGGCGAGGGAAGAACCAAAAATTTGCGAAAGCAAATTTACAGATCTAACATTGTTGGGTTGATGTTTAGACGAGTTGTATATATAATATATATATATATATATATATATATATATATATATATATATATATATATATATATATATATATATATATATATATATTATAAGTCTGAAAAGTTCAGACTTATATAAATATTTGCATTAACCTTGTATCTATATCACTCTTAGATCCAGTGGACATGTATATTGTATGGTTTGTCACTTTTTTTAGACTTTATATAAACGAGTCTAAATTGAAAACTACGTTCAAACCTATGATTGCGTTGGATAAAAACCGCAATTTTTATACGTGTGCATGTAAAAAAAAATTCGTTGTAGAAGGGTCTAGAAACAGCACAAACAACATTTTCCAAAATACCAAAAAAGTGAAAAAGTATATTTTAACAAAACGCATTTGACTAACAGGTCGAACAACTGATGTTCGTTAACCTGCTGACTGCCATTGGCGATTGCCAAATAAAATTGATCACAAGATGTAACAAAATGGATCTTAATATAAATTTAATACTAAACAGAAAAAAAAATAACTTGTGGCCACGATGTTATGCCACAATCATATGGTGTCAATATTTTTTTTAATACACCAGATCCGGATTTCGACAATAAATGTCTCTTCAGTGATGTTAGGGATCGAAACGGTATTTGAAAGGCCATATAAAAAGTGCCCTCATTTTTAGAAAAAGTATCCTCATTTTTAGATAAACTCTTGAATTTTAAGAGTCAGTATAGGATGAACGGATCATATAAACCGGAGGGAAAATATGATACAAGCCCAAACGAAAAAATATAAACGAGTCTAAATTGAAAACTACGTTCAAACCTATGATTGCGTTGGATAAAAACCGCAATTTTTATACGTGTGCATGTAAAACAAATTTCGTTGTAGAAGGGTAAAAAAACAGCACAAACAACATTTTTCAAAAGTGAAAAAGTTATTTTAACAAAACGCATTTGACTAACAGGTCGAACAACTGATGTTCTTTAACCCTGCTGACTGCCATTTGCGATTGCCAAATAAAATTGATCACAATATGTAGCAAAATGGATCTTAATATAAATTTAATACTAAACAGAAAAGAAATAACTTGTGGCCACGATGTTATGCCACAAACATACGGTGTCAATATTTTTTTAATACACCAGATCCGGATTTCGACAATAAATGTCTCTTCAGTGATGTTAGGGATCGAAACGGTATTTGGAAGGCCATATAAAAAGTACCCTCATTTTTAGAAAAAGTATCCTCATTTTTAGATAAACTCTTGAATTTTAAGAGTCAGTATAGGATGAACGGATCATATAAACCGGAGGGAAAATATGGTACAAGCCCAAACGAAAAAATATAAACAAGTCTAAATTGAAAACTTCACAATTATCCGAATACAGTAAATAGTCCAGTGTTCCCTGTCCTCAGTTCTAATGACCTTTTGGTGGAGGACCCAAATTTATTTACTTGTGATGGGTGTTGATGGAATCAGTATTAAAACCAATTGTCTTCATCAAATAAATCTTTAATAGAAAAATTAAACTCCAAATTGTCAAAAAAGTTGTTTCTTAGATCCCTATTTAATTTACAATCTAATATAAAATGTTGTTCGCTTCACAGTGTCAAAATAATTAATTTTTCAAAACACTAGCTTATATCTAAAGGGATTTATAACGAAATCAAAACAGCAATCAAAATATATAGGTTAATATGCTTGTTTTCGAGATATTAGCCATTGAAACTCAAAAACTATTAAAAAGACTTTTACAAATAGCTTATCAATACACATGTAAAAGATTTATAAAAAGAAAAATGGGGGTCAATGGGCAAATTTGTATAAGGCATTCAAATGAACAAAACCAGAGGATTCCGAAAATCTGAGAAAAATCCCAAAACATGACAAGCGAACTCCCTTACGGCATATTCTCTGCTCTCTAGGAATATCAAAATGTCTGCCTTTTTCTGATTTAAATTATTATCACTAATTCTTAGTTTTGTTATTAATTTTCTACAAGTAAGTTTGATGTTTTTAAATATTCTTCAAAACATAAATGTTGTTTAATTTCTTATATAAATAAAGCTTACTTTATCAATGTTTTGCATCTTATCATGTATCAAACTTTCAAAGTAGTTTTCAAAGCTTGTTTTTATATAAACTCTAAATGAATTATTTATTTATATGTTTGAAATAGTATTTTGTTGAATTTGTGCTATGTCTAAATTAAGTGTGTGTTTAATATTACAAGAGGGGTTAAACAAGGTGATTAACTGAGTCCTACTTTATAGAATATATTCATTTATGACATCACAGAGGTCTCTACATAGTTTTGAATCATAAATGGGTAAGAATATTTTATAACTTTATTTGTAATTCTATCTGGGCCAGCAACTTTTCCTAATTATAGTCAATGTATAACTTTTTTTTTCATCTAAGAAACTGAACGGTCTACCATCTGTTTTTTAAATTTTCTATTATATTATTTTCCCTATTTTTAAGTTTATTTTCTATTTCCCTTTGGAAGGTATAACTAGTTTCAGTTGGATGTCCTTGATCTATAAAGTGTTTGACCTGTTTGTCTTCTTTTTATATTTCAGGGATAATTTTCGTTTCATCTGTTCTTTTTTATATATATATAAATGATTTTAGCACGTTCCAAAATTTCTTTTAGACTTTTACCACTTTTATCCGACATTGAAGCAAATATTTTTTCTTTATATTCTATTTTCTTTAACTTCACCATCTTTTTGTCATTTTTACATAGAAAATAATATTTTTGTTTAAAATGATAATTAATAGGGTTATTTTTATTTTTATTTTTAATACCAATGGAATCAATCTCTTTTTTTTTTTTTTGGTTTCATGAATTACATATTTATCTGACCAGGGTTGTCTTTTTTCTTCTTTTTTTTTTACTTCCAAAAAATTTCTTACATGCTATCTCAGAAATATTTTGCAAAATATGTGTTAGTGTTAGGTTTTCAACTGCTTCATTAACACCATCTTGCGTGTTATTAATATCAAGTACTTCCCGATTAATAATTTCTTCTCTGATATTATCAGTGGATAACCAATCTACCCTTACAAGTCTGGCAATCACCAAAGCATGGTATTATTCTGCCGTGTGATAAGTGTGTGTACTTGCGATGACATGCACACGTTTTTACTCTCGTTTGACATGATCAAATCCTGATAAAAGAGGGACGAAAGATACCAAAGGGACAGTCAAACTCATAAATCTAAAACAAACTGACAACGCCATGGTTACAAATGAAAAGAAAAACAGACAAACAATAGTACACATGACACAACATAGAAAACTAAAGAATAAGCAACACGAACCCCACCAAAAACTGGGGGTGATCTATGATGCTCCGGAAGGGTAAGTAGATCCTCCTCTATATGTGGCACCCGTCGTGTTGCTTATGTGATAAAAAATTCGGTAAATAGTCCAATTCGGTAGATCACATTCATGAAAGGGAAGGGGATTATTGTTACGACGTAAGGAACATATCCGATATCATTTGTGAAACGGGTATTCCATACGGTCAACCAACTCGTGATGGCGTGCGTAAAATTTACGAAGGGATGATTTCAACTTCACAATTTGGAACTCTTGGTTTAGTAGCTACCTTGTGAGCAGCAACCCTCTATCAAGAAAATCATGATAGGAAATAAAAGCACAGGAATATTGTATCAATTAGGGGATATATACCCCGTATGCAGGTGCTGCAGGAATGTTGCTACTTAGAAATGGAAAGTTCACAATTGGAAAGCTGAAATCATCTTTTTTGTCGTAAAGTTTTGTTTTCAACCGACCCTCGTTGTCAATTTCTAGATGTAAGTCAAGATATGAGGCCGACTTAACTGTATCTGTAGTATTCTATATTTCTAGTTCGATGGGATAGATGCGTTCCACATAGTCACCAAATTTTGAATTATTTAGTGAAAAAACATCATCTATATAGCGGAAAGTACAGTTAAAGGATATTGCTAACTTCTTATCTTTATTCCTAAGAAGTTCCTGCATGAAGTCAGCCTCATAATAATAAAGAAACAAGTCGGCAAGTAGAGGGGCACAGTTTGTTCCCATTGGAATGCCGACAGTCTGTTGAAAAACACGTTCTCCGAACGTAACAAATATGTTGTCAATCAAGAAATCAAGCATCTTGATAATATCAGTTTCAAACATTTTTTGTTTGAATCAGAGTGATCCTCCACAAAGTAGGATTTATCTCTCCCTAAGACAATATACCTATATTAACGTTGGCCATTCTTTTTTTATGAAGCAAAGCAATACCAACTCTTTCAATTTGTCTTTTAGTTTGGAATGTGGAATACTTGTGTAAAAAAGTACAAAAATCAAATGTTTTAATACTATTAAAAGATGAAAGAGAGTAAGATTGTATGTACCTTAAAAGATCTTTAGAATTTTTAAGCATTCTCATCCGATTCACGCCACCTCTAGAATAGGCAGTTTCACAATACCTTTGAGACCTGTCTTTGATTGCTGATAAAATAGATGTTAATACTTTAGAAAGAGGTTTCGTGGAGCACTTGGAAGACCCAGCAATATACCGTTTTTTTTTAGTACACTTATGTAGTTTAGGTATCCAATACAGTGATGGAAGATCCAGTTCTTCATCTTTGGTTGAAATTCCAAAGGAACATAGAACAGATCTATGGTTATTTCCTCTTTGGTAAGTGTCGTGAGAGTATATGTTGAGTTTTCAAGTGAATTGTCAATACCTAATTCATTTATCAAGCAGATAATGTAATGAGTTTTACACACAAAACGATATTGTTTGGGGCTTTATCTGCGGGGACAACAACACATCTGTCATGGAGGTAGGATAAGTGTTTTGCAAACTATATTTGGGTCTTTAAAGATTGACGTAGCATGGGCATTGATAGACCAATTCAGTTTTTTAATTCTGATTTGTATCAACGACCTCACTGCCTTTATCCATTCGGAAAGAGTGTCTATGTCTTCCTTCTCGCGCTTAGCCCATTTCCTGGCATAATCGTCTACTGAATCCATCAAAATTTTAAAGATGTATTTCCAATTGATGGATTAGGCTCACGATATTTCGGACCTTTCGATAACAAATTTCGTAGAGAATTGTTATTAACAATGTTGAGGTCACCGATAATAAATATAATTTCAAACTTTCTAATGTTATGTTGACTTTAACTTAACACAATTATGATATGATAACAAAATATTTCTACGATAACTTTTAAATTTAAAAATGTGTTTTTTAGTTTAAAGCATATCCTATTAAATATCATAGATTTTGTCTTTTAGTATTAAATGCTATCTTCCCATTGATCACAAAATATTGCTTAATTGTTGAGACTCTTTACTGCAGACCTGTTTTAGTTTCTGAAAAAAATTGACAAGTCATCTGCAGATACCATTCAACTTTGTCAACATCCTCATCTCCACGTGTGTACATGTCTATCGCATCTATTTGTAAACAAAATAAAAACTCTTACGTAACCAGTGTTAGTTCACTGTCCCCATCTAGCGGGAAAAGTGGTGAATGAAAACCATTGAAATGCAATAAATTATTCACGTTGCTAAATGTACATGCTAGACAACTAAACAACATTTTGAACCCAACTCTTTATTTTGGGAGGTCAGTGCAATCCAACTTAGTGTTTGATTTGGAATTGAAATTATAATTTGTTCTATGAAATCCCTGTAATGCTTTCCAAAGTGTGTTTACCGCTACAATTACACAATAAATTTAGACAGATAATGTTTCGTATGGGCGTCTCGTATTGTATTTTTCATTTTCTCATATCATTGCACTCGTATACATGGTATATACAGGTTTCATTTAACCGAGTTAAACACAAGTCTTATTTTAATAAACAAATTCAAAATGTTTAAAAATTCTGTTTGAACGAATCTACATTGATCATTGGCATTTGATATATGTGACGCCGAACAATTAGAAGAATGTGTGTATCCATGAAAATATAGTTACGATGTAATTGTGGTGTACTTTCCAGCCGCACTTCTGTACATATATAACCGAAAACCGAAGTAACCCCCTTCCATTTTGGTTTACTTTTGCTGAGCAGACCATAATACTTCCAGACGTAAATTATGACATATATATATGATATATTACGGAGAAAAATACCTGTACAGAACAGAATAGATGGCACGTTAATTTCAAGAAATCTTCATTTTATAATACAGTCTAATACCAATTATCTGTTTCCAAATCTCAAGAAGATGTTTAAGAACTCTTTTTTTCAGAATTGATGATGCTAACTCTGAGTGTTCTGACACATTTCGCATTGTTTTGATTGGAAAATCCGGATCTGGAAAAAGTGAAACTGCCAATACTATTATTGGAAACAAAGGGACATTCAACTCGGATATTATGGCCGACTCGGTAACCCAACATTGCGATAGTAAATCAACAAGATTATTCAGGCAGCATATACTTCTTACCGATACACCTGGTATATTTGATCCACAAGCTCAACTTGCTGATACACAGAAAGAGATCGCTAATTTTATTGCTGAGACAGTTCCCGGGCCTCATGTCCTATTGTTTATTATTCGAGTTGGTCGTTTAACAGAGGAAGATGTTGAATCATTGAAAAAATTTAAGGAACAGTTTGGTGGAGCTGTTGAAAAGCATTTAGTTATAGTTTTTACACATTCAAGCCAACTGAAAAAATCTAATACCACAGAGGAGCAATTCGTTCAGTCAGCCAAAAAATTTATCCCAATGCTCTATACTTACCCAAACAGATACGTTTTTCTTGAAAATGAGAATGCCCATTCAGAGGAAACGCAATCCCAACTGAGGAAACTGTTAAGCGTAATCCAAACGGTGAGAAACGAAAATGAAGGGAGTTGCTACACTAATGAAATGTACCAGACAATGCTTCGAGAAATTGAAGAAAAGCGAAAACAGTTAGAAGAGGACAAAAAAGAAAGGAAAAGGAAAAAAGAAGAAAGGTGGGAAAACGAATTACAGAAGGCAAGGCAGGAAGGCAAACAAGATTTAGATGCTTTACTTGCACAAAATACATCCCAAATTATGGAAAAAATAATGAAAGAGAATAAAGGTTTCGAAAAGCAACACAATGAGTAAGTCTGTATTATTATCCTCCCCTGCCTTCTCTTTTTTCCACATCATCGTCGTCGTCGTCATTATCAGTATATGAAACTATTTTTTATTCATTCAAAAAGGTTTATTTAAGACGTTTAAAATTTTCAATGTTATAATGAATATCGAATATTCTTTTTTGGTCTAGTAAACAGTTAGCAAATAGTACGACAGAGAAACATACATATTAATGTTTTACCCGAATTGTGGTGAAATATATACAGACTCAGAAATTCAAAACGGTCAATCGATTGGTAGCGGTAAAAAAAAAGAGACCAGGTGAGCCAATTAGCTCCACCTTCAATGCATACATCATATATCATGCAAATCTACACTAGGTCAATAAGACGTAAATAAATAACTATGTGCTGTTATTGAAGACACCTTACTGCTATATTTGTTTGTGTATTTCATCTTAACAGAATAACATTAAAAACAGTATATTGCGTAAACAAATGAACAATCATAAATATTGTTGCTTCAATTATACCTGTAGAGCATACAACAAAACAATGAAGACACTACTACATGCTTTAGTTTATAAACTAGACGAGACAGTTCTTTGTGGAGTTGAAATAGTGAATAAAACGAAATATCGTTTATGCCAGCCTGAAATCAAACTTGATGGTGGCAAATTATTTCTAGAACCGACATTGACAGAAATAGATGAGAATAACTTCTGCATGATGGTAAACTATGAGTTATTAATTTATTATTATTTTTTTGTCTTTTATATTTCATTGTATTTTCTTTATTGTGCTCCTTCCAAATATATATTATACATGTACATGTATTGAAGCTTACAATATTTAAAAAATATCCAAAAACACCAAGTATTGCACATGCTTTGTCAAAGGCAAGCTCCCACCTGAATACACATGAGACACTCATAAGTGGCAATTATATTAAGGAAGATGTATATCAAACTTAGATCAGAAGTTAAAAAGTATTAAAAACAGAGATCCTATTTCTTGATTTTGGCATTGTGTCCTTCGATTATAAAACTTATGTGCTAAATTACATTGATATTTTAATAGCAGTAATTTTGAATATGAAGATTGCATCAATAATGTTTCGTGTCAGATGATAAATCATACCAGCATGGTTCGTGATATACTCCTAGATCAAACATTCCAAGTAATCGCACCATACTAAAAGTTGTTTATCATATATATACAAAGGTTATAACTCTGCTCTGATAAAACACATCGTCTACTCATTGGTTGCACTAAAGCCAAAACTGGATAAGCTCAACTAAATGTCAGTAGGTACTTTGTGTCACTTTGTTTTGTAAAATAATTTAGTGTTGTCAAATCGTATAGTTTTGACTAACCGGTTACTCGGTAATCGTTCGACCGATTAATTACTGGTTAACCGGTAGTTCAAGTTGATAATTGAAGTCCTTTTATATATAAATATATATACCCTACAGATTTACGTTTTATATACGATGAATTGAAGTTGGCATTATAAGGCTTGTCTGTGAGGATTGCTGACGAAGTTTGACTTTTAATAATCCAATACCCCGTATCAGCTTGTACTTACTTCAGATTGAAAAATAAAAAATCCTTCTTGATCTGGTCGAATTGAAAATGTCTGAAACCGATGACTCTTTCATTTTTTCTTGATGTCTATGAAAAAAATGTGTGGTGTTTCAATTTGAAATAATTAAGCCTGTTACTCGTAGCATCAAGTTTATGTTAATTTCATTCACTTTGATTTGCATTTTACAATTTTTTTTGTATGACAAAGCCGTGCACAATGGAGATTGCACATTTAGATGAAGGTCTACGCAATGTCAAATCAAAAAATAAAATAATGAAGTAAATCGCAAAATTTAATCAGATTACTGATTTAAAATAACTGTTTTTAAAAAATTGAAATATACTTATTATGTTCCCTTAAGATCTTGCCCAGAGCTAATAGAGACATTGCCTGAATTCCAATTTATAGGATGTTTTGAGGATTAACAATATCAATCAATATACAGGACAAATGAATTTTCAAATTAATTACCACGATGATAATGTGTTAGATAGAACAAAATTATTTAGTGATTTCAATACTCATTTATATCAAATCTATTAAGAGTGAAAAGGCAAGGTTAACCGGTTAGCGTTTTGGGTATCTGGTATTCCGTCCTCCCGACGGTAAACCGGTTAACCAGTTCATCGTAGACAACACTATAAAATATACACAAACATTGAGAAATCACTATTCGAAGAGTCACGCTACTACATAAATTTGAGGTTGGAACGGTCATTTTTATATAAACAGGATCTGAATAGTCTGACCAATAAATTATCGTTATGGTTAGCTTTCCAGTCAATTTTTAGTCTTATCCATTGTGGAAATTTTAGAACTGTTCAGACATTTTGCTTGTAGTCAATCCAGTACTTTTCAGTAGCATATCAGACATTTCAATTGGATGTTGATCTGTGCAGGTACATAGCAGCTACCTAACAGTTTGGATATTCACTTAACAGATCTCAGTATTTTTCGAAAGACTAAGGATATTCTTATCCCAGGCATAGATCACCTTAGCCTTATTTGGCATAACTTTTTGGAATTTTGGATCCTCAACGCTCTTCAACTTTGTACATGCTTGGCTTTATGAATATTTTGATATGAGCGTCACTGATGAGTTTTATGTAGACGAAACGCGCGTCTAGCGTACTAAATTATAATCCTGGCACCTTTGATAACTATTAGCAGACTGCAAGCGAAATGTCTGAACAGTACTAAATTTTTCGCAGTGGAAAAGTCTGAAAATTTACTGAAAACTGAAAAATGACGTCATAACATAAATCTCAGTCTTTAAAGACCGTTTCAGAGCAGAATGAACGTTTCGGATCAAATTGGTTAACAAACCATTAAATGACCTTTTCATTTCAATAACAACGTAAATTGTAAAAATGAAACCAATGAGTGATAGTGATCGTTAATCATCTTTAGCATCGAATCTATTTGTATTTCTTAGTCTACACGTCGACGTATTTTTTTAATTCAGCAGCTCTCCCTTTTGTGAATATCATAGAATGAGTACTTATAACTGCATACCTTTCATGATAGTGACCTTCCGAATTATACTATTCACCAGATTTGTTATAACATGAGCAACACGACAGGTGCCACATGTGGAGCAGAATCTGCTAACCCTTCCGGAGCACCTTAGATCACCCTAGTTTTTTTATGGGGTTCGGGTTGCTTATTCTTTATTTGTATATGTTGTGCCATGTGTATTATTGTTTGTCTGTTTGTAATTTTTATTTTTAGCTATGACGTTGTCAGTTTATTTTTTATTAATGAGTTTGTTTGTCCCTCTGGTATCTTTCGTCCCTCTTTTACAATTCATCAATTTAATCGACGCTCGAGTCGCGCATCTGTCATTCAATGTTTTAAGCTTGCTATTTTTTAACAAATTTTACAAATACATGGTCAGTTTAACTTTTTATCCCTGAAAGGTTCCAAACAAACACGTCTGTCTTGTCATGACATTACATCAATTATATCATTTACTCTAAATTCACTGCTTGTATAATGTTGAATTATATATGAAAATACCATTGTTTCAACTATCCGTCATAGTTTTTCTTTCCGTAATGGACACATCTTTTCGAAGGGTCTTTGTGTAAGTCATCTAGTTGTCATAGGCGTATGTTAGATAGTGATACTAAACTAAACAATCAAAAGATCTGTTATTGTAAAAACAATGTGAGAGTCAAATGTAACAAAAAACAATACATGAACTGCGTGCTTTACACTAGAATCCCCATTCCAAATCAAAACCATAAATTGAACAACTTTGTTTCATAAGATAGAATGTTTAACAGAGATATAAGTATCTGGTCTTAGGGAGGGATAAAACAAGTAATGTAGTAATTCAATTAACACAAAAAAATATTTAAATATTAACATTTACAAGCTGATGGGTCTCTTGATTTACAACATATTTGTTACATTTTGAGGACGTGTTTTTAACAAACAATCGACGGTCCTATTTTAACCAGCTCTGCTACATTTTTCACCGACTTGTGCCTTGATTCATACGAGGAAAACGTCATATTATGATATTGGAGCTTCTTAGGAAGAATGAACAGAAGCTATCATTATCATTTAACTTAACTCTCCGAAATAAAAATGACGTAAGATCTCTAATTAAATAAATTAAAGAATGTTGACTATGTTGAACGAGTCTCTCCCATCGAACCTGAATTAAAGGATAAAACAAATACATTTATATCGGTAAGTGTGCCTTAGGTTGGTACGATATTCAAGTGCCTGTACCAAGTCAGGAATATGACAGTTTTTGTCCATTCGTTTTTGATGCGTTTTGTTATTTGATTTTGCCATGTGATTATGGACTTTCCCAATTGATCTTCCTCTAAGTTCAGTATTTTTGTGATTTTACTTTTTGTGTGTTCTATCAAGATTTAAAGAATAGGTTTATTGGCAGCTTTATAATGCCATGAGCAACACGAAGGGTGCTTCATGTGGCGATGGATTTGCTTACCTGTATTTTAAGGTAAACTGCATATTTCTATGTTGTGTTTTTCTATGATGTTGTTTATAAGTTAGTTTTTTTCTATTTTGCAAATGAATTGTTAGTTTATAATGTGTGTCCCTATGGTATCTTTAACTTTCTTTTAAAATAGATCCGAACTATTTTCGAACTACATGTATATATTGACACTGTGGTATGAAGAGACATGTACCCGATATCGCTCCATTGTGAGTCCAAGCAATTCAATCAGTTTGATTGTATTACTATGGTTTGTCTTTTCTTTGTCGATATACGAGATTTCAACTTCAGTAAACCATTGACTTACGTTAATTAATTATTGATGATGCATGCTTTATATGATGTATTTTAAAGGTAGCATGCAAGAAACCCTATGCATTGTATGGAACAAAAGGTCTACTTACGTGGAAAATTGAAGGAAAAAGCTACAAAGCAGCTATTATGTGGTCAGTTCCTTTTGGACGAGAAGCGAACCGGCTAGCCATAGGATTTCCCTGTTATAATGATACAAAAACACAGAATGAAATGTATACAAACGCAGGTGGAGATAAACATCGTAGGCAAGAGTACAAAAAAGATGAAAGTCGTTCTCCTATTGAAATGCGTTTTGATGACTTGAAAATGACTGGAATTATGACATCTGAGCGCCGAACAACTATTGAGATAGAACTCAATTATAAGAAGTGAGAACACTGGCTGTTTTGTTAGTCTTTTCCTACTGTTTTGATTTCATATAATGTATTGCATTATTGTTTTAAATCATATAAGCTCTTTTTTTCACATTACTCTGCGTATCTAAAAAGGATTTGTTAAGAAGAAGTCTAGATTAATACATTTAAACTGTTGAATAAAAATTTCAGCTGTCTAAAAAATTATCAAAAAAAAACTACGATAAAGATTGCTGATATTTTTAGAAAAGCGAAAACTGATGACTTTTTATTAACAAACAAAACAAAACCAAACGTTAATACAATAGGACATGTCAGAGCTCCTTGTGTAATGACCCTTCTAAGATTGGCATCTGTACATTTATCACAAGTTCTGTATGGATGACACTGTCAATTCTAAAGTGGTTTAATTCAGTTTATCCAAATACATACTGGGAGTCCATGTAGTACATAATCATACTTTAAATACAATTCATTTGGATTGAAGCAGAAAAACGAAAAATGTATCATTTAATGTGAATCTTTAACAGTATGAGTAGCATTAATTATCACAGGACTCTTATTGATAAAGTGTTATTGTTTAACGTAACAGGATGACGTAGGCAAGAGGATTCGTGATTTACCGTAGTTGCTTAATTTTAGGTTTATCCCTGTTCAACTCCAGGATTGTTTTTCATACTTTATTGCCCATAGAAATGTTACCACATTGACATTCTAAGAATGCTATAAATCATTGAAAATAATTTTCAAACACAACCATCTAAATGAAAAGCCACACACAAAAGGTTCAAGTCTATGTAACAGAATCTGATATTTATACGTACGCGTTTAGGTGTTTTTGTTTAGTCTAATTTAATATCATATTTACTCTAATGTTTTGCCATATCATATTTTCATTAACATAACATCAATTTTCCCTTACAAATATTTTTAGAAGTCATTTATTTTAAGAAAAGTATAGTTTCTGCTTCAATGTAGCCTTTTGTCTTATTTTGCAAAATATGTATTAGTGTTATATAATATATTCAGACATTGCGTTTGCATCTCGTGTGTTAATTTTCCTCATGTGTGAGTGTGTTTTAGAAATGTAATTGATAACATGAAAATTGGATTGAAGTAAGCAATACTACAAATTTATCCGGTCAGTTCTAGTGGTTCTCTAGAATATATTAAAATATCACCAGGATTGAAGTATTTGTATTCATTAGTCATGTGGAGAAATGTTTGACATGAGTTAAATAAGGATGTTGGAATATGTGGATGCTGGGTTCCATTTTTTTTTTGGTCAAGATATACAATATAACATGTAGCTAAGAGTTAAGATATTAAACCCCTGGTGAAACATCTATTAGTATTTCGATTCTAAAATGCAAAAAATAAAAAGGAGATTTTGAATAAATAACCTTTCCAATAAAAAAATTGCGTATTGTAAAACACTATTTATTGAACTTCTTTTTCGATCCATTACAATCGTTTAAAAGTATCACATGCCTTAAATGACAAAACAAAAATGATTTCTGGATTTTATTTCTTCTAATTTTTGAATTAACAAGTCTATATGTTTTAATTTGTTGATTTGGAAAAATGAAATTATGCAAGAATAATAAATATATTTGTGTGAATATTGTCGAATTTTACTTACCTGCCTCAGGAGAGATATGTGCTAAACTACATGTAACTCTACACTTTTATGGCAAGGTAAACACTTACAATTATGTCAACGCAGGATATGATATCATTGTCACAGATGATCACACACCACATATATATCTTTCGCTTGTACACGATTTATTTTTCTTTTGATAAATAACGGAAAGACAATATCTAACGATTGTTTCCGAAACAGAAAATAGAAATCTGTGTAAATAGATATAGAAAGATGTGATATGAGTGCGAATGAGACAACTCTCTATCCCAGTAACAACTTATAAAAGTTAACCATTATAGATCAAGGTACAGCCTTCAACACGGAGCCTTGGCTAACACCGAACAGGAAGCTATAAAGGGCCCTAAAAATTACTAGTGTAAAACCATTCAAACGGGAAATAAAAACGAGAAACGAGAAATACGTATGAACTACATAAACAAACGACAACTACTGTACATGAGATTTCAGACTAAGGACAGGTGCAAACATTTGCAAACCAACATATTTGGCAGACTTAACTGTATCTGTTGTATACTTTTAAAGTCCAAGTTCGATTCGACAGATGCGTTCAACAAATAATACAACTTTAGAAATATACCGTGAGATTTTCGCATATATAAAGCGGAACGCAAGTGTGAGGATAATGCTGCTTTCTTGTTTATTCTTCTCTGAAAGCTTTAGTATTAGGCATGTAGAGGAAAAGAACATTTGGTTTACGTGGAAACTGAATAATTGTTGAAAAATGCATCTTCCGCACGTCACAAAAATGTTGTTAATCAAGAAATTGAGTATCTTGATAAATACTGTTTCAGAGATCTTTGTGTTTGAATCAGAGTGCTGTTTAAAAAAGTATAATTTGTCACTAAAAACGAAATATTTGTAAATTTCTTCGTAATTTTACGGACGCCATCACGAGTTGCTTGACCGTTATGGAATAACCGTTTCACAAATGATATCGGATATGTTCCTTATGTCGTAAATACAATCCCCTTCCCTTTCGTGAATGTGACCTACCGAATTAGACTATTTACCGGATATGTTATAACATGAGCAACACGAAGAATCTGCCACATGTGGAGCAGGATCTGCTTACCCTTCCGGAGCACCTGAGATCACCCCTAGTTTTTGGTCGGTTCGTGTTGCTTATTCCTTAGTTTTCAATGTTGTCATGTGTACTATTGTTTGTCTGTTTGTCTTTTCATTTTTAGCCGTGGCGTTGTCAACTTATTTTCGATTTATGAGTTTGACTGTCCCTCTGGTATCTTTCGTCCCTGTATTTTTGTTACTTTGTCATTTTTTTTCTTCATGAAACAAAGAAGGACAAATTCTGTCAATTTGTCTTTTAAACTGGAATGGGGAATACTTGTGTTAAAAAACCTAATGTTTTAGTTAAATTGCAAGAGAAAAAACTCCTTAGATTGTTTGTAATCTAACAGATCTTTAGAATTTTTGAGTATCCTCATCTGATTCACGCCTAAGGATAGCTAAAGTAGGTTATTTCACATAACACAGAAGCGAAATTGAGCTATCATTCAACATGTGTCCGTAAAATCACTATAAAAACGAGCCTTACAATTATGTTCGCTAGACTCGCATTTTGTCTACGAAACATTCATCAGTGACGCTTGAATAAAAAAGGCCAAATAAAATACGAAGTTGAAAATTAATGAGAAACCATAATGCATAAAGGTTTTGCCAAATACTGGAAACGTAGAAAATCACTAATATTTTGAAAAAAAATCATTGTAAATTTATGAGTATGACCATATCAATGATCATTTAAGTCAACTCATGGTTTAAAGATGCACTCGATTATGTTATAATGTTATGTGAATCTGGTTTATAGGTGCACTCCTTTATGTTATAATGTTATATTATTTATAACTAGTATTGCATTCTAGAAAGATATTTCTTTTTTCACTCATTGTCATATAAAAGAATATAAGTATTATTACATGTATACTATTTTTTTTGATAATACAGTGCACTTTTTCAGCCTTCTGCTTCCCGGACAGTTGGTTTAAATGTAAACGGGAATCCACAGTTTGCATCCTTGGCAACTGAGGAAATTGTAAACAGGAAATATTTGGAATAAACAAGTATCAATTTAAAAAAAAAAAAAGTCAACTCAAAATTGCTGACTTTGCTGTTTCGATGATATACATTAAACAAACAAAAAAACAATAACTTTTATTGTAAAACCGTATAGAGCTCCGAAAAGACGTGAATTGGGTGATAATTGCATCATTCAAGTATAAGCTAAAAACGGAAAAGGAAAAAGAAAAACTTTACAAATAAATCACTTGATGTGATGTTACAAAAAGATAGATGGTACTAAAAAATCCGAAATTCGGACAGAACACTTCTCGTCTTGTATATTTCGCTCTTTATATTATTAATAACATAAAAACTCAGTCTTTTATAATCTGCTGAATAAAACAAAATGTACCCTGTATTTGTATACCCAACAACAGATTGCACAAAACTGGGATTTATGTCTATTCTGCGTTACACAGGTCTGATAAATCAAAGTCATCTAGCTTATAAATTGTGTATTGTGAGTTAGAGGTGTTGATCGAGACAAACTAATCAATGATTATGGGTCTGTGAAAAAGGTCTGATATTTTTAATCGCAGAAACCTCTGTAATAAATGTCGCAAGAATGTCATGCGTAAGATTTTTTACAATCACTGAATAAAGCAGTGACGAGTCAAATTCAAAATATTCTCCCCCACACTCCTCCCATTTTAGAATGAAAAAGTGAAAATATTTAGATCAGATCGTGGAAAGAACCTTGTTAGTTCTACTGATCATTTGAAAATTGATACAGTAATCGTAGAAAATAGACAAGTAAGAGACTTCACATATAAATATAGCACGGAATGGACTTTTTACACTCTTCACTCCTCCTTTAGAAATGAAGAAATACTCAAAAAGAGGAGGGATCTTATTCTTCCTCTTCCGAATCTTCACATCTTTTGTAGGACAACCACACCGCTACAATATATGTACAGCATGTAGAACAAAACCCACCACCTTGAATGCACGAATTAACATGTATGTACACTATAAATTGAATAATACTATTCTCCATCAATATATACATATATATACTCTTTTAGTTGCTCGCATAACGTGTTGTATGTACTCTTAGTTGCATTTAAATATTAAAATAGGGATATGGTTAAAATTTTAAGTTTGTCTTCTCGCCACTAGCAAAAGGACAAAAAGAAAAGACAAACCAAGACATTTTTTTTTTATTTTAAATGTCGAAATTAAGCAGTTTGAAATTCAAAAGCGACGGCACATGATAATAAAAACAAGAATGTGTCCCTAGTACACGGATTCCCCATCATTTTCTATGTTCAGTGGACCGTGAAAATGGGGTAAAATCTTTAAAATGGCATTATAACGATCATATTTTAAGGAACATGTATACCAAGTTTTAAGTTGATTGGACTTCAAATTCATCAAAAACTACCTCGACCAAAAACGTTATCATGAAGCGTAACAGACGGAAGAACGAACAGACAAACGGATGCACAGACCAGAAATCATGATGCCCATAAATGGAACATAAAGAGGTTGAGGTCGTCGGTAAATGGTCTTCTTAGTCACGTTATTTTACTTAGATTTATTCAAGAAATTGAGAATATCCCAAAGGTATACAAGTTGCTTTCTCTAAAAAAAAAAAAGAAACGCAAGCGTGAACCAAATTGCCTATTTGGCATGAATGATCATATTATTTATATACAAAGAAGCATGATTTTATCTTTTAATCAGAAATGAAGAGAAACTGGCATGGATTTTTAATGTAGCTGCTGTTTTGTGTGGGGTACAACTTTCTTGAATAAAGAAGTAGTTTCTATCTCTTCAATTCCTCGCTTTCCAATCGATAACATTACAAACATGTTATCTGATAAAAACTCAGATATATCATAACTAGCGTGGTCGTACATAAAGGCTAATAAAGCTAAATAAACCATATCTCTATATTTTAAGTAGATTGTACAAAATGTTTTATAAGAGACAACCACTATTATATAGCAACTGTTATTAGACGTTAACACGTATGTACAAGATGGAATCTTTACCTATTACAGAGGTGACCATAGAAAAGAAAATATGTGTTCAAAAAAGACAGTAAGCATTCCCTGTATTCACAAAGACTACAACAACAAACAAAATGTATGACACTCAGACGTTCACTCTAATAAAAATAGTTCGGCTGACGATGGTCAGATTACCTATTTCTTAGAGAATGCAGGGTGTAAAATTCACAGATACTTTAGGGAGCGCATATGAGTTGATGACTTATTAACAAACTGCCAATCAGGAGACCGAATATTCTATTGTGAACCGATGGAACATCCTTTTACTAGACAAGTAACAATAGGCAGCTACAGAGCAACAATTTTGCATAAAGTTCAACCAACTAAACACAGAGACGACATAGTTTGCAAAAAATGCCTCGAAATGATTCGACATGTAATATATGTAAAAAATCTGGACACAAACAATCAGAATGTGAAGAGCCCTTTTCAGACAACAACAATGAACATAATGAAAATGAATCAACAAACACTGATGATGACAATACAGATTCAGAGACTGATGAGATTAACAATTATGAGGCTGCACATGCTCAACAACATAAATCTGAAGTTGAACAAATGCAGGAAATGCCTAACGAACAATCGCAGGAAATGCCTAACGAACAATCGCAGGAAACGCTCACTCGCAATCTGAAGAAAACTCAAAACAAAAATTCTCAAAGGTACTTATTCAACAATTTCAACCTCCATTTTAATCAATCACCAATGAAAAGAATGACGAATGTACAGGAGAAGCAGCAGCATCAAATTCTAAAAAAGCTAAAACAATCTAGTAAAAAGAAGCTAACTTAGTCAAAATGATTCAAAAGATGAAAAATAAAGTTCAATGCAACAATTTCTAGTTGAGAAACAAGGTAGTGCAACCACTCCTGGAAATAAAGTCTCAAAAAGGTCTGCAACAACTACAACAGACCTTTTCGATAGAGAGAATCACACAACCAAACCCAAAACGCAAAGTTAAAAAGGAGAAATAAACATGTATGAACAATTATGTAGCTAACTCCTTTTTCTGTTGGTTTATCATCTCTATATACTTTTTTTACAATGATTTATTTGTATATAGTTTTATTATTATTCATACATATTTGTATGACAAGCATATTCCTGAGGGTAAACAACCACCTTGAAGACAATGCTTTTTATGTAAATTTAAAAAAAGAAATAAACAGTCTCCGGGACAAGTTTGCAATTCCGCTGAGTGCAAAAGTTGTCACCTTAATTTTTGGAGTCAAAATGAAGTTGATAACTTGGTTGGTATTGGTTTCCTGATATTTTTCCTAAAATTTTTTGGCTCTAGCACCACTGTTGAAAAAGTAATGCCCCTTTTTTCAACAATTTCCTCAGAGGAAAAGTAGTTTTTTGCTGCATATATATTTCCTTTGAGGAAATTTGCGGCTTCAAATTTTCCTTTGAGGAAATACTTTTTCCTGGGAGGAAATTTTTGACAAACACTTTTCCTTGGGGGAAAATGCAAGACTACAAATTTCCTCTAAGGAAATCATTGTTCTTAAATTCCCTCTAAGGACATTTCTGAACATCAAATTTCCCTTAAGGAAATATTTTCCCCTATTTTTCCTCTATGGAAATTTTATAACAGTACAAACAGTATAAATATAATTTTTCCTCGACTGAATTATAGATATAAAAAAGATAATTAAAAACTTAAATACAAATTTTCATGGTGAGTATTTAACATACAAAAACAAAAGGCTGACTGTTTAACATGTTTAAAACAATCCAATAATAAGCAAAACGCTATGAATATCATACCTTTTGTGAAGTTATTAATATTGTGCTCATATTTGCGTATTAAATAAAATAAACACTTTTCATGTAAATTAACTTGTCTTCTGTTTCAGCTGCTGTGTACAATTATTCGACCTCCTACATAACAGTTCAGAATATAAATAATTCCATCCACAAGACATCTTCCTTCAATTAGTTGAATAAATTTTGGCAACTTGTTCTTTCAAACATCTTTTCTGTATATTTGATATGATGGAGCAATGTACATGAACGGATAAAGCAGGTGTTTATTTCGACAACAAACATGACAAAGATGCTATTTTTTTCTTAATTTCTCCATACTCCATTAGTGAATATGTAGGTTGTTACATTTTACACAATTGTGTTATTGTGCATCTTTGATAGTACTCCATTTTGTTTATAGCAATTTTGTAGAATTTTTTCTATTTCTTTTTCCAGAAAAACACACAGTTCATTTCACATTAATTAACTTGGGGTATCTAGTTTAAAAATTGTGTCCGGTGACCCCACCAACTAACCAAGAAGGCCACCATAGCTAAAAATAGAACATAGGGGTAAAATGCAGTTTTTGGCTTATAATTCAAAAACCAAAGCATTTACAGCAAATCTGACATGGGTTAAATTGTTAATCAGGTCAAGATCTATCTGGGTAACATTTACAATTAATTCTCCATAGGCGGTATTGGTAACGATTTCCTCCGTTGCTCAGTTCATATCGTTTACTTGAACATGTATGATGGCTCAAATCGAAGCTGATACATTTATACATGTCTGGTTAAATTTTCGGGGTGGCAAGTGCGATTACTTTTTTAGCAAATTGCTGGACCCCGGAAGATGGTGAAAAATGTCACTCTCCTCATGAAATAATCCCGAAATTCCTTTCATAAAATTCAATGAAAAAATTGTCCTTTCTAATAATTTATTTCAGGTCAAATCTACATATTTCTTTTCTCATCACATCAGCTCTATAAAACAGTTCTTATTGTTTATTTATGTCCATTTTTAAAATCACAGCATCCACAATTGTATGGCGGACTTATATTTTTTTTTAATTACGTCATCTGAGTTCCACATCTCAAGGTCTATTAGGGATCCTGACCCATCTGCCCTGAAATTTTCAGAAGAATCGGACAACCCATTGTCGGGTTGCTGCCCCTGAATTGGTAATTTTAAGGAAATTTTGCTGTTTTGGGTTATTATCTTGAATATTATTATAGATAGAGATAAACTGTAAACAGCAATAATGTTCAGCAAATTAGGATTTACAAATAAGTCAACATGACCGAAATGGTCAGTTGACCCCTTTAGGAGTTATTGTCCTTTATAGTCAATGTTAACCATATTTCATAAATCTTAGTTATCTTTTACAAAATTTTCAGTTGGATCGGACAATCCGTTGTTAGGTTGCTTCCCCTGAATTAGTAATTTTAAGGAAATTTGCAGTTTTTTGTTATTATTTTGAATATTATTATAGATAGAGATAAACTGTAAACAACAATAATGTACAGCAAAGTAAGACCTTAAAATAAGTCAACATGACCAAATTGGTGTTTTTTTTCCTTTATAGTCTATTTTTAACAATTTTCATAAAATTTGTAAACTTTTACTAACATTTTTCACTGAAACTACAGGGCCAAATTCATTATAGATAGAGATAATTGTAAGCAGCAATGATGTTCAGTAAAGTCAGATGTACAAACACATCACCATCATCAAAACACAATTGTGTCATGAATCTTTCTGCGTCCTTTGTTTAATATTCACATAGACCAAGGTTAGCGACACAGGCTCTTTAGAGCCTCTAGTTTTATTAATTGTTATTGACTTTGAACATGTTGAACTAAATTGGATTGTTTAAATCTTTTCATGTTGGGATCTTTATTGGCTGACCTTTTAAGGAAGTGTTTTCTCATTTTTAAAGGCCGGCCCATCATTGGCCTTTAATTTCTTGCATCCACTTCATTGAACTCTGGTGGATAAGTCACTCATTTACCATACCACAATTTCTTATTCTTATATGAGTCATCATTCAAAGGCAATTACTTTTATTACTGTACGTAACTTAGAAATTATCGAGAGGTTTTTAGTAGTGCGAATAATGTGACTGGGTGAGTATTGCAAAAAACAAGAACTCATATTTTGATAACAGAAACATATATATATGTGTAAGAGTTAAATTTTCTACTGACAATTTTTTTTTTTTTTTTTTTTTTTTTTGTTCGTCCCTCAGCGGGATTCGAACTCACGCCTTTGATACACTACAGCACCAATCGCTTAGCCTCATGTCCAGCGCTCTAGACCACTCGACCACATCCGCTATATAAAAATATAACTTCAATAGTCGTAGTGTTACCTTGTCACGGAAGGCTAATCTAGAGATAGACATGAGACACGTGTTTTTTAAGCGTGTGTAGATGTTATATTATTATTTTTATACACAATATTTATATATCTTTAAGCAGATTTTTTTTGTAATCACAATCGTGAAAAATCACAATAATAAATGCAAGCAATAATTTCTGAATTTACAGTATATATATATATAGAAGTGGTCTTACCATTTAGGCCTTGTTGTATTCTGTTTATCTTGGTTTGCCGCTCATTTCTATTGTAACTGTTTATATCTTTCATTATTTTTCATTATTTCTTTTCCTAAACATAAAAAGGGTAAAAATTATTTTTAAACTTCAGTATGTGTTTTTCTTTTAAACAATAATATTTAAAAGGGAATATTTGTGCTATTTCATTTCACAGACGTTTTGCCAGTCATCACGTTCAAAGACTTTCACCCTGGTCAATAGTTTAAGAAACAAACATTCCCATACTTTTTCTTCGTGTTCGTACCAATTTTTCATTGGACAACAAAGACATGATTCAACTATTCTTCTATGATTTATTTGCTTGACTACGTTAAACTCTGAAATATTGTTTACAGTATAATCTGTATGGGTCTCACTCGCCAAAATTTTATCAAGAGCCTGAAGTGCTCACTAGAATTTTTTGCATCAATCTTCCATTTGTGATCATTTTACCCCTATGTTCCATTTTAGCCATGTCACTATAAAGAGACTATGTTTCTTGATGTAAAGGAAATAAACCTAATACAGTAGATATACTCGACTAATTTTAATGAAACTTGGCGTGAACTAAGATTAAAGGATAAGATGACAGTTTACCTACAATGACCTATGAAAAAATAGTTTCATGGCAATAGCATATACATTAAAGACTTTATGGTCATTCTTATGTTTAAAGTGTGTGTGTTCATTTTTTAATGTTTAAAGCTAACAATTTCAACTACATGTATCAAGATTTGATCCTACATTATTTAAGCATTGCAAAACATAGCTTTTTAAATGGTTCTATATATAATTGTGTATGTCACATGTATGTACATGATGTATGTTAATGTAAAGCAGCTGAAAACTCATTAGCCGTCTCATATTTATTTCAGATCTTCAGAAGGCAAATTTATATGAGCCTATGCCTGGAAATAGAGATTTCTAATTAAAGGGAGGGAAAGCTCTCCCCCCCCCCCTTTTTCGTGTGAAAAATTTTGTAGATTATATAGGGAATCACTGAAGCATGACTGCAGCAAGCATCCCCCTCCCCAAACAAATGAAGAAAAGTTCTGGATCTTCCCCTGTCGACCTTACACTCAGGTCACTGGTGAAGAGTTGTCACATACAATGAATGATACCAAATGTTCATATGAATATATTTTAGGTCGTGTAGGTGTGCATGTGTAAGGAGGCAACCATTTGATTTTTAGGGTGAAAAAGGTGAAAACTCTTGCCTTGTAAACTTGTGCTATATATAAAAATTACCAATCCATTAAAAAATCCGTCAGACCAATCTAATCCAGTGAAATAAATTATTGTCTGTTTTCGGACAGTCATATAAAAGTACTTAGTAGTCCAGATAATCAGCATTGCAAGGCATTTTTTCTAAGGAGAAGTGTTGACATATAATTGGGGGAATGGAACCAATCAATTGATTGCATCCGATATGATCTTCCCAGTAACGGAGCACCTATTAACTTTGAGGTAATTATTAGTGTCGGTGGTCTCACAAGTAAATCAGAGTGAATATTGCATGCACATTGGTATTAGCAGAGAAGAACAATTATCAACTTGTGTATTTTTCATTTTCTCGCAGTTATTTACGGTAAATTAGCTATATTATGTATATATATCCCAAAACAGGTGCTCGGATCTAGTACTAGTATATGACTTTTAAATAACAATTATATTTATATTCTGTGGCGGGTCGAAGGGGATGGAATCCGGGGTTGGATTCCCTTTTATGTGAGCAATCATTGCATTTAATGATAATCTCGGGAATCCTCTA
The DNA here is from genome assembly GCA_019925275.1 of Mytilus edulis. Lineage (NCBI taxonomy): Eukaryota > Metazoa > Mollusca > Bivalvia > Mytilida > Mytilidae > Mytilus > Mytilus edulis. The sequence continues at coordinate 30,994,384 of CM034358.1, read as the reverse complement.
ACGTTCCTATATACAAGGAATCGGCCACCTTTTAAGGCTTAAAAATATGTGAATAGGTCGGGGGAAAACTCTCTTTGGACACTTAGGTATTGCACTGTTACATTACACACCAAACAAAACGCTAACAATATTGGAAAAGATAACATTTTAACCTACACAATATATGAAAAGGTATACACTTTTGAAATCTAAATTATATGAACAGATTGGGGTAACAGAAACCCAGCGACAACGACACCCCTTATTTAATGGAGACATGTAGTTGGAACCCCCTTTATTGTGGCTGGATCCGCCCCTGATTCTACATGTAAGTCAAGTCCGGAGTTTCTGTTGGCATAACGGTAATCACGAAGAGGTGGTAATTGAAAGCACGAGGAATTATAAATATACAATTGAACAGGGGTAGTGCATGGAGGAATGGGAAATAAAATTGTCACTTCACGGTGATCGAAAAAAGAATCTTGCACGTTATTTTCATCATCTTCTCTGAAACACTCTGAATAATATAATAATATTGTAGGTGAATAAAGGCGAAAACAAGTCATGTAAAATACTAATAACATACGGCACCCTTAAATCCCTCAACAAAAATTGTTTAATTCTTGTCATATCAAATAAGTTAAAGCGCGGAAAGGTAACTTTAATTTAATATCAAAACTAAACATTTGTTATATTTTTCAATAAACTTATAAATCTTAATTAGGCATGCGTGAGTTCCATTTCATGAGACCTTTACAAGGATTTATATAAAATAAATTTAAATTATAAATACAGTTTTCAATTTTTTCCCGGTATAGATCTTTTGGGAAATAATACGATTTGGTTGAATTATTTAACTTCATAATAATGATAAATCCTTTAGTTCTTAAATTTTTAATTAAAAAGAATATTTCATTTTGATTTCGGAATAAACTTTTTAAATTGTAGTGACATGGTCAGTCACCTGATTAGTTGCATGGCTGATTACGTACCATCTTACAGGTGACCCAGTAATTTCCATATGGCAGTAGCGTGTACCCTCGGGTTGTGTATAACTTATTTTCTGGGGAACATCCTGTTCTCGTGTAATACTTAGTATATATTGCAACAGATGACATTAAACACGTACATTTTCTTTGTAGCATCGGTGTCAATTTCATGTTAAACCACACAAAGAAATTCACAAAAAAGATATTATGATAAAATCATCAGAAAAAGATTGAAAAATCTGGCCTTTGTTAGTCTTGTATTATTTTAATTTTAGTTTCTTGTGTACAATTTGGAAATTAGTATGGCGTTCATTATCACTGAACTAGTATATATTTGTTTAGGGGCCAGCTGAAGGACGCCTCCGGGTGCGGGAATTTCTCGCTACATTGAAGACCTGTTGGTGCCCTTCTGTTGTTGTTTTTTTTCTATGGTCGGGTTGTTGTCTCTTTGGCACATTCCCCATTTCCATTCTTAGTTTTATTAACAAATAAATTTGGCATTGAGTAAACGGGAATTCGGGAGAGCTTATTTCCAGTGGACAACAACAGATGGAAGTTTTTAGTAATTCTTTTTATATATACAATTTAAAAAAAAATGTCCGATCTGATACACGTACCTATAATCAAAATATGGTACAGAATTTAAAACAGGTTCAAATATATGGCCTTATCATTGGTAATATACCATATTAGTGTCACTTATTGCTTAATATGTTACCAAATTAAAATGAAGAAATAGGCTCAAAACCGCATTTTTTTAAGATTTTTTTTTTTCAATCCCAAAATAGAGAAGGGGTCCGGTATACAGATTAAAGTCCAGATGAGAAAATTAACTTGGTTCTTTATATTAACAAGGATTTATTATTAAATTCATCAATTTATTTGAACATGGAAACCAAATAACGAAACAAATAAACCGAAAATTGGCCATATCTTTTTAGTAAGTGGACAGATAGACAAGGATAATGTTTTTATAATTGTTCAAATATATAAGAAAATGTTCTAAACAAATTCACATTCATTACCTTTTTATCAGTTTAGGTAATTATTTATTATCATTAGCCTAGCGATGAAGCCATATATGTACCTAGCCATTTTTACTAATTGTTTTATTATTCTTTGATGAAAGAAAGAACTATTTTTTAGATAACTGTTTCCTTTATACTCAATGGAACAAGAAGCGAATTTGTCAGCAGACTAGAGTAACTATATTTAGAAATAGAGTCGTTACAGGACTTCTTCTGACCGGCAATAAAACCTTAGTAGAAGGATAGTGGAACGTCCATTGGGCATAACCATAACGGCCACTTCTGGCGGAAACGGATACTGGCTGCTAGTAGCAACGGACACTTCACACTTTATTGGTAAGTCAACCTCACGCTTCTCAGAAAAAAGTATATTTATCACGTTTAAGAACAATTTAAGGTATTTATGAATTATTACACGGAACAAAATGATAACTGACAAGATCAAAATCGAAGGATTAGGCTTGTAATTCAGTTGGGGTTCAACAAATTAAAGAATATGAACTCGCATAAAGTGATAATGTTTTTGTTTATTTCTAAGCTATTCAGGTTCCATATCCAGTAAGTAAACTTACAGGTTATGGTTTGACATCAAATGTTGTCAAGAGAAAACAAATTAATCCTTAGGAAACCTTCAGAGCGGAGAAAAACGTAATTTATTGTCAATATGGTTGGAACCGGACCCTTTAGGACGTTTAAGAAACCTGGCACCGGACCCTTAGTGATGCTGATAATATATATTTAGCCATTATCTTTTGGATACTATACGTACTTTTTATTGAAATTTCAGGTATATTGTTGTCGTCTGTCATACTTAGTTGTTACGTTATCGCCATTGAATATAAATATATAAATGTGAAATGTTCTGTTAGATTTAACTCTATTTTGCAATTGATATTTTACCGAAATATATATGTGCAATATCGGTAACTGTAAAAGTGCAATAAGATCTGGGTTTTTTAACATGGGATTTGTAGTAGTTTTAATTATATTTTTAAAATTAAGTCTGTTTGATATGGCTCTTTATAACTATTAAATGCCATGCAAATCCGTATAATTTTCATACCAAGTTAATAATGCTAGATACTAAATATTGATTGTTTGTACATGTATATGTTGTAAAATATATTATTGCAAAGCAATATAATATTTCCCACAGAAAGTAACCAAATGTTAGCGTGCAATAAATCTTCAAAATTCATGACGTCATCAACGACAAAATCTTAGTTTAAACCAATTTTTACTTTCAAATATTATATTGCTATACAATAAAAGGGTTATTACATGAATATTGGGGAATATTGTCCCTCGTAGAACATATATTGCACTCGCAAGCTCGTGCAATATAAAATTCTACTCGAGACAATATTCCCCAATATTCATGCAATAACCCTATAATACTAAATGTATTATTTAGGTAATGGCGTATACAGGTCTGCTCATGAGTGAATTCAATGAATCCTTAGGACTAGGATGTGAAGTTTTGCTAGATGATAACTGCACAGTCGATTTGAATAATAACAAAAGTGTTGATCAGGTATATTATTTTTGTTTCAATTATATCTTAATCTATATACAATCAACAGATGAAAAGAAATGAAGAAAAGCTGAACGAGAAACTTATTGAAAAATATAAACATGTAGCCTTCCCTTTTTCATTGCTTCATATGGTAAACGAAGTTGTGGTTTTGCAATATTTGATTGATGTTGTTTTATGTTTTAGGAGGAAAGTACTGAAATATCCGACTACGTACCAGTAATATCTACAAATGAGTATATGGATAGCGAGCTAGCTATATCTACAAATGACCAATCCAACATACATGTGGATGTACTCATATCTACTGGTGAACATTCCAATATCGAACCATCACATTCGACTGAAGCCAAGGACGTACACTGTGATGTTTGTAATAAAAAATTCTCAACCAAGACCAACCTTAAAAGACACATTCGGAGACACAATGGTTCCATGTTGGAATGTTCAGAGTGCAGTAAGCAGTTTGATACAAAATATCATTTAGAGAACCACAGAAAACTATCACATACTGCTTTTAATTATAAATGTTTCAAGTGCCCTAAAACTTTTAAATCCAGAGTTGGACTTAAGAACCATGAAAAACAGCATATTAACCGTTTTAAATATTTATGTCCCCAATGTGGTTAAGGATTCAACTATACGGCGGATATTGAAGGACACAAATCCATGCATGAGGGAACAAAACCACACAGTTGTGATAAGTGTTGGGCAAAGTTTACCAATATTAAAAACAAAAGAAGGCATGTATTCAGCTGCGGTGTAAAAGTTAAGGGATCAAACTGTGATATTTGTAACAAATCATTCAAATGCCCAAGATATGTGGCAGAGCATGCTAAAGGACACGAAAATCCAGAAAGATTCCAATGCTCTACTTATGGAACATTCTATAAATTAAGAGCCTCTCTGTACAAACATTCCAAGAAAACTAGGCATAACTAATTACGTTTGTGTTTTTGCACACAGGGATTGTGCACGTCTTAAACGATTTGCTGTTATATTTTTAAAGACTTTTGTTTTATATGAACATACTGTTTGTATCGACGCCAAATGTTTGTACTGCTGAATAATCGCTGGTGCATTATATTAAAGTTGTGTTTTTGCATTAAGCGATTTTGTTTTATATGAAAATATTGTTTTTATTGCTATAATGTTTGTGTTATTGCATAAAGGGGTTGTGCACGACTTTACATTTTAAAATTGTGTTTCTTTGATTCAGGGTTTTGCAATTATTCCGACATTTTTAGTTGCTGTAAAACATTGTTGAAATACATGTTATTTTTTTTTATATTGATCAGGTAAGTCATCGGGCTCTTTTAATGGTATCCAATTTTTGTGTGTAAAGGAGTCGATGATATTTCTCCCTACAAGCGTGCGTTGCGAGAATATCGGATACATATTATTTCGGTGCGTTCATTGCTAATTTATTAATAGTCGTGTCCATTACCAATCCCAGCAAAATGTATTAATACCTTGTCAATAAATGATTTATATATTGCTTCCTGTACAGACTTTTTTTTAAACAAATATATTGCGTAACTTATACATTTATTTTGTAGTTATTTTCATCGTCACCTGATTTGACCTTTCTTATGTAAAATAATTACTGTTAGAAAGGTGTATGTCTGTTATAAGTTGAGGATATAAGATTATAATGATGTGTGGTAATCAAGTAGAAGTATTCGATGTCCAGTGATGTAAAAATGATTAAGCTGCACCTGGTGTTTCGGATATCATTTAGGTCATTTTTGACCAAGGCCGTAAATCCTCATCAGGTACCTTAGCCTTGTATCATAATAAATACTATTTAATTACAATTTGATTAGTTCTTGCTCTGGTAACATATCAAATGTAGTGTTATTTTTAGGGCACGACACCTGGTGAATCTGCAATATCATTATTATTCTAATGTCCATTCATATCTAATAACTATTTAATTGTTTACAGTGATTATAATTTTGCCGAGGTCAAATACTCTTTCACGTTCTTATGTTTACGATAAGCAATCATAGGTGGTCTTGGAAATACATTCTTAGCAGTTATATCATTTTCTATTAACTGCCAATGTTTTCTTATTCGTCTTCCCAATTGTTTGAATAGTGGATTAAATTTAGTTGCTAGAACTAGTGGTGGACAGTTTTGTTTATTTCTTTTTTTATAACATAATGTATTCAATCTGTTTTTTCTCAATGCTTTATCTATTAGTGGATTAATTTCATTTTCCGAGTATCCTCTTAGTGTAAGTTTTTGTTTGAATATTCTTATCTGTTTGTCGAGGTCATCTCTGTTACAACACGATCTAATGAACCTTGTAATTTCCCCAATTATAAATCCTTTTTGAATACAGATGCTGGGTGAGCAGACGATTTTTCTAGATATTGGTAATTCTCTGTAGGTTTGCGATATAATTTGACATCTAATATCTTTTCTGTTTCAAATCGGGTTCCTTTAAATATTGTTACATCCAAAAATTGTATTTCATTATTAGAGATTTCATGTGTAAATTTTAATAGTGGGTGAATACTATTTGCAATTTGGTAAAATTCCTTAAGAAACTGTTCGCTTCCTTTGAATAATAAAAATCCATCATCCCTGTAGACAGAAAGAAGAGAAATGTCAGACGAGTATGGGAACCGTTTCAATATTGCAGAAACGATTTCATATATTCTTATATTTGTTAAACTTGGCGATTTGAAGATTTGTCCATTGAATTCAAATTCATTTTTTGCAAGGAAAATTCGTAGTAATTCCAGTAAAGCCTTTTTGGGTGGCAATGGGATGTCAAATTTACACTGCATTATGTATGGCCACGCTCTGTCGATTGCATTAATAATTTCAGTATGATGTAGATTGGTGTACATGCTTGAAATATCAAATGAGCTCATTAATATGTCTGCTGGTGCTCTTATTTTTTCCAATTTGTTTATGAAGGAAGTTGTATCTTGTGTGTATGTCCAAAATTTATTGACAACTGGTTTGATAAAATAATCGATATATTGTGCAATTTTTTCCAATGGGCTATTACATAAGGATACGATTGGTCTTCCTGGGACGTTTACATTCTGTAAATGATTGATATCAGTTTTAATCATTTCTCTATCCGATTGATTGATTTTATGAAGTTTTGGTAGGAAGTATAGTCTCCCTAATCGTTTTTCCTGGTCATTTATTAGAAACTTAAATGTAACTTCATCAATGTAGGATTCATTGTGTAGACGATGAATAATAGTGTTGATACTGTCTAGTACTTCTGTTGTATGAGATTCGTAAATTCGTTCATAGTGTACATTGTCATTTAATTGGTCATTTGCCATTTTAATATATAGCTCTTTGTCAAGAACAACTGTTGAGGAGTTTTTATCTGCCTTTTTGATAATTATACGATCGTTTGAACTTAGTGATTGTAATGCTTTTCTTTCATGTTTAGGCAGGTTGTCCTTAAATGATTTAATTTGTATTTTTTCCAATTCAATTCTAGTTGAAAATAAATAATTTTCAATTGCATTATTAGCCCAGTATGGCTTATAACCACTTTTGGAAAGAAATGTATGACGATTGTACTGGTGAGATCCATTATCAAAATGATATTTGCATCTCATTTTACGGGCTAGTTCATTGAAGTCATTTATGAGAGTTTTCTTAGCGTGTCGAAGATTTGGACTAGGAATGAATTTTAGTCCTTTCGCTAAAACTAGAATTTCAGCATTACATAGCTTTTCTTTTGTGAATATATCAACATATTTTGCAGCTCTCTGTACTTTTTCCGTGTGTTTATATTGTCTTCTATTGTGTTGTCGGTTTATATTGTATATTTTTCTTTTTTCTTTATTTTTAGCAATTTTGCGTTTCTTATCCCTAGCTTTGAACGATCTATTCTTTCTATTCGACATGATTGGATGATAAGTTTTCCTAATGTGCTTAATCTTATAAACATATAATCATTTACGTCTATGAGTTTGAATTGAGATAGGTTAGCTTATAATCTCTAATTGTGAGATATACGCTGTATTGAATTTCTATGGTGAAATATAGTAAATAATCAATCTCCCTTTTTTTTTTTTTTAGAATTTTTTTCCTGATTGCGAAAAAATCTTCTCAGAGATGATATCTATAAGCGTATATATTTTGTATCTTTAAATTGTATACATTGATCTCGTTTTTTAGAAGTTTTTTTCTATTTCGAAAAAAATCTTCTCAGAGATGATATCTATAAGCGTATATATTTTGTATCTTTAAATTGTATACATTGATCTCGTTTTTTAGAAGTTTTTTTCTATTTCGAAAAAAATCTTCTCTGAGATGATGTCTATAAAAGATAATCTTGTTTTTTTTAAATTTTCCACATCGATTTGGTTTTTTAGAAGTTTTTTTCCTTTTTGAGAAACCTTCTCTCAGAGATGATGTCTATAAGAAATAATCGTGTTTCTCTGAAATTTGCAAAGCACTGAAAGGCACGCTAACATCGCGTGGGAAAGAAAGTGTATATACGTGTTGGTTTGTGATTGGTTCGTGAATATCTTCAGGAATTGCATGTTGAAGACCCAAGGAGAGAGTTGATTGGTTAATGAAAAGCTTCATATGTTGAACTGAACTACGTCACACAGTGTATGACTAATCTCTCAAATACTGAAATTATTTGTCATATAATGTAACTTCCAAACATCCTAAATAATATCTAATAAAGATACAAGCATAGTAGTATTTTATATAATTTAATGCAATAATATGAATTAGTAACAGTAATATTACATGTGAATATAAATTTATCAGCTGTTATAGAATCTCACATCTGCATTTGTACTAGTTGGTAAAAATTAACAAATTATCCGAGACAGATTTAATCTTGAAAATTTATAGTCTTTATAAAAATAAAACAGAATGTAACGCTAGTTTTATTACCTGCTGAGTTAGACAAATTATGCTATCACTAGCTGTGTCCATAAATTAATCCAGTTTTTATAAATATATCGCTATCATAAATTATATATAATTCCTGTTGTAATGTTCCCTGAATGTTTACATTTTGCACTTTGAGTATTAAGCATTGTTACGTATAGTGTAATCAGTATTCAAAGTGGCGACGTCTTCCTCTGAATGATCCTCTATTGTTTCTGCTGTTTCTATTGTCTCTCATACTGTTCTTTAATTCGTCCATTTCCCTTCGGAGTTTTACTAGTTCAGTTTCTTCTTCCCTCTGGTGTTTCCTTTTTATCTGGTCTGTTTCATGTTTTAACTTCTGTACATCTCCTCTATCGTTTTTCAAGTCTTCTTTAGTGATTGCTTTCAGCGCTGCCTCTCTATATTTTTCTGCCCACTTTTCTTTGATTTCTTGCACCTGGTTATTTAACTTTGTAATGTTTTTCCCGTTTTTAATCCTTGTTCATGCCTCCCTCCATACTTGCTCACTATTAGTTTGCATCTTTTCTGAATGCTCCGTGGCTGCTTTTAATAGAGTTTCACGGAAGTTGGTTCTGATGGTTTTATTAAATTCCTGAATCTTGCTTCGAAAATAAAGTTCAGTTTCATTAGATGCGAGTTGGGGGTTGAATGATGCTTTTTGAAGTCTAGCGTAGTCAGGTAGTTCATCTCCCTTGAAGCGTCGGAGGTCCCTTGTTAATGTTGCGGTGTTATGTCTTCTTGACAGCATTTCGTTTATTTTCCTTACACAGTTATTAATTTCTTGACAGTCCGTGTCGTTTTCAAATACTTCCTCTAGGTTCCCAATATCGAAATTGATTGGTATTATCTGGGGTATAGTTATTCTTTGTCCTGATGGTATCTCGTCATTCATGTTTCCTAATTCTAGGTCGGACTCTGTATTTGACATGTTGTTCTTGTTACTAGGTTTAAAGTAAAGGAGTCGATGCTATTTCTCTCTACAAGCGTGCGTTGCGAGAATATCGGATACATATTATTTCGGTGCGTTCATTGCTAAATGTTATATATGTGAACAATCATTTTGATACTTAGCTATTTGATTACGACATTGTTTATTAAACCCTTATTTGATTAATTTTTGCTTCCAAAACCAATTGAGAAATTTGTAAGATGTTATCAAAAACAAATTGAATTTAAGCAATGGTCTTTTAACTGCTTATTTACATACAATACTACTAAGAAGTAAAACTACAAAAATTCTGGACTCCGAGGAAAATTCAAAACAGAAAGTCTCTTATCAAATGGTAAAAGCAAACGATAAAACAGACCAAACGGATGGATAACAACTGTCATATTTCTGACTCGGTACTGGCATTTTCAAATTTTGAAAATGGTGGATTGAACCTGGTTTTATAACGCTTTTAACTTCTCACGTGTATGACAATCTCATCAAATTCTGTCATATTTACAACGATGCGTGAACAAAACAGACATAATAGGTAATCTTGTCAAAATATGGGTACAGCAGTCTACTATTAATACTAATAAGTACTAATATTGATATAACAAAAAACACCGCTATGATATTTTAAAAGTTTCTCATTGATATAAGAACTAATAGCATTTTTTTTATTTATGTATATAAGAAAAACACAGCACTTCAAATTTTACACGGACATAAACTTGAGCTTCTAACTAACTTCTGAATGCATATTTAGACTCAATTGTTGTTTATATTTGAACAATAAGTTTTAAAATTGTTTTTTTCTTAATTTTTCGTTGCCGAAAACAACATTTTCCGCATGGAATTTCTGCATATTTACAATTGATATTAGACAACATCGCTATGTGATATAAGAAAAGTTTTTATAAATACGCTTCTTCCATAGACTGGTGAACACTAATATGTCCAAACCAGTTAGATAAAATAAAATTTGGTTCTAGGCTATTTATAGTATAATAATTACTTGTACAACTTTGCCCCCTGCAGAGCTATAGAAAAACAGTACATTAACGGGTGTTACATGGACTCTTTTTAGTTGTTACACGGACACTTTTTATGAATAGAATCACTCGTGCATGATCAGTGAGTTCATGGGCACTTTAACTTTCAATTAGTTTTGAACTTTTTGGTTCACCGACTCATTTCCTGTCTTTGTATTGTACAAAATATTTACGTTAGCATCAATATCTTTTTTCAAACATTTCTAGTAAAATATTATTCATATCACTACACTAAGGAATTAGACATTTAACTTCAAAAAGGGGGGTGGGGGTATGGTTTTCTCCTAAAAAAGATATTTTGATTCCAAATTTTATGAGAAAAAAAATTATTATGGTCAGGCAGATGACAAACTAATGTTTTGCATGATTCCTGATTTTCCAAATACCGTAAATAGCGCTAATTTAAACAAAAACATTTGGGTGATGGCGTTGAAAAGTAAATAGTTAACATACTCAAAAAATAGCATACCGCCCCCTTTATGAAGCAAAATATTCGGTCAATAAATGTTTTCTTCAATATATGGACATGAATAGTATTTTGGACAATGCTGAAAGTAAATAAATGATGATACTGACGTGTATATTTCAATCAAAATAAGACAGGAAATAAGTAAATTAAAATCAGATCTTATCCAAAGATAAATCCCTATCAACTCAACAATGCACGATTGATCCTATAAACAAAAAGTGTTCATGTAATACACGTCCAAATAAGCAGCAAATCTAGAAGAAAATCATTCAACTTATGTTATCAGTTTTGGGCGGTAAGCTGCGATTGGATCATAATGTAACACGTGTTTAATCCCGATCAACACTTGCAGATCTAGAGACGAGCATGAATTTAAAAAAAAAAAGTATATGCCTGAATATATGTAATATTAAGACAAAATCCATTTTTTCATAAACATTTCATTCACTAATTAAATAGGAAATTCATTCTTTTGATACATTTATATTGTTATCGAATTATTTTATATTAGTAGCGGATCCAGGTCCAAATCCAGGACAAAACAGGGGAGGGGGGGGGGGGTCCGACTGTATGTCCCAATTTAAATGCATTGAGCATCCAAAAAAGGGTTGTTATAACCCCTGGGACCCCCCCCCCCCACCACTGAATATTAAATACATGTATTTGGCAACAAGCTCGCGATTTTTACAATCTTTTTTAAGGGGGATGGGGGAATGGAATGGCACATCCTGCTTTTTTTTCATCAAAAATAAAGATCACAGCCTGTTTATTCTAAAATTAATTAGCCACCCTCCCCGCTCTCCTTTTCATCCATTAAAATCGAACGTTATCCTACTTACTACTAAAATATTTCTTTAATATATAACTTCTTTACGAAGTTACATTTTAAATAGTCTTGAATTTGTACAACATTCATATTTTACTTGAAATGGTTCTTTTTTTATCAAATTATTAGATTCCTGATTTGTTTTCCTGAAAAAAAATCTCGGTTGAAGGGAAATGAAAAAAAAAATGTGTTTATACTATAACTTACATTTACTGCTTTATGGCTACATGATCTAATATAAGTTTCTCAAATGTTTAGTCTTGCAAAATGTATAATTATTTTCTTGAAACGTCGTACAAGTCAGATAAAAAAAACAAAAGTAACAAAAGAAACAGGCCGTTAACAACCAGCCGAATAGTTTTTCTGCACTTGTAGTCAGGTCAAGGTCCTCACCTATCGCCTCGGACCTTGACCTGACTACTCGTGCAGAAAAACTATCCGGCAACGGTGGTTACCGGCCTGTTTCTTAGTTACCTTTGTATTTTATCTTATACTTATCAACCCATTGACGAGTTTATACGGCCAAGTTAACTAATTATCTGGTATTAAAGCGTTACTAACTAAATTTCTGAAGAACGCATTGGAATACAAAGAACAATGATAGACCATTAAGTAATAGAGAAGACAGTCGAGCAGACTACAAACAAGACTAGTAGTGAAATTTGTCAAGGTTATTGTAAATTGGGTGTAACTGTTTTATCTTTTCTATACACGACAAAATAATCAAAAAACAGTCAAATTGCCCCCAAAATTGCACAGATTCTATGTTTGAATTTACTTCTTTAAGTTGCTCTTATCTGACCGAGTACCAAAATATCCAACCACAGATTAGATGATCTGTCGAAAAATTATATAATCCGGAGTAAAAAGTCAGTATCTTGAAAAAAGTCTATTGTTGTTTGCGAAGTGTAAGTCCTGCATTCCTAGGCAACTAATAGATTATATTAAGGCGACTAGAAACTACCGAGATTTGCTGCATACATTTTTAATTTCACTTTCAATTTTTTGTGGACGAATGATTTATTGAAATAGAGATTTGTTATTTATTGTTTTTCTTTTTACAATATTTTTGTGCTTACAATATATTTACAGTACTGTAGTAAATTACTGTATTTTGACATACTTGTACCTTTCTGTATTATCTTTTTTTCGGGAAATAAAGCTATTCTTTTCTTTTTCTTTAGTTATGAATCACTAGTGCCATTGTGAGCTTTTGTCATAATCTAGTGTCTGCCCATCGCAGTTTTCATCATACTCGACGTCCGTCTTAAACATTTTGACAAATACTTTTCATATGAAAACACCTGGTCAATTAAAACCAAAGTCGATAATTATAAATTAATCATTAATTTTTTTTGTGATTTTTTAATAAAAAAAAAGGATATGGGGTATCGATCCATTACGATATATCAGTACATGCACAGTACAGTACATACAGTACACAGTCCGTTCATCCGTCCCATGAATATTGTTCGTCGCATCTTTTTCAGAAACTACATCATAAGGATTTCTGAAATTTGGTTTCGGGGTTTATATAATTCAGCTTTACCGTGTGATGCGTTTTCAGATTCAACAACTCTCTGTTTACCGAAATATTTGACGGGGGTATCATCAGTGAGCAGTAGCTCGCAGTTTCACTTGTCCTATATTTGTTTGTAATGTTTTTTAATAACATTATATATATAACACATATCTGAGAGGGTGATAGAGCAGATTGTTACCCCGAGAAAACATTGTCAACCGCGGCTTGCAGATTAATTTTATCTTTAAAGTATTTTATTTGACGTCACGTACGGGTATTAGGTAAAACAACAAAAGTTAAGCAGAATGGTTTTTTTTGGTTTTTTTTTTCGTATAGTCAAATAATAAAATAGAAGCCAAAAGGTAGAACTTAAGCATTGTATTCGATTACTTAATGTAAATTCAATTCATTTTTCTTTAAATTATCGATTTTTGATTGGTCTGGACGAGAAGGTAACATTCATAAAAAATTGTCAGCCGCTCAGCCATGTGATAGAGTAAATTAACAACCTCCTATTAGCTGATCAAAATATGGCATTTTAACGTAAAGTATAATAAAAAGCTTTAACCCAGTAAGTACACTATTGATTTTACTAAACAATGCGTCATTTACTAAAACTAATACCATGAAATACACAGTCAGTTTTCTGCATCATTTTCTGACATTTAAAACAAAATGTTAAAGATGGAGTTGATCGTTCTTATGAATTTTGGAATATCATTTCACATACTTGTAAAATAATCACAGTTTACAATGTAGACCAAAGTTTTGAAACCCGTGTCGAATATTTGAGTATGCTGATAAAAAGATACAAAACATGTTGACAAAAATCCGACTTTGTACATCCTATAGTTGAAAAATTTATTTGACACGAGCAACTAACGTTATTCAATATATGCTAACATCACATTTTAAACTTTGGAACGGCTACAAATGTATGTATATTTATGCTTTACAAGCTTTTTGTTTATATTTGTAGGCACTTCTGACCCAAATATAAATAAAAAACAGAAGAAAAGTTTGAGGATTCTACAACTATTCTTTCTTGGTTTAATCAACTGCAACTGAAATCTACAGAAGTCACAAACTGAAGGGTTTTTCCATTAAATTATTTCTGGATGAAACACAACAATTAAAGCAAAAACAAAAGAAAATTCTGATTGCAAAAGGATTAAATCATGTAATTTGAGAATTGTTGTTGTGAAACATTTTGTATTATGAATTGTATATTCTATTGTATAAAGCAATATTTTGGGAAGTCTAAAGCTACTGTACATCCTCTCCTGTCAAATTATATTTCATGATCTTATCAATCAACAATAATAAAACTATATAATTTTTTTTTTTTAAATAAAAAAAAGTATATTCCTGCATGTTTTTAAAACTTAGCTGAAAATATAGAATATGTGTGTTAAGCCATTCGAAAAGGTCTTCAACAGTATATTTTGATGTTCAGAAGCATGATTTCACCAAGTTGCTCTACACAAATTTTCTTATACAACAAACTAATGATTTCAAATAGGCAAATGAGAATACGGAAGGCGGATATTTTTTTTTTTTTTTGCGATATAAATTAAAAAAAGTTACATCCGGGAATAAATACTTAAATTCATAGTTTTCAACAAAGTGCTTATCAAGAAATTTTAAGTTTCTTTTTCATGGTTGTATCGCACTGTAACAGAAATCTTGTTTCGAGTAGGATCGTACACCAAGGAAACGTTATAAAGAAACAATGTAGACCTTGTTTCTCCCACTTAGGGTTGAAATCACTTTTTTTCAAAGAGAAGTCTGTTCTCGCACAGAATGTAGTATATATTAATATATAATATTTGATTATCTCGTATTAAAATAATGCTTCGATCAAAGAATGTTGTGTTAAGAAACCATCGCAAAGAGTCTTTGAGGAGTTTATCAGTATTTGTGTAAATCAAACTTCGAAAGCAGTGACACGCCCTTTTATTCAAGGAATATACAGGTTGGTTTTCGAGAAACATAGCATCCTCTTGAGTGCTAATGTCATGATAACCACATCGAGCAGGTTTTACTAAATGCTGTTATTACAAATGTAATTGACAAACCTTCGATGGTATTCAAAACTATTAAACGTTATATTAATGTCAGATTTTCATAATGTTTCCTATTATTGTCAGTAGTACCATCGAACTCAATAAATAATTGCCCTGTAAGAATGTATAATTGAGACTTTCAAAATCACTTTGAATCTTGAAAACCTAATTAATTAAATGTAATTCTTTTGATAATTGATATATGAATCAACTGAATGGCAACACAAGAGAAATTAAATTATTTTTTTCAAACTTCAATACAATAGTTATCAAAGGTACCAGGATTATAATTTAGTACGTCAACACCAATATTAGATGTAGCATACAAAAAGTAAACCTTTAGAGCAACCACCATAACATATGCATACTACATTTATTGCTTTAATTTATCGACCTTATTAAATATAATTCTTTTAATATTTGGTGTATGAACCAACTGAATGGCCACACAAGGGAAATTAAATACTTTTTTAAAACTTCAGTACATCAACGATATTAAACATAGCATGCAATAAGTAAACCTTCAAAGCAATAACATAGCGATGATAGACATACTACATAATTATGTCTAAAAGCATGTCACTGTTTATAGGTAAAACATTTTAATTGTTAAAAGTTTTAATTTTATTTGTGCAATATCAATTCTCAAAGGACTCTTAAATACGTTTGATAGCTATACGTTTCTAGACTAATGATGCCACCTACATGTACCATTCGTAGTGTGGTAAATATGAAATAAAATGTTATTATGTTACACTTTGTTACGCATTCCTTATTCAACTTTATAATGCTGTAAACAGATGCAAGCAAATAGAAATAATTGTTTAAAAATAGGTTTTCTCTCGTATAAGTTGCGGGTTGTATTTCGTATTTGTTTCGATTGATGACAGAAATGCCTAAATATTGTTGTTGCTTCTTCTATGGTATTTTCCAAATTTTAGTTAGCCCGGTTCTTTAAATTGTCATTTACTTCTTGTCTACCAGGTGTAATATCAATGATTGATAGACTCTGACTGTTTCCTTGTGAGTTGATAACTAAAACTTCCGGTTCAGCTTGTCGGTCTGGTATGAATATATACTTTTCTCCATATCATATCAATTTAACATTTTATAGGCCTGAACTTGCATATATTCAATGGGAAAAACTAAACAGAATTGTTAAAATGTCTGTTTTCCGCCAAAATGTTTACATTGAAATTGTAAAAGATATGATATGAATAAGCGGATGCATTTCCCTTACGAAAATTTTTATGAAACGGTTATTGCTGTTCTATTCACCTTTTTTCGCTTATAATATAGTTAATACTGCAACTTGTTGTGTTTATTTCCTAAATATAGTAACACAGATATATTTTTTAAATGTCAATGTCATTATGGAACTCTTTTTCCACAATCATGAAGGGATGAAAATAATTTTGAAATTTGTATTACAATTTAAATAGCTTAAACTTTCAATATATTAATTGAAGTAGCAGTATACAAACAATATTAGGTCATTAAATATAACCTTTTTGTATTCGACACAAAACTGAGAAACGGCTCAGTAAAACCTAGACCTCACCCAGTTTCTCGTCCTCATTCCGAAAAGTATTCTGACATTTACCTAATATTGTATATTTATATTGCACGAATTTGCTTCAAATTGAAAATACGAAGATGTGGTTTGATTACCAATGAGACAACTCTCCACCAGAGACTTAATTGGTGTAGAAGTTAGCGACTATAAGTCACTATAGGGTCTTAAACAATGAGCAAAACCCATATCGCATAACTAGACTTACCAAACTTAAATGTAAGTGTTGGCCGTTTATGTACTATAGTTAAGAATGTACAAGTTTTCATAATCATTGGAAAGAATTTAGAGAAAATACTGTTAAATCAGGAAGAGGTAATATCTTGACCTATTTTTCAATTAATTTTTTTTTTTGGTACAGAAAAATACCTGCAATTAAAAGAATTTAAAGATAGACAAGCACTGTGCAAGATCAGGATAAGTGCACATCCCCTAAAAGTAGAGACAGATAGATATGCTAAAACCTGTATAGATAAATCACAAAGATTATGTAAAAAATGCACCTTAGATAAAGTTGAAGACGAAGAACATTTTATATGTCAGTGTCCCCTTTATACCTCTTTAAGAAAATAATGTTATGATAATATTTCAATAGGTTGTAAAAATTTTGAAAAGTTAAGCACAAGTGCCAAATTTAATTGGCTTTTTATTCAAGAAAACCTAGAGGTATTGAAAAATATTGCTATTTATATTAATAAATGTTTGGAACTGAGAAAACTATCAATATAGTATAGATAATGTTGTATTTAACACTTTGAGAATATTTGCCTGTTAATAATAGATATATTGTTATGCATTTTTTATGTATATGGCTCTGATCTGGTTGTAGATTAACATCTAAGAAATAGTTAAATTCATATTTATGATTTGTGTCAACATTATTGTACCAATTATAATTTTTTTTGTAATAAATTGGTTTGTACGGAAGCCTACGGAAGCCCATAGGGGACCTAAAAAAAAAAAATTATTTCGTTATCTCAATATAAATATCGTTATTTCGATATAATTAAATCGTTATTTCGATATAATTACATCGTTATCTCGATATATTTATATCGTTATCTCGATAATTATTTATTTCGTTATCTCGATATAATTATATCGTTATCTCGATATTTAAATCGTTATGTCGATATATTTATTTCGTTATCTCGATATAATTACATCGTTATCTCGATATATTTATTTCGTTATCTCGATATAATTATATGGTAATATCGATATATTTATTTCGTTATCTCGATATAATTACATCGTTATCTCGATATTTACATCGTTATATCGATATATTTATTTCGTTATCTCGAAATAATTATATCGTTATATCGATATTTATTTTGTTTATCTTGATAAATTGACGCGTCACGTGTTTATTCCAGCATGGCGTCTAGGAATGAAGAGGAACCGAACGTGAGTGTGATTGTTGTATTTGTTTATATCGATTTGTTGACTTATCACAAGTAAAAGTATTTTTCTTTATCTTTGTGAATGTTCGGCATGTATATACTATATTGAATGTATTCTATTTATGGTTCGCAATACAGGAATCGTGCATATGGGTTTTTGACTTTGTTTAATTAATTTTGTCTGTTGTTGGCCAACTTAGATTGGAAACCACCATTTTTTATACAGCCTAATGGGACTGGATATTTGAAAACAGAACCAAGGTCCTGTTAACAACTGTTATCATTATTCAAAAGGCAAAGTCCATATATATTTACAAGGCAGAAACATAATAAGAACACGAAAAGCTAAAAAGAAAGCAAAACCCCACAGATAACTAAACATAAATGGGCAAATAGTACTCAACAAAAAAAAATAACCAGAAGCATGAACTAAAACTATTTTTTCTTGTTTTGTGACTTTCTGTGGGAAATTGATGAGACGGAGAGCCTAAAGTATTACTTTCATTCAATAATTTAAAAATACATCACTGTATATTGCACAAAAATACGGACTTTTAATTAAGAGGAATTTACTAGGTAGATCTATGAAACCATTATAAACTATCATAATAATTTGCGTTTTCTTTGCAGAAGGTTTTTCCGTCTTGTGGAGAATTATTTCTACATGAATTTACCATACAAAGACATTGTAGAAGTTTTATTGTTAAACCATGGCATTTCTTTGTCTTTACGCCATCTAAAAAGGATTCTACGGAACATGCACTTGTCTCGAAGGAAGGAATATACGGATTTACGTACGGTAATAAATTTTGTAGAATCAGATGTAGAATCAAACGGTTCACACGGATATAGATGGATGTATAATAAATGTGTCCTACATGGATTGAAAGTAACCAGAGAAAGTATTAGACACATTCTTAAACTAGTTGACCCTAGAGGAGTAGAAATGAGGTCAAAGCATCGCTTAATCAGAAGAAAATATTTCAGCCAAGGCCCCAACTATTGCTGGCATATTGATTCATACGATAAACTCAAACCATATGGCCTATGTATTAACGGTTGTGTAGATGGCTTCTCGAGAAAAATGATGTGGGTTAAAGTAGGAAAAACTAGCAGCGATCCAAAAGTCATAGCAAAATACTTTATTGAGGCTATACAGAATGCAGGTGGGTATCCTTATCATATGAGGGGTGATATGGGTACCGAAAATGGCACAATTGCAGCAATGCAGAATTTTTCATCAAGAAACGAAAGAAATGAAGATTCATTCATTTATGGAAAAAGTACTTTAAACACTCGAATAGAGTCTTGGTGGGCAATTCTACGCAAACAATGTACAGGGAAATGGATAAAAGAAATGAAGGATCTTAGAGATACTGGGAATTTTACTGGCAATAAACTTGATGTTAATCTAGTACAGTTTTGCTGCATGAAGTTACTACAGGTATGTTATTCATCTTCACATGAAATCCTTCATCGAGGTATTGTGTTGGAGATGTATGGGTCACGGGTATGGCGGTAGGGTATGTGTGTGGTGGTGGTGGAGGTTCAACCTTGAATATCTTTCTGAGCAGGTTGGTTTGTTTTTCTGGTTGCATTACTCATTAACTTTGGTTAGGATTTGAAACTTGCTGAAATTATATTTATTATTGAGTCTAAACATGTTTTCTGCTCAAATTAACAATGATCATCCATCTCTGTAAAATTTTGAAAAAATGCACGTGAATGTTTTTTCACTTGGCCAGAATGAAAGGAATACAAGTCATTATAATCACGAAATGTCAATAAAATATAATCAGTCTTATGTCAAATTAATGTACCATTGCTGTCTTTCAAGTAAGGCCATTCTTATTATATTTTATGTTTAGGACATTTTCTGACAAAATTCATAGTTTGAGGATTCATAAAAATAAAAAAAATAATAAAAAACTACGGCCTCAGCATTATCAAGCATTTTGCTCCTCGTCCGCGTCGCATTTGTAGAAGTGCAGTGGATAGTATACATGTGTCAATGATTATTTTTCAGGCTGAACTCGACGAAACAGCATTGGTGTGGGATATGCATCGTATCAGGCGAAGTCGTTCAAACCTTCCTGATGATCGTCCAATAGCTCTTTACTTACTACCCGAATTATGGGCATCAGCAGATTATGTACAAAGTATTTCGGATGATGAGTTGGAGATTTGTAAATCGGAATGCGCACATGACGACCTTTTTCCATGTGAGGAAGAGTTATTTGAACTTGGTTGTTTGTACATGAGGGCTAATCAAGTAGATCCTCCGACAAATATAAACGAATGCAAAGCTCTTTACTTAGGTCTTCGTCAATGGTTACTTAGTCATTTGTGAATCATATTTGACATCACACAATTATTGAGTGTTTATCCGTAAAACGCAGGATATTTATGGATTTGTGAATATTTATGTTTGATAATGAACTATGTTGATATCATTACATAATCATTAAGCCTCGATGATAGATAGATATCTGATGGACAATGATAAAAAAAATGAATAAACAAAATACAATTCTCAGATAAATCTTCATTTTACGAATTCCAAAGTTTGAAGCACGTCGTCTTCTGTTCAACGTATTTTGCGAAAAAAAAAACTTATCATTTAACATTGTTTAATTAAATTGTGTGCTGTATATAATATTCATAATATTTTAAGCATTTGCAAAACTAAGTTATGCAATCTCAAGAAATCTTTCCAGTTGACATTGTGTTTTTGTCGGATGTATTTCTCTTTGTATCCCTCGGATGAGTTAAGCCTTTTTCAACTGATTTTTATGGTTCGTTCTTATGTTGTACTGTTACACCACTGTCCCAGGTTAGGGGAGGGTTGGGATCCCGCTAACATGTTTAACCCCGCCACATTCTGTATGTATGTGCCTGTCCCAAGTCAGGGGCCTGTAATTCAGTGGTTGTCGTTTGTTGCTGTGTTACATATTTGTTTTTCGTTCATTTTTTTGTACATTAAGTAGGCCGTTAGTTTTCTAGTTTGAGTTGTTTTACATTTGTGATTTCGGGGCCTTTTATAGCTGACTATGCGGTATGGGCTTTGCTCATTGTTGAAGGCCGAACGGTGACCTATAGCTGTTAATTTCTGAGTCATTTGGTCTCTTGTGGCGAGTTGTCTCATTGGCAATCATACCATATCATCTTCTTTTTTATATTTATATGTTGGTTTGTGTTTTGTTGCACCTAATCTGAAGAATCACATGAGCCTCAGCCAATGCCATCATCATGCATCCGTCTTCCGTCCATTAACCGTTTAGTTTAAAAATCTTCTTTGGAACCACTATGGGTATTCTGGCATATAGTGTTACCCTTATCCGTCCGCCCGTCCGTACGTACATCCACCAGGGGACTTTGAACATTCTGTTTGGTCGATTTTCAAGAGTTTTCTATAACTACTGAATTGATTTGATTGAATCTAATTATAAGTAAATATGTTCTTACCAAAGTCCTTAACAAGTGTTGTTACTTTTTGAGCCGATCCGAAATTCAAACTGTCTGGCCACTAGCGGAGGTCAAAATTTGCATTGAAACCCTATGGAAAACCACATTTGCATCTCCCTTTTTGAGAATCACTAATCAGAATCGAACCAAACTTGATATAGGTGTTCACTATATAGGTCCTACACAAGTGTCGTTACTTTGTAGTGGATTCGTTAAACAAGAGTGCACACGCTGAAATGTCTCGCCTGCTTTACTAACCATGATTGGTTTAATGTTGATGGTCCTAATGATAAAGTTTCACTACAAGTATCACATAAACTTAAAATTATCAATGATCCATGAAAATGAGGTCAAGGTCAGATGAACCCTGCCAGACAGACATGTACATCTTACAATCATTCCATACACCAAACATAGTTGACCTATTGCTTATAGTATACAAGAAAAAGACCAAACCATGAAAACTTAACATTGACCAATGAACCATGAAAATGAGGTCAAGGTCAGATGAAACCTGCCAGACTGACATGTACCCGTTACAGTCATTCCATACACCACATATGGTTGACCTACTGCTTATAGTATTTGAGAAACGGACCTAATCACGTAACTTTAACCTTGATCACTGATCCATGAAATGAGGTCCAGGTCAGGTGAAACTTGTCTGACAGACATGAAAACGTTGCAATGAACCCATATACCAAATATGGTTATCCTATTACTCATAATAAGTGAGAAATTCATATGACAAAAAAATCTTTTTTTTTCAAGCAGTCGCTGAACCATGAAAATAAGGTCAGGGACAAAGGACATATGACAGACGGAAACTTCGTAACATATATCAGTAGAAACTATGTTGTTAGTTCCAGTTCAAGTTCTTTCAATGGTTTGTGAAAAAAAAGATTCTTCAAAATTGACCAATCAAAATCTGCCAGTTTTGATATTTTAAGTTATTTGTAAAAACAGGTGTTGGACTCAGATGGTCTATTTAAGCCATGGCAGCTATGTTTTTTAACAAATCAAAATAATGGATGCAATTTTAAAAGTTAAGATACTCTGAGGAGCATCTGGACAAAGTTAGGAAAATCCTGTCAGTGGTTTCAGAGAAGATTTTTTCAAAGAAAGGTAACGAACGACGAACACAACAGTGTATCAATAGCTCACCCTACCTTATATTTAGGTGATCATGAGCTAATAAGGTGCACAATGACATCGTGTTCTGAAGATGTTGTGTTTGCCAGCTTTCATTTGTTTATTCTGACCAACACTAATTGGTAACTGAAAAATCATAAAAAGATAGTTTTTCAAACTTTTATTAATCTTACTAAAATACTACGTTAGTTATAACTTATCAGTGGAGTCAAAAGTCTTGACAAATATGATATTCTTTACAGATCTTCATGATTGTGGAAAGGCTCACACCTCATAGGAAATAAAAGAAATGTGTCTCTGGTCATTGACACCTCTGTCACGCAAGAAAGAGATGCCCAACAAATCTCTGAACAGCATTCTACATAAAATTAAAAGTTCTGATCAATTTTTAATATAGGTGTAATATAATTAAACTTTTGAAGTAAGATCAAATAATCCTTTTTCTAAAAAACCAACATATTTCATGCTTGTCTCAGCAGTTAAATTGTGTAAAATATTCTTCAACAAACACAATAGTCATTTTGATCGTGTACAGAATACATGTAATAGTCAAATATTCAAACATCTCTTGTATGTCATATTTATCAT
Organism: Mytilus edulis; assembly: GCA_019925275.1. Classification (NCBI taxonomy): domain Eukaryota; kingdom Metazoa; phylum Mollusca; class Bivalvia; order Mytilida; family Mytilidae; genus Mytilus; species Mytilus edulis. The sequence continues at coordinate 30,970,905 of CM034358.1, read as the reverse complement.
ACATGTAAACATAAAATTAACTGTATTAATTAAAACAAATACCAATTGCAATCTAAGTCATTTTATTTCTGACAGATAACAAAGAAGCATTGCCTGGCATAGTAATCCTGTTTCGTCATACAAATCTGCAACTGTGCAATCTTCTTCGATAGACTCTCCCATGAAATTTCGTATTTCAAAATCAAACTCTGTTACCATTCCCTTTTTGGACTTCCCATTTCTAAAAAAACAATTTCTTCCCATGTTCCATTATATCGTTTGAAAGCCAAGATTTTGGAGCAGATACATGTCTGGCTCCTCCCCCATTTGGGGTTTTCACTTGGTGATAAGCATTGTCATCATATTCATAATCAAACCATCCTATTTCAATTTGTCTGACTGCCTTTTTTGCATTTGAATTGCCCCGAAGTTTTTCACTTCTGTTGCTGTGCAGCTGAAATCCATCTGTCTTCTTGGATTTTTTTCTTGTGCCTTTTTTGTCACCTTCACCTTCTTCCTCACTATCTGAGGACTTTTCTTTTCCCATCTTTCTCCTCAGTTTTTTAAATAGAGAATCACTTCGTTGGTTTTTATGTTCCCTTTTCATTAGATCTTTAAAGTATCTCCTGGCAGCATAAATGTCCCGTATGCTGGTATATAAGTATGTAACTGTTCATCTGAAATCGCAAAAAATGTCTGGGGATCCATCTGAAATAATACAGTAAATTGATTTGTTAACCAGCATTATTAAGAGTCACTACACTCAACTTAGAGACCTGAGAATTTTAATGAGATTACACCAGAAGCTGGAATACTGACAAAGTCACAGAGGGTCCTGCGCCACAATTACAAAAATTTAAAAGGTGTACATAGAAAACAAAAGGGTATGGAGTAAATGTACATGGGTCAAAATCGCACACAACACACATATTATATAAATAAAAAATTATCAATGAATAGGGCTTTTATTCCTGTTCTTCATCTTGACAGTATATGTAGGGTCTTCAACAATGAACGAATCGTTCATACCCTACAACAAGGTAAAGACAGTCTCTAGCGTCTACTTAAGCGGTACTATTGATAAAAATAAACCACGGTTCACCTTCTTGCTCCCCACCAGCCTCAGAGTGCCAACTTGTGCGATGCTTGTGTACGACATTTCTTCAGTCGAAAGCACCAGCGATACAAGAAAAGTACAGTAATTTTGAACGGTATCAATCGCTGCTAAAATATGCTTGGAAGTTACACATGTAGGGAGCAGTCAATGAATTGCATAATTTATAATTACAGGCAAGGGTTTTCAACCCATATTTATCATACATTGCCCAACAAAATACCAATACATATAATACATGTACATGTACATCTAAATATGACGATTATCAACAGATCCTCAATGTGGGGCCCTAATGAAGACAGAATGTGTCCATGAGTCACAGATGCCCTGCTTAAACTAGAAAATGTGTCTATGAGCCACAGGATGTCCCTCCTGTTATTGATAAATATATGAGCATCAAAAGTAGGTAGGAATGACCAAATTCTTAGTGAACCCAGATGTACTACCTACGATCTATTTCTTGACAAAATATCATTGCATGGTCTACCATGTATAGTAGCTGAATTTGTTGCTAAATGTCAAGTCACAAATATTCCTTTGAAAAAAATATGAATTTTTGCCAAGTCTTCATATTTTGTAAATTATATACCCGGCCAAAATTTTTGCGCCTTTCCGACTACGACTCAGCCGATATCAGGTATCGGGATGATAACCGGGCCGATATGGATTTATACAATATATTTAAATAATCTATAAATATCACAAACTTTAGCATTGAATTTGCATTGAAAACACCAGTCAATGGACCGTGACTGCGGGGTCATAGGCGTAAAATCATCATGTATCCGAAATATACTACCGGATACTAATGCAACTACATAAAAAATATTATGATCTAGTATCAGTGGTTCATGCGTAACTTTAGCTAAATCATAAACGTGAAAATTGTGAACGCTGCCGCTGACGCCATCGGAAAAACAATACCTAAGTCTCATGCATTCTTTGTTTAATTTTATTTACATGTGTATGTAGAATTTAATAGTATTTAAATATAAATCTAAGTGACAAAACCCTAGCTTATTTAGTAGATAATACATTTAATGCAGAAACAGTGCTCACTTTCAGTTGAACAAGATGGGGATTTCCACGGTGTTTAAGACCTTGTTTCGATATCTGGTTCAACTGTTTGGGGCCTATTTTCAATGACACAAATATATTTTCAAATCATAACAATTTTGAAATAATAACCATATTGACAATTCTATTTTGATGTCCTACATTTTGACTTGGACAGAACCTTAATACTTAGCAGACCTTTTTGGACCAAAGTCCTGTTACTTCACGATTCCTGTATTGCGAACCATAAATAGAATACATTTAATATAGTATATACATGCCGAACATTCACAAAGATAAAAAAAATATACTTTTACTTGTGATAAGTCAACAAATCGATATAAACAAATACAACAATCACACTCACGTTCGGTTCCTCTTCATTCCTAGACGCCATGCTGGAATAAACACGTGACGCGTCAATTTATCAAGATAAACAAAATAAATATCGATATAACGATATAATTATTTCGAAATAACGAAATAAATATATCGAGATAACGATGTAATTATATCGAGATAACGAAATAAATATATCGATATAACGATTTAAATATCGAGATAACGATATATTATATCGAGATAACGAAATAAATAATTATCGAGATAACGATATAAATATATCGAGATAACGATTTAATTATATCGAAATAACGATTTAATTATATCGAAATAACGATATATATATTGAGATAACGAAATAATTTTATTTTTTTTAGGTCCCCTATGGGCTTCCGTACTTTGGCACATTCCCCATTTCCATTCTCAATTTTATTCAACTACTCATTAATTTGTGAAATTAACTTAATATGTCCTGTTGATAAGTATATATGCAGAGAACTACAAAAATGTGCAGTGCATGTTAACATAAAAGAATCAAATAATTTCTGCTATGCTTGTAGTGAATACGAAAACAGCTTACAATATTTTTTAGATATATATAATCGTTTATAAAATTTATCCGTCAAAGTGAAAAAATATATAACATGAAAATAAAAATACATAGATCATTCATTTATTGCAATCAATTATATTAAACATGTAGTTGAAATATTTTCTAGAACCAGTCAATATAATTCGTCGGACATTGTATGCATAAAAATAAAATTTAGATTTTTAACTGTATGAAATAAAATTTGTAAGGGTTTGGCGGAACACAATGTCACGTCTTCGTTTGCCGTAAACTTAAACTCTCAGGCTGAACAAAATCAAGACACTATATATAATTTTGATTGTTAGGAGCTTCTGCCCAAGTTCACAAATATTTCCGGTGCCTATAAAATAGCCGACTTTAATTAAGTTATTTGAATCTGAGCTGGCAAAATAGCATATTATCTATTATGCTGGTATCGGCAAAACAGCTACAAGTATTGCCTTTAATTAAAATGCATATCAATTTTAAGTACTATTCTAAATAAAACAGCTTTGCGAATCGTGTAAAAAGCGTTCTTTGTTCATTCGTGAATGAATCATTCAACGTGCGTGTATCGTGCGTGTATCGTGTAATTATCATTCATCGTGAATCGTGCATGTATCGTGCGTTCATCATTCATCATTCATTTTGCGTTAATCCTCCGTGTAACGCTCATCGCTCATTGTGCGTGTATCGTGTATCGTGCGTGTATCGTGCATTCACCGTGCGTGTATCGTGCGTGTGGTCAGTTTCATTTTAGAAGGTCTGTATTTATGAAAGGATTTAGAAAAGGTTTATGTAGTTTTTGTTAACGAAATTCCTGACTTAACAACTGCAGAGCGAACGCATTGTTATTATTACATCAAGACTTTCTCATGATTTGGCACAGAAACTTACTTTTTTGACAGGGATGTTCCTTTTACACACTTTTGCGGTGCAAAATCATGAGAAAGTCTAAGTGTAATAATAACAAAATAGTCTGAGGATAAGTGTCTAAAGGTAATGGATCATTCTTTAAGATTATAGAGATAGTACACCTGCCGTTGCGTATTATGATAAGATAAAATTCACCCATGTTCCTTATCAAGCACTAGAACTAACACACTTTAATTTTTCTCAATAAGTCTGTAAATAAAGGCAACAGTAGTATACCGCTGTTCAAACTCATAAATCCATGGACAAAAACAAAATCGGGGTAAAAAACTAAAACTGAGGTAAGCGCATTAAATATAAGAGGAGACCAACGACACAACACTACAATGTAACACGCACAGAAACAGACCAAGCATCAGGCAAAATCCCACGAGAATAACAAATATAACATCAAAACCAAATACATGAATTTGGGATAGACAAGTCCCGTGACACGTCTTATCGCAATGTCAATTTACACTAAAAAATAAGAGAAAACAAACGACGCAACGTTAAATTGTAACACACACAGAAACGAACTATAATATAACAATGGCCATATTCCTGACTTGGTACAGGACATTTTTAAAGGAAAAAATGGTGGGTTGAACCTGGTTTTGTGGCATGCCATAAAATTAAGCATCAACCGTTTAGATCTTGAGATTATATAGCTTCATCATGGTTATAAAACTTAGTACATTCTCATTTTTTGAAACCTCACAATCACGTTCAAAGGCGTCTACATGTTTTTCGCTTCTCAAAAAAGTGTGTTATACAAATGTACATTTCAATGTATAAATGGTCAAAATATGTATTATTTTGGCAATGAGTGGTGTATAACAGTTTATAATTATTCTTTATCATTTTTAAAAAATCCTGATTTGTTGTTACTTCGTTGTTTTCGTTTTTAAGCTTGTTGATACATTTTTTGAACCTTTTTGCTTTATAATTCTAAGAAACAAGCGCATTTCTCCTTCCTTACTGGTATTCATTTCTTCCTTTATCTATTGTAAGTCCTTTTAGCTTTATGTTCATCAAGTTCTTCCAATTGCACTTAATTTTTTATATTATTTGTTAGTTTTCCATCTTCCTCTTATTGTTTATCTCTAAATTTCGTAATGTGTTATAGTTCGCTTTCAAATTTCTCATTTGTTAACATCGATTTACTAATACAGTAAAGAACAGTTTCGTCCTTAATTCGACTTTTAGAGTATCCCACATTAGATTGATATCATTGTCGCAATTATTGATTATTCGATTGATTTGGTGTTTATGTTCTGGATTTGCGTTGAATTTTGTCCTACACTGTTGCTTCTATCCGTTGCTTTCGGTAACTTTTGTTTTGCCGTCCAACACTTTTGCTTTTTGTCCGTTGCATTTGGTCAGATTTGCTGTTTGATAAGTTAGTTGTGTGACATCGCCAAACAGGTTTGAAGGATGATTCGAACGCGCCCTTGCCATAACCACGGTAGGCAGGGCTCCTCGAAAAAATAAAAGAAAATTTGATATTTCACGTAGTAATTCTTTGAATTTTGATTTCATATGACTTCATTAGACATTTGTCCTAGTGTTGAGGGCAAATTGATGTGCATATTGAAGTTATTTATCGTAAAAACAGTGTAGTTTTGCTGATTGTTGTTATACAATATGTCGGACGGAGGGACAATTCCAAAAACCCAGACTAAAACGTATGCTGAAATTGCCTCTTCCGAAGATACATCTTCAAAAGATCAGTCAATAAGTGACGTTAAACCCATTTTCATAATAGAAGATGATTTATTTGGCTCTAGTAAGCCCACCAGAGATCAATATCTCACGCATGTCGAACTATACAAAGCAGTTGAATGCCTTGTAGACTGAAGTCACTTAAAAAGTTTACAAAGAGTGAGGGGGATGTTGAGGTTATACTTTGATAATCATGAGGACAGGGAAAAATGCTTACTAATGGTATTGTTTTTCAAAAGAGGCTTATTTAAACATATGCCAGAAATCCTATGGTAGCTAATCATGAAAACCCATCGAACATTTGGGTGAGAGTAAAAATATACCCTGCTCAGCGGATGATGGACAAATCCAGAGAGCATTGGAAGAGAAGAACTGCATCGTACACAACATAAATAGGGAGAGATTAAGAGTTGATGGGCGTTTAACAAACTATCAGACCGGTGATCGCTTTCCTATTTATGATCCCATCCCCAAACTGTTACCAAAAAACTCTTCTTATTGATAAATATAGAGCTATAGTTCTCCACAAGGTCCAAGAGGACACTCAGAAAACGGTCAATTACAACAAATGTCTGCAAGAGGGGCATACGCTTTTTGAGTGTCCAAATGACTGGGTATGCATAACTAGTTGAGGCAGTGGACATAAATCAAATTATTGCACTACTTGTCCGAATGACTGGTTGTGTCAAACTTGTGAAACAATCAATCAAAAGAAAATCAGAAAACATCTGAAACAAATTGTACAGACGAAAAGAGGCAGGTTAGAAAAGCTAAACGACAAAAAGCTAAAAAAAGACAAACTACACCGTTCTTCGGGGGATCAGCAAAGTATGGATCACTTCTTTAAGGAGGCTTTTCGAACACCTTCTCAAAAACCCAACGATGAGACAAGAACACGGAATAAACAAAATGCAACTTCCCCTACTGATGAGCTGCATGCAAGAGAGGAACCTGTAAAAAAAACCTCAATCTTAAATTCCTCTAAAAACAAAATCAAATCAAAAAAATCAAAAAACAAAACATTTACTATAAAAAATTATATGTTTTTAATTTTATTCAAATTGTATAATATATATTTTTTTTATTTTTTTTTTTTTTTTCTTATAACTATAGACTGTGTCTATAATGCTAACATAAACATAATTTGTGAGTGTGATGTCTATATAACAGATATAATACATTCAAAGAAGAAAAATTTAAATACATGTACATGTAATGAGTTACTTAAAAATATGGTAAATAGTTCAAATATAGCTAAAGGTCTATGTGATGACTGTTTAGAATGTAAAAACAATCTTTTGAATAAAAGGGCAGAAACTCTCAGAAATAAATATAAAAAAAAGATGTGGTATGATTGCCAATGAGACAACTATCCACAAAAGACCCAAATGACACAGACACTAACAACTATAGGTCACCGTACGGCCTTCAACAATGAGCAAATCCCATACCGCATAGTCAGCTATAAAAGGCCCCGATAAGACAATGTAAAACAATTCAAACGAGAAAACTAACGGCCTTATTTATATAAAAAAAATGAACGAAAAACAAATATGTAACACATAAACAAACGACAACCACTGAATTACAGGCTCCTGACTTGGGACAGGCACATACATAAATAATGTGGCGGGGTTTAACATGTTAGCGGGATCCCAACCATCCCCCTAACCTGGGACAGTGGTATAACAGTACAACATAAGAACGAACTATAATCAAAGCGCTGTAAGCACTGTAGGCAGTTAAGCAAAAACCAAGGCAAACATAATTAAAAACCAATTCTTCAGAGAACAATTGAAGGTCTTTCCACCTCGATAATAAGAATAAAATTAATCAACGATGTTAGAAAATGTCACTCCGTGTTGATGTAATGTGGTAAATCAAACTGTTGTAAAAAAATAAGATTAATAGGTTTATGCAGAAGACTTAATTGTTTTATAATGAACAGAAAGAACTTTTAGCAAAGGTCAAAATCTAGAACGTCAAATTGACCTTTGACCTTGACCTCAATTTTGAGGTCATAGGTCAGTAATCTCAAATCAAAAGAACCAAGGTCAATCACTTGTCTGGTTGTGGAGAAATACTGATTTCAAATACAAAAGGGGAGAAAACTCCTATAAGGGTTAACCAAAACTCTTCGACTTAAATAGGTTGAAGTTGCTCCTTTTTGTACAGTTATTTGGCAAACACATCATATCATTTACTGTCACAGTTTCTTTGGAATAACGATAACAAGCAAAATTCAAAATTTAACACATGACCTTGACCTTTGACCTTGACCTCAATTTCCTTCAAATGGACCAAGGACTTCATATCAAAAGACTGTAGGCCTCTACGACTTATAACGTATGAATTTATCCAACAAATCGCCTATCTTAAATTTTCAAAGGGAAATAACTCCCATGAGCTGTCTTCCGATCACTCAAGTCAAAATTAACCAAATCATTCTTAAGAGGAGACGAACAATTTGGTGGAAACAGTTTGCTAAAATCTTTTACGGTTTTAGAGATATAGCGATAACAAGAAAAAGGGGAGGCGGGGAGATAACTCCTATAAGAATTAAACACCAATTCTTCAGAGAACAATTGAAGGTCTTTCCACCTCGATAATAAGAATGAAATTTATATAAGGATGTTAGAAAATGTCACTCCTTGTTTATGTAATTTAGTTCTTCAAATTGATATAAAAAAATAAGATAAAAAGGTATATGCAGAAGACTTAATTGTTTTATTAAGAACAGAAAATAATTTTAGCAAAGGTCAAAATCTAGAACGTCAAATTGACCTTTGACCTTGACCTCAATTTCAAGGTCATAGGTCAGTGATCTCAAATCAAAACACCAGAGGTCAATCATTTGTATGGTTGTGGAGAAATACTGATTTCAAATACATAAGGGGAGAAAACTCATATAATGGTTAACCAAAACACTTCGACTGAAATAGGTTCAAGTTGTGCCTTTTTGTAAACAGTAATTTGGCAAACAAATCATATTATTTACTGTAACAGTTTCTTTTGAATAACGATAACAAGCAAAATTCAAAATCTAAAACATGACCTTGACCCTCGACCTTGATCTCAATTTCAAGGTCATAGGTCAGTGAACTCAAAACGGAAGACCGGAGGTCAATCATTTGTATGGTTGTGGAGAAATACTGATTTGAAATACATAAGGGGAGAAAACTCCTATAAGGGTTAACCAAAACACTTTGACTGAAATAGGTTGAAGTTGCTCCTTATTGTAAACAGTTATTTGGCAAACACATCATATCATTTACTGTCACAGTTTCTGTGGCATAACGATAACAAGCAAAATTCAAAATTTAGAACTTGACCTTGACCTTTGACCTTGATCTCAATTTCAAGGTCATAGGTCAGTGAACTCAAAACGGAAGACTGGAGGACAATCACATGTATGGTTGTGGAAAAATACTGATTTGAAATACATAAGGGGAGAAAACTCCTATTAGGGTTAACCAAAACACTTTGACTGAAATAGATTGAAGTTGCGCCTTATTGTAAACAGTTATTTGGCAAACACATCATATCATTTACTGTCACAGTTTCTGTGGTATAACGATAACAAGCAAAATTCAAAATTGATAACTTGACCTTGACCTTTGACCTTGACCTCAATTTCCTTCAAATGGACCAAGGATTTCATATCAAAAGACTGTAGGCCTCTACGACTTATAACGTATGAATTTATCCAACAAATCGCCTATCTTAAATTTTCAAAGGGAAATAACTCCCATAAGATGTCTTCCGATCACTCAAGTCAAAATAAACCAAATCATTCTCGAGAGTAGACGAACAATTTGGTGAAAACAGTTTGCTAAAATCTGTTTTGGTTTTAGAGATATAGCGATAGCAAGAAAAAAAGGACGCGGGGAGATAACTCCTATAACAATAAGTGTTCGGTCACACAGGGTGAGTTTTGAAACCCCCATTACTGTACAACATCATTGTCTAAAAAATCCATTCGATATGTTGTAAGACAAAAAAGCATCTCAGACGGCAGAAGAAAAAAAAAAAAAAAGAAAAAAATTAAAAACCAATTCTTCAGAGAACAATTGAAGGTCTTTCCACTTCGATAATAAGAATGAAATTTAAATAAGGATGTTAGAAAATGTCACTCCTTGTTGATGTAATTTGGTTCTTCAAATTGATATAAAAAATAAGATTAATAGGTATATGCAGAAGACTTAATTGTTTTATTAAGAACAGAAAATAATTTTTAGCAAAGGTCAAAATCTAGAACGTCAAATTGACCTTTGATCTTGACCTCAATTTCAAGGTCATAGGTCACTGATCTCAAATCAAAAGACCCCAGGTCTATCATTTGTATGGTTGTGGAGAAATACTGATTTCAAATACATAAGGGGAGAAAACTCCTATAAGGGTTAACCAAACCACTTCGACTGAAATAGGTCGAAGTTGCGCCTTTTTGTAAACAGTAATTTGGCAAACAAATCATATCATTAACTGTAACAGTTTCTTTTGAATAACGATAACAAGCAAAATTCAAAATTTATAACATGACCTTGACCTTCGACCTTGATCTCACTTTCAAGGTCATAGGTCAGTGAACTCAAAATAGAAGACCGGAGGTCAATCACTTGTATGGGTGTGGAGAAATACTGATTTCAAATACATAAGGGGAGAAAACTCCTATAAGGGTTTACCAAAACACTTTGACTGAAATAGGTTGAAGTTGCGCCTTATTGTAAACAGTTATTTGGCAAACACATAATATCATTTACTGTCACAGTTTCTGTGGAATAACGATAACAAGCAAAATTCAAAATTTAGAACATGACCTTGACCTTTGACCTTGACCTCAATTTTCTTCAAATGGACCAAGGACCAAGGATTTCATATCAAAAGACTGTAGGCCTCTACGACATATAACGTATGAATTTAGCCATCAAATCGCCTATCTTAAATTTTCAAAGGGAAATAACTCCCATAAGATGACTTCCGATCACTCAAGTCAAAATAAATCAAATCATTCTCAAGAGTAGACAAACAATTTGGTGAAAACAGTTAGCTAAAGTCTTTTTCGGTTTTAGAGATATAGCGATAACAAGAAAAAGGGGACGTGGGGAGATAACTCCTATAACAATAAGTGTTCGATCACACAGGGTGAGTTTTGAAACCCCCATTACTGTACAACATCATTGGCCAAAAATCCATTCGATATGTTGTAAGACAAAAAAGTATCTCATACGGCAGAAGAAAAAAAAAAAAAAAAAAATAATCAGAAGAAAAACAAAAGGTCTTTTTATGAAAACTGTGGCAATGTTGCTTCAATTTTTTTTTAAAGATTTAAAAGAACTGCAGGGCCGTAACTAGCCTCTTTTAATAGTGAGGCAAAATACATTCGCCAAGCGTAGCAAGCTGAAAATCTTTGGCGAGGGGTCTGGGGGTTGCTCAAGGTCCCCAGAAACTCTGAGAAAAATAACGCAAAATCGTGCATTCTGAGCATTCCACGGACTCTTTCTTATATTGAAACGCAAATAATCTTTAGCTATTTTTTCGACAATATTCTGGTCTCAAAGCAAAAACATAGATTCATTGTAATTTAATAGGTTTTAGGGGCAACATTAAAAGACCAATATGTAGGATAAAGTAAAAATCGTATTTCTCATAATCATTATTACCGGTTATGTCTGTCTGTCTGCTCTTGTCGTGTATTGTGCTGACTCTGATGATTTTTTTTATGACTAGATTTAAATATAATGACAGTGCAGTATTATACTTTAAGTACTAGTACTGCTCAAGTCGACACTAGGGACCATCTTGACCTTCTTTTACAGTATTAATGATTCTTTTATTATTGAAGACCCTCCAGCAACTATCAAGATGAAGAATAGGAATAAAAATTTGACCATTGATCATTTGTATTTTTCCTATGCATTGACTTTGTGTGCGATTAGGTCCCGTGCAAGGTTACTTCAGATTCCTTTATTTTCTGTCTGAACACGACTTAATGCAAGTTTAACCCTTCAATGTAAAAGGTCATATAGCAATAATTGTTGTTTTTTTTCAAATAATTTGATACCGGGAAATTGGTGGTCTTACTTTAATTTAAACCATGAGAACTATCTAGTTTTATCCACAGGCGCTTGGGTATATGATACAGATATCTTTTTTATTTTCTGTTGTTGATTAAAATAGTCAATTTTCTAAATCTATAATACATATCTATCACTTCTGTGCATGTCTCACCTATATATAGCTAGTTTCGAGTGACTCCGAGAAAATACCCAATTTTACAATCCATACTAAGAACAAATGGGTATTTTCTCTAAGTCGTTTAAATCACTCGAAACTAGCTATATATAGAAAAGTGATAGATATGTATTATTAATATAGAAAATTGAATATCTTAATCAACGAAAGAAATAAATAAATATCTGTATCATATGCCAAGACCTGTGGTTTTATATACAAATAAGACAGTTTTGTATTCTTTGATGTCAAGTTCAATTATCCATGCAGATACAACAATTTTTGTGACGTCGTAGAGCATATTCTTAAAATATTTTCCCACACAATATCTGGACATCAGACATGCAACATTGCACACGTTTACAAATGAAAATCAACACTCAGACTATAGTCATAAAGTAGGACAATAAAAGAACAAATACTAACCCGAGACACAGAAGTACAAACAATAGACCATCAACTCCGAAAACCAAAAGTAAAATAGAAACATGGATCACGAAAAAAATGCAGAGGCGACATCAGGGAGTGAATAGAACTTGCTTCTTGCAAGACACTTTTTGAGAAAACAATTTGATATGAAGACGATCTTTTTTTTCATTTTTTTTTCTTCAAATTTCCGGCATGAGGCATTTGCCTCATCTGCCTCAATGTAGTTACGGCCCTGAGAACAAACATTAAACATTCATATATAATTGTACATTTATGTTCATTTAATGAATTAATCATTAAGACAAATAATTCATATTTTATCAAGGTTTTCAATAGCAACGTATATATCAAGTATAACTTTTTTTCATGGTCATGAGTCTCGAGTCAATTCGCAATGATTGCAGTTCTTCTATTTGATCGTAATTGTTCGTATTAGTTGACTGTTAGTATTTCAAGTTGACTTTAGTACGAGCTTGTAAAAGTATGAATGGACTTGCTTCCCTGGAAAGAAAACTGAGTTTGTGTTCTACAGTACAAAAATTATGAGACACACATCAGACAAATGTTTACTACTACAAGGATCAATAGTGAGGTCTGACTGACCTGTCCATAGTAAATGTAAATGACTCCCACCTTCAACCCAAGTTCATGATGTCTAAGTTTGGAATAAAATGACAGGTGTTAGGTCTAGCAAAGTGATATGCATATGTGACGCCTATGAGATTGACCTTGTATGTCATTCAATCTTTTTGAAATGACAAACAGGAATGAATATGGTTTAGGAGTTGGTATCTCAATCTTTTACAAGTTCTCAAAACACACACAAGAGGGTGTGAGTGACCTAGGGACTACCCTTATTATTCATTTTATTTTTTATATTGTCCCATACATGAATATAAATGGTTTAGGGGTGGGGGACCCCAGTGACTTCTCCTATATTTCATTTGATTTGTCATATTGTCCAAAACATGAATATATATGGTTGAGGGGTGGGGATCTCATCTGTTTCCAAGTTATCAAACAGGATTGGGTAGGGTGACCCTTAGGACTCTCCCTATATTTCATTTGATTTGTTCTTTTGTCCCATACATGAAAATATATGGTTTAATTTAAGGTTAGGATCTCGACTGTTTCCAAGTTCTCAAACAACAGGAGGGATGGGGTGACCCCAGGGACTTCCCCTATATTTTATTTGATTTGTTATTTAGTCCCATACATGAGTATATATGGTTACGTGGTGAGGATCTCGACTGTTTCCAAGTTCTCAAACATGAGGGTGCAGTGACCCTAGGGACTCCCCCTATAATTCATTTGATTTGTTAAATTGTCCAATACATGAATGATCTTGAATATATATGGTTTATGGAGGGGATCTCAACCGTTTTTAAATTCTCAAACAGGAAGGGGTAGAGTGACCCCACGAACTCCACCTATATTTCATATGATTTGTTATATTGTCCCATACATGAATATATATGGTTTAGGGTGGGGATCTCGACCGTTTCCAAGTTATCAAACAGGAGGGATGGGATGACCCACAGGGACTCCCCCTATATTTCATTTGATTTATTATATTGTCCCATACATGAATAAATATGGTTGAGGGGTGAGGATCTCGACTGTTTCCAAGTTCTGAAGCAGGAGGTGGTGGGTGACCCTAGGGAATTCACCTATATTTCATTTGATTAGTTATATAGTCCCATACATGAATGTATATGGTTGAGCCGGAGGGGGGATCTCATCCGTTTTAAGTTATAAAACAGGAGAGGGGTGGAGTGCCCCAAAGGATTCCACATACATATAATTTGCTTACATTCAGGTATCATATAATCTAGTTGCACTATATGTGTAAAATAAGAAACTTCCAGCTATTTTAACTGACCCATCAAAATTGAGAAAAAAAATACCCATTTAGTAATATGTTTACACTTTAAAAGTATATACTAACTTGCTTTACCAATATTTATTACTGAGAAAGAAAATTTATACTGTCACCAGGACCATATATATTGTTAGATATACTGTTCCCAGCTGTCACAAAGACTCACATTGTATTGGATTTTGACATTAAAATTTGTCAAAAAGTAATTTTGAGTTTCCTATGGATACCTATGGATCTTCAGAACGCTGGCACTGTTGCACCATTATATTCTGCTCTACTTCATCATCATTGTATTTAATTGTACGTTTCTCACATTTTCAGTACAAAATATTTTCTGTTTTTTTTTCCATTCTTTTACATATATCTTTTGGTTTTCAATTCTAGTGTTTATATTTATTTACCATGCAAAGATGTATTTTGTCATCTGTCTGATTTTTCTAAAAGTTCAAAGATCGCCAAAACCCGGAATTACCCATATCCGCTTCCGGAATCGGATCCGATATTAGAATTTTCTTCTCATGTCAGCCATTTTGTTTTCGATGTTGTTTTTGTCAGATACGATTTTACTCGAATTTACACATTATTTGTCGGCGATTTTCTCTATAAAGCTAGCGGTTGAACAAAATGAACATCGCTGTCATGAATAATAATGCTAAAAAAAAGTTTTGAGATCGTTTATAAGGAGACTTTGGTAAAAAGGTTTGCAAAGTTATTTTTTATTTCCTCTCAAGTCGTGCATGTCGAGCGTAGCTAGTAACCAAGTCGAAAGTCCGACTGCAAAAGTGGAAGTTCGCAGACTTCGGACAACCGCTAATTGAACCCCTGCCTCCAAATTGAAAAGATACAAAAATTTCGTCTTATAATTTAAAATTGCCACCAACAGCATGAACAGTGGAACTTATTTTAAGACTACTGACGTAGTTGACTACGTATTGACGACAAACAATATTCCTACGACTTTTGCTATTTGGGAAATCTAAACTACTTGTCTTTAGAAATTTTCGGCGATTAAACATTTCATACATTTATTCTTTGACAGCTTAGCGAAAATCTCAGGGGATAATAAACTACATAAAGATTCCTAATGTGCCCTACTTCCTATGTGCAACTTCAAAACTTTTGGATAAATCGACGATCATTTAAGGTTTTTCTGATCATATTTTTTGTAATCAAGAATTAAAAGTATGAAAAAACTGTTCAATTAGTTATGATAAACATAACATCCAGCTAGATAATAACAATGGCACATATTTCAGCATTTATTGGGTAGAACACAAATCTAGGGTGCTCGCATAAGACAGCTTAACTGCCTAAAAATCAGTTGAAAAAGGCTTAACTCATCAGATGGACAAAATACAAGTGGACGTGGCCGGGTACTTATACATCCCGACACAAAAAGACACAATGCACAGATATGAGAGTACTCGCAGTTATCTGACAGCTAGTTCAAAGCCACTAACAACTAATTAAAAAAAATGCATCTAAGACTAAACACTGTGTATAAGTCACTTTGAACTGGTACTGCATTTAAGAACTTTAAAAGCATCAATATCACGTTTAACTTAAAAGATTTTGTTGATATGTCCAATATAATTCACTTATATGGATCGCAGTTAGGTAGTAAACTAAATCAATTTTATAGTTGCATATTTGTGATTAATATTTTGTCAAAGTTCATTCATCTAGTATGTCAACTTATAAATTTCCATAGAAATGATAGATGTTGAAATATATCAATTTCACAAAAAAGTGATGTATCCACACTATATTGCAATGTAAATCCTGTATATGATGTTGCAAATATAAATACTCCTAGAAATATTCAGTTGTTTACTTTCCATATCATGCACATGTTGATTGTAAAAATAGTTCAGGTAGTTGTTAGTTCATACAAGGTCAACCCATCAACTTTTGATGTTGAATCTGAAAAGAAAAGAAAGTTTGTTACGAGGTGGAAGGTAACATATTTTATATAAATACCGTAAGTGTCAATTTAAACATCAAAATAATTTATACACTTAAACATTTATTAAATCTTGCACATTTCAATTTCCAATTAGGAGAGGAACTAAAAATAGATTTAAACTTTCACAATGCTATATATAGATCTATAAATAACCTGGTGTATATCTGGGTCACGATCAATTAAGCTCGTTAAGCAAAACTTCTGTAGGCATTTAAATGGATTTTTAGAATTGTTTCTTATAATGATAAATACAACTAGCTACTATGAACATTAAAAATCTTCATATTTGTTCATTAAATTGTCAAGGGTAAGCAAGGAGAGAAAAACTCTTTAGACTTTATACATGGTTTAAACAACAAAAGTGTGATATTTTCAATGGCACAAGAAACCCATTTCTAAAAAAATATTATAACGAAAACTAATAATGAATTTCAAGGAAAACACCACCACAGTCCAGACAAAACAAATTCGAGAGGTGTTTCTTTCTTTATAAGCAAAGCACTTGATTTTAAACTAATAAATGCATTTTGTGACACTGAAAGAAGAATAATTTTAGTTAATTTGGAAATTCAAGATAATATGTTTATTTCATTAATACCCTAGCCCCACTAGGCCACGATCGCAATACGATCTGTGAAAATAATGCAAATTTTGATGATCGTAGTGCGATCGTGTAGATCGCAGTAAGGTCGTATCACGGTCGTGGTGAGGTCTTCAAGATCGTGAAGAGCGTGGCCAACTTTGAACATGTTCAAAACAATCATGATGCGGTCGTGGCGAAATCAGGTCGTAGTAGAAACGTAGTGAGAGCGCACTAAGATCGTACTAAGATCGCAAAGGTCGCTGTACAATCGTAGCGAGAGCGTAGCGAAAGCGTGATTCTATTCGGAGAGACTGCGCTACGATCGCACAGCGACGTTATCACGACCTCACTACGACCATCACGTTCTCACTGCGACCCAACTACGCTTTCACTACGACTATACCACGCTGTTCACGACCATAGTACGATTCTAGCACGCCCTTGCCGTCCTCATCACGCTGTTCTTACGATCTGACTACGTTCACACTACGACCATCATTCTCATTGTCATTTTCACATAAAATATATAAAAAGCTCCCTAGATTTTGTTTGTTTGAATGTAATTATCCATTTGCTCTAACGGCTCAACATGCTTCTCGTTTTTATATAGATTAGACCGTTGGTTTTCCCGTTTAAATGGTTTAACACTAGTAATATTTGGATCCTTTATAACGTGCTGATTGATGTGAGCCAAGGCTCCGTGTAGAAGGCCGTACCTTGGCCTATAATGGTTTACTTTTTTAAATGTTACTTGGATGGAGAGTTGTCTCATTGGCACTCATACCACATCTTCCTGTTGGTGGCATGACTGTATTGTTTCCGAGAAATCTACGATTTAATCAGAAATAGAAGGAATCGATGTTATAGATATAAAACTTTCTAAAAAGGTTGAATCTATTCATAATCATTGATTATCAGGCTCTAAATTGTAGTGATTTAGCAGATTTGTCAAAGGTTTTACAACGCTTACTACCAAAAAATAAAGTGTCCGTTAACATTGCAATTACTCATATTTTCCCACTCAAATTTATTTTTTTAGCAGTATTCAAATACTGCTTCTACCACGCAATGTAAAGAACAAACCTGAAACCCTCATATGTCTTCACTGTATGGTTCTTACAGGGAGCTGAACTTAACATGCTTAAAACCTTTTCTTTAAAACAGTGTCTTCTCTTTTGTAAAATACACCCTTATTCATCAATATACCCAACATTTAAATAAAAATTTGCATTTTTTTCTATATTTAGGTAGCATTATAATTAAATTATCACTTGTATGAGTCAGCAAGTAGATAATGCATTTAACATTATATTTGGCAATGCATAAATAAAAAGGGAAACAAAAAGGTGAAATGCAAACTGATTCAAAGTAA
Source organism: Mytilus edulis (assembly GCA_019925275.1). Taxonomy (NCBI): domain Eukaryota; kingdom Metazoa; phylum Mollusca; class Bivalvia; order Mytilida; family Mytilidae; genus Mytilus; species Mytilus edulis. The sequence goes on along the minus strand of CM034358.1, from coordinate 30,952,740 downwards.
CAAATGTTCTCATATAAAATAAACAATATATACATGTTACATAATCATACATTAGTTTTGTACCCCAAGATAATGATAAATGAAAAACAAGAAACGATAATACAATAATAAACATTATCTTACCCCTATACATTTCTAGGAATATGATTGGTTAAAAGCGTCCGCGTGTAGACCATGTAAATTTCATATTAGGTTAGTAAGGAGGCGGGGCTTATTTCATACACGGTTAGTAGTGGTGTTGCGTCCCTTTATATTCCATATTAGGCTAGAAAAGATGCGGGGCTTATTTCATACATGGTTAGTAGTTATAAAAACAAAACGGTAATGAGAAAAAATTATAAAAGGTTGCAACAGACGAAGCAATTGATGATTACGATTGAAATAAATGCATAAAACACATTTAAACCTAACAAGTTGTTATTGTTGGCTACTGCTTTTGTATGATCAATGGAGGTAGTTTCTTAATGCTAACAGTGTTGAAGACTTGATCATTTTGATAGGTCACTAGTCTAAATTTCTCACGTTAAAATAGTCGGTAAGATAAATTGCATTGTGTACTAGTGACGTAATACGGTAAACATGGGGTCAGTAAATTCCATATGGGTATTCGAGCTTCGCTCTCACCCCATATATACCGTATTAGGTCACTAGCACACTATGTTACTAATAATACAAGCTTGGCCTAGGAAAGATACAACTAAGCTACCGGGAAATGTGTAATGAAATAAATTTGGAATAAATTTGTTTAAAAATTAGACAAACTATTATGTTTTTATTGGTTCATGTAGCTAAGAAAAAAAGAAGTCTTAACTTTTGGATAGGTCTATCTCTAGTTGGTCAATGGAAAAAAGCAATAGTTAGTGTGATTGAATGTTAGGTATTTTCTTCATTTGGGATATTTTTAGAAGTGTATATAAGTTGGGTAGAACATATATTTGTAAACTAGACAGTCAGCTTATTTGGCCTTTTTTCAATTTTTTATGTGAGCTTGTCATTGTGTAGTGAATCCAGCTGAATGAATCTACAGTTAATGTTGAGGTACATGTGGTAGCTATATAGCTTGTTGTATTTCATTAAAACATCTTTCCTTCATCAACGTGAAATCTATATTCTAGAATTTTCACCATCATAGTGAAATCTATAGCCTAAAAATTCAGAAGTTACAGCATGTACCAAAGTGTCATGTTGAAGGCTGTACACTTACCTATAATTGCTAGCAATATTTGATTTTAGGATAGAGGGTTGTCTTATTGGTCATCATACAAAATCTCCCTTTTTGAATAGTTGTATGTGTTATTTTTTTTTAAAGTTGCTTTTGTTAAATGGAAATGTGTAAATCTTTTACCTCAGTATTGCAAAAAATTAAACTATCACTTTAGCCTCTATAAACAACTGTATGAAACATGAATTGGACAAAAATACAGTTGATATTGAAACCTTGCAAAAAGGTAAAAAAAAACCTTTTATGACTATATTCTACACAGCTGGCAGTTTGGAAGTTAAGCACATTTCGACATTGTGTCCATCATTCCTATATTTCCTATTTTGAAAAATTTACAACTTAAAACAGGTGAAAAGAATAAAACATAGACCCTGCGTACTTCTTCAATGGAATTGTATTGCTCCAATCAATCAAATGAGGACAAGGGACATTTACAGTTGTGTTGCAACATTGTTACAACATCTTATGAAGGTAATAAATTACGTCACAAATTACGTTGTGCCAACGTTGTGTGGATGGTTGTCAGCACGTTCCTCGGAGTTTACACAATTACGTTGTACTACGTTTTCACAACAATAGTATTACGTTGTCACAACGTAATGTCAACGTTGGATTGTTTACTTGGTATGTCCTACCCCACAAAAGCAGGCACTTGACAAAAAGTACAAAAGAGGAGTTAAATGTATATGCATTCAAGTAAATTACTGTCAAAACTGCTATTAAAAAAAATTTGTTTTTAAACAAATTGTAAGACTTGCTATACTTGTTATAGTTTAATCAATGTCTATACATACAGTGAAAATAGTTTAAAATGTGACAAATAATATTCGAACAGTTAAGAGAAGTGAAACAATACCAACCAAAACAAGCACTGCAAAATCAACATTAAGACAATTTCCATGTAAACAAGCAATGGTTACATCAACATTTTTAAGTTTTTAAGTAATGATACAATACTAGCCCAAGCAAGTACTGCATTGGATGAGCTTCCATTGTTTAAAACGACCGTTTGAAAAAAGGTTTGGATAACGTTTACTCAATTCTTATGATTTTCGTAGTTAAAAGAAATCCCATGTAAATGTATGCATACATGTATGACTTTAAATTTCAATAAGCAAGGTTTGCTCAGGATATTTTTAGTGAAATTCTTATGCGAAAACTTAACCTGAGACTTTTTTTGACGCAGCCGCCATCGTTCTCAACATTCATTGATAAATTATTAGAAAAATGAAAACAGTAATCGTATACATAAAACAATTTTACTCTAATTCATTGATCAATTAACAAATTATTCAACAATTTTATATTGAGTAAACAATTTATTTATAAACATTTTAACTTGACAGAAGAATTGATTTTAATCGTGCTGATTCCTTATTAATATTGAAAAGTTATTAAATTCAAGTTCTTAACGTAAATGTATTGAATCACATTGAATTCTTAATGTTCTTGAATAAACAATTGACTTAATTCATAGAATATTGAATTACTAAAATAATTTATGACATATAATTAATAAACTTGGACTATCAACATTAACATAGAGTAATATGCAATTTATATTTAGCATTCATTATGTACGCCCTTGAATTCGACTTTTTAATATTATAATAGCCTATTTCATTACCAATTACTAATATGATCGCCCAATATATTCCTTTGAAAACAACATGTTCATCACAATTACTAGATTTAATAACTGCCAACATTATTTTCATTCTATGTCGCCCTTTTCGCTTGTAACAGCGGTCAATTACCAGATTACATAACACACAACAATCTTTGACACTGCACACAAATTTAGAATTTATATTCCCGTTATTTTCATTGTCATTCTAATAAAAAATATACATTTTAGCAGCTTACATAAACTCTTAATAGACATGTTACGAAAAGGTATATTCTCGACGTTGAGGTTGACAAATTAGACTTTAAATTTGGGGACGGTGTCAAAACATTGATTATAGATTTAAACAGGTAAAATTTAAATCCTGTGCGTCTTGGTTAATTCAAATCACATTGTTCTAGAGAACATCATTATGTTACATCCTATATGACAATTGCTTTTTTAAGACTTACCAGGGTGTGTTTTATTATCTGAGAGGGTACGAGTATCTAGATTTACATTTGATATTTATTAAACAAGTTTTGAACTACCATTTTATGACAGAATGGCTAAATTTATCACTCTTCTAATTCAGTGCTGAAATTCCTATAATTTTACTATCTAAAGACCAAAAGGTTAGTTCAAATATCGAAAGCGGTAATGACCCATTGAACGTGACAAAGAGAAATTTATGTTTTGCCGAAGACGGAAACGAAATTTGAACTAATTTCAATTGTAACAGTTTAAATCGTATTACAATAAAAGCAAATTTGTACTTTGAATTCGGATATGAAATCAATTGAAGCAAACTTGGAAATTCAACAAATATAATTCCCTTATACGGAAATAAAGTGATGCATAAACAAAAATATTTATTCTATAAACATATAACGCAGAAAGAAGGCGATGGATATCGTGCTCTTTTCAATTATGGTTATAATGTCAGTCTTACGTAAGTAATTTCATTTTTTATGCTTCTTGTAATGTCGCTCCGTTTTTTACTATTTTACTTAATTTAAACTGGCCAACATAAGGTTCATTATATTACGCCCTTATGTCGCCCTTATTTCGCTTTGTAAACAAAGCCGTGTTCCAATTACCAGATTACTAGTAACTAGCACAACATATCTTTGACACATGCACACAAATTTAGAATTTATATTCCCGTTATTTTCATTGTCATTCTAATAAAAAATATACATTTTAGCAGCTTACATAAACTCTTAATAGACATGTTACGAAAAGGTATATTCTCGACGTTGAGGTTGACAAATTAGACTTTAAATTTGGGGACGGTGTCAAAACATTGATTATAGATTTAAACAGGTAAAATTTAAATCCTGTGCGTCTTGGTTAATTCAAATCACATTGTTCTAGAGAACATCATTATGTTACATCCTATATGACAATTGCTTTTGTGGTATCATTGCTGGCTATCACAAGACATGAAAGGTATACGCGTGCCGGAGTGGGTGGGCTAGAAAAAGGGGGACAGAGAGTTATACAAGTTCATTCGACTCTAGATTGATAATATATGCATAGTAAGCCAGTTAGATATTAGTTTTATTGTTGTATTTCAGTTCCTGAAAAAATTTAATCTGTCGCTCCACTAATTTCGCACAAAGCTCTACAGTCTTGTTGATTTTGTCTCTCGGTGTCTCCATCAGCTTCCAATGACTGTGAAAGTTTTAAGCGCCTTATAGCGTGTTCGACATATACCCCACCCTCTGATATACGCAAATTCATTTTTTTTTTACATTTTAATCTTACTGTTCGTGGTTTATCTCTTTGTTGATGGCGTCTGTAGGGGTAACGAGGGACGAATTCAAAATCCTTGTACAATTAAAGCCAATAGATTATTCTGTTGGGCATCATTTTGGTGTCCTAGGAAAACACTTCGAATAAATCTTATATGATATTTGTTGTCCACAATCTCTTTTGTATGAATGCAATGTCTGTGTCTGTTTCCGGAGTATTTGTTCTTGAGGCTCCGTCTGTGGTCTGTATAAATGGTATTAGAGGTTCCGTCGATTGCAGCTAACGCTTCGGGTAATGTATGCCATCCATCGCGTTTTGGCGCCAATTTTCTTAAGATGGCCAAGAAATATTGGGGGCATTTAATGGTGCACTGACAGCATGAACAGAAACGTCAAAGAGTAAAGTCAGCATTACACAGCAAGGGTAGCTTCTCAACCACAAAATTACCAGCATTAGACAGTTGATTGGAAGTCCAATTACGCCTAACATTTCCGAGTGTTTCTGGTGTCACAAAGCTCTTATCCTTCTGAACATGCATGACATATTTGCCACTGGATGTTTAGAAACCAACGATCAATCAATCACAAACCCCTTATAAAGAAAAAAAAAATTGAGCTGAAACTGTTTAAATTAAGACAAAGTTGGAAGGAAATAAAAGAATAATATACATGCATTTTAAGCTAAATGACCGGGAGAAAATTATCTAAAACTATCATGTTTCAAGTTGAAATTGTATAAAAATCGTGATTTAGGTGTTTTAAAACAGACCCTGTTAGATAAAAATTCAGGTGGCAAACACCTGAATCAAAAACACATACGCTCCTTTGTTTGCTTTTCATAACTATATAAAAATGACCGTTACATATATATTCACTAGTAAATGTAGGTATAAACAGATAATAAACAGATAATGCATCGGAACTAAACACATTTATTTAAAAAAAAAAACAGTTATTGGCATGACACGGGTTATGTTCTTCTCATATATCTTATGATAGTATGATACTAAACCCCTAACGGGAGGGATTGTGTCTGATATTCATATGATGAAGACATAATCTTTCAATCAGTTTAATTGAGGTCTGGAGCTGGCATGTCAGTTAACTGCTAGTAGTCTGTTGTTATTTATGTATTATTGTCATTTTATTTATTTTCTTTTGTTACATCTTTTGACATCGGACTCGGACTTCTCTTGAACTAAATTTTAATGTGCGTATGGTTATGCGTTTACTTTTCTACATTGGCTAGAGGTATAAGGGGAGGGTTGAGATCTCATAAACATGTTTTACCCCGCCGCAATTTTGCGCCTGTCCCAATTCAGGAGCCTCTGGCCTTTGTTCGTCTTGTATGATTTTTAATTTTAGTTTCTTGTGTATAATTCGGAGTTTAGCATGACGTCCATTATCACTGTACTAGTATACATATTTTTAGGGGCCAGCTGAAGGACACCTACGGGTGCAGGAATTCTCGCTACATTGAAGACCCAATGGTGGCCTTCGGCTGTTGATTGCTCTATGGTCTGGTTGTTGTCGCTTGACACATTCCCCATTTTCTTTCTCAATTTTAATAATACTTAAGATTATTTGCAAGGTATATTAAGTGCTCGCCAAAGAATTGACACACGTATGCAACCCGTGTCTCCGTTGCCCCACACATCTACTGCATTAACATGACCGCCCCTCCCCCCTTTGCGCCACATTATTTTTGCATTAGAGTTTCTTAAAAAAGTTATGGAATTTATTAATATCTATTTCTTATATTTCTTATGGTACAAATGTTATTGAATATTCGTTTCATACGAAATTGCCTCCAAAAGAATCAATGCAGTTCTTGAATAATATTAAATGTGTACAAAGGTATTATTTTTTTGTGTTTTGACACAGTCCCCACATTTAAAGTGTAATTTGTCAACCTCAGCGTCGTGAATATACCTTTTCGTAACATGTCTATTAATATATTGTTTACTGAACAACATATATATACCTTGCTTTTAGTTTTTAAACTTATTAACTATGAAAATGTAATGAACAGACTACACGAGAATGAAACGAAAACAGCCAAACATTTTCAATGTATTTTCGCATGATCTATAAATATACTTTATTTTACATGCTATATGCTCATTTTAACATGCATATTCATAATGTTTGATCATATTGTATACCTCGCTAACCCTCAGTATAGAATATCGACAAATAGTATACCTACCCGTGTAAAAATGAGCATAGAGCTTGACATGGAGGAATTATTTCGTAATTATTGAAGAGCCCGTGTATATGCGAATGTACATAATTATTTTTACAAAAAAAAAATTTAAAGGACCTGCTATATATTTAATAGCATAATTTCATATGGTTTTATCATTATCGTAGGTCTATCAAATTGATAAATGATTTCACAAAGAGCAAAAAACTAGACATAAAGGAATTGTATGGTATCGGTTTGTTTCCATATTCTTCATCTATAAATACGTTTTTTTACGAAACATAATGTTAAGTTACCAACAACTATATACATGTTAATAAGGTTACCTATATTATATACAGTAAGGCAAATGTTAACAAAACACAAAGACTACATCGCGTTAGTTTACATCATGTGCATGTAATTATGTGACTATTGTTTATGTAAATAGTTTCTTTAAACGGGGTCTTGTGTATAATAGAAAACTTGTTGAGAAGAAGTTAGGTTTATTACAAGTTTGTTGTCTTTAAGATACCAACTATAGCCTAAATCTTAAGTTTTATCTCAGCAACAACAAACTTGATATTGCCCTCATAATCAATCAATACGTATCGTATAACAATACCATCTTTCAGATAATCCTTGACAATTGATAAAGATACATGCAATACAACAAGGTCCACAAAGCTGAAATATCTGAATAATGCGTTCAAGTTTAAAATTTCTAGAATACTGACATTTACCTTAATTTTTAATTTTGTGTGTTTAATAATACAAGTCGGGAAAGGAAGGACATAACATGTTTTTCCATGATTAATGTATAATCATCGACTGTATGCAAAAACTCAGAATTGAGATTCACCGCTTTATACTTACAATTGACTTTCGCAACCCGGACACTGAGAAAGAACAATTTGTTGAAACACGATTTTGCTATAGCAGGAATTTGTCATTCTAGCAGTGTTATTTATTTCATCTTGGCAATATCTCCTTAACTATGTTCAGTGCCTCAGACGTCGACGGATTTTGTTTTATTTTTTGTATTTATGGAATGGCTCAAAACTTTATCATTATTAATTCACCGTTACAGAATCAAGACATACAAGTTTAACATTAATGTTTCAGTTGAATCTAATGCACATGCAATGCAATTGATATGAATAAACTGCAGTGTGTATGCCACAAGGGGTACATAACAGTGTGCCTAATAATTCACTAAACATTACAAGCAAGTGACCTATAAGTTTGATATTACGTATTGAGAGATTTTTTTTAATTTTATTCTGTAGCTGTAAATATGATAAGCAAATTTAAGAGGAAATTTGTTGTGCCGTATATACAAATGTAACATTCATTTTCTTTTAAAAAATATTATTGACTGGTTAGGTATATATATTTGTCATTTAATGAAATAATTGTTTTCAAGTGTCATAAATCATTTTGATAATCAAAAGATATATGATTGTTTGTTCTTCTTACTCTTTTTTTTTAAATTTTATGCTATACTGACTTCAATAATTTAACAATGAAAAATTAGCAGTTGAATAAAACAGAACACGATTAGATATATCTTTAACATATAGAATCAACAATAGAAATAGAAATGCTATTGAATGGAGATAGGTTTGCAAAACCTCACGATAGAATCCACCTCAACTGTTCCTCCGATACTGTGCCTGTCGGAATGGCTGCCAACTTGCAAGTGAACGGAGTTTCGTACAGTACAACAAGGCTGATACATGGGAAATGTTATTCAACAGACTTTGGTAGCAAATGCTCGGCTGACATATGTGCATGTTCAAAGAAAGGACTATGGTATAGTCATATATATGAAATTGTACAGAAGGAAGGCAGCATCATTACCATTTCTTGTACAATGCATTTCAAACGACAGTCGTTGTCAGACAGTATTCAAGTGAAAATAGTCGGTAAGCATAATGTTCATAACGTTTAAAAGGTAATATTCCAATGTCATTTATCACCATGGTTTACTTACACGAGCAACACGGCGGATACCAACTTTTAAACAGGGTCTGCTTATCCTTCCCGAGTACCTGATATCACACGAGTTCGTTCTGAAATTTTTGTTGCTTTGTGTTTAGTTTTCGTTATTGTGTTTTGTATAAAATTTGTCTGTTGGTTTGTTTATTTTATTTGTCCTATTTCGTTGTCGGCTTGCTTTCGACTAATGAGTTAAAACTAGATGTGTGTGTGTGTGTGTGTGTGTGAAAATATGGTCGATCAATAATATTACTTATATATTTGAAATTTGTCTTACATCTTCTTTCGAATAATGTCGAATGATTTTTCAAAAACATTTTGTTTAACCAATAACTTATGTATTTGTCATTTCTGTATGATAATACATTTGAACATTAGTACACAACTATAGTCATAATCAAATATAAGTTAGATAGATAGATATTTTCATTTTAAAGTACAACTTCGTACATATACATGTAATACAATATATTACAATTTGAAATATATGCAGTCAATAAACATGTTTGCTTATACCAACCAGCCTTTAGGGGCTTATGATGCACTGCCATTCATGTTTGAAATATTGTATGAATAAATTTCAAAGTCATATTAATCCTTATTATATCTGAGGCTTATTTATTATACAATGTAGTTTAAATATATCAGCTGTGTTTAATATTAACTGATAAAATAAAGAAGAAAGTATCTAAATAATTATTGGTTTGATAATGCAAGGTTTGTGCAGGGAACATTAGGAAAAAGAGAGTTGTCACTCTTTGTACATGTTCCCATTATATTACCTAACTGGAGTTTTACACAATTATTTTTTATAGAATATTGTTTTAATACTGTTTAGCATTGTACTTGAATCAGCTTTCCAACAGTGTTAATTCAACAGCTACAAATGAGTGTCATGTAAACGAGACGTGCTTTAGGTGTACTAATTTGATAAGCCGTGTATCTTAAAATCATAAGCAATTGTAACTAGAAAATGTTAGACATTACATGCAAATTGTCAACGCGAAAGTAAACGGACGTTTATTTGTAAAGGATGCATGATAAATTTAAGGTAGACGCCAGTTAATTGCAAACAAGACGGACACATTTTTCCGCACAGTAACATATGTTACGCTTGTAATTTAGTACGCCTGACGCGCGTTTCGTCTACATAGGACTGATCAGTGACGCTCATATCAAAATATTTACAAAGTTGAAGAGCATTGAGGATCCAAAATTCCAAAAAGTTGTGCCAAATACGGCTAAGGTAATCTATGCCTTCGATTAAAAACTCGTTAACAAATGATTAAAGACACGCGTTTTACTAGAAAACACTTGTATTGGGAGAAGGAAATATGGTCACACAACTGGTTATAACATGTGATTAGTTAATGAATGCTGTGCATTATCTGCACAGTATTCATGGTATTGTAAAACCTTTTGTAGATTTTTTTTTTTTTTTTTTTTACGATTTTACACAAGGTTTGGTCTGTAAATCTTTTAATTATATCCTTGTCAAAACAAACTATGATTTTGATATCTGACGTTTATTTGGCAACCCACATTGTCGAGATATTTTAGCACATACATTGTATGTTTCGTCGACGTCTTTTTTGTATACATATCTTCTCTGAAAGATCTGATCAATACAACTGAACTTAACTTTCATCAATAACATTTTAATAGGAATAATCGCAAATAAACAAAATATGACACGAAGAAAAATGCAGAAAAACATCCTAATAACCCTGGGCCTAATACATGCTATAAATAGAGAAAATTTGAAGTTGCATAAATGTTTTTCAACATAACTATCACAATAACTCTGAAACATTCATTTGTAATAAATGACGATTGATACAATTTTGATCAGTCGATTCCTAGCTTGTCATAGTTATTTTCTTAATATAGGGTTTAAAAACAAATCCGAAATGTTTCTTGCAAATGCAGTAACGGTACAATATTACTGGTGTTATAATTGTAAATATGTATGCGACAGCAGTTTACTGAAGTCAACATATCTAAAATTATTACTGAAGACAAATCAATGTAAAAAGAGGGACGAAAGATACCAGAGGGACAACCAAACTCATGCTGTTTTGAAAAATGAGTGTGTTCTATGCGTGCCTTGCCCGATCTGCAAATGCACGCTTTCCGTCTGCGTCGCAATTGACATGATATATCATACACTATATGTAAAGATTCTGCTGATACAAAACCATTATACATTGATTTAGAAAAAACACAATCACTGAAAGATAACCAAATCCAGGATTACCAATAGCATTTAGGTCCCGCTTGTCGTGAACGTCCCAAACCATTTAAATATTCGTGGCTTTGAAAATAATTGTTTTCAGTATTCCGGCTGAAAATACATCCGGAAAAGCCACAGAAGCAAATATTATATATTTTTATATTTCAAAATACACAGAATGTCATCAAATGGAAAAAGAGTTTATTAGATTAATAAATCTGTATTATTATAATTGCACTCTCAACGGAGTAGGGATGTCATCCTGTTTTTCTTTTTTTCTATTTTCTTCTTATTATTATTATTATGGCACTCGCAACGGATTTGGGGTTTCATATTGTTGTTCTACGTATACACAAATGGTTCACTTTTTTCTTATTATTATTCCATTTTGTCTGGTCCAGACGTTATCTCGGAAACGTATGGACCTATCTTTATTGACCAATACAATAACGTTAAAGTGACAAACACAGCTATTTTCTCTACACTTATTTGTTTATAGAACGTACGGATTGGGAATGGACCGAATGGACGAATTGGACTGTTTGTTCTGTACTGTGTGGTGGAGGATCACAAAATCGATCAAGGTCATACCAAAATCCTTTGACAGACCACCTTTGGGGAGAATTGTTTAATAGTATAGTAGAAAGTAATGAATGCAATCCACACAAATGTCAAGGTAAGTGCCTTTCATACATACTTAAAAGGTAGCAAACAAGTCTAAACAATGTTATTCTACGATTTGTAAGAACATTCGTTCACGAGAGAACGTAAGTAACACAAAAATCAAATAAATATAAACCTACACATTGTCCGGGACAGATTTTTGAAATAATTCCATAGAAAGAAACCATACATTACCCCCCCCCCCCCCCCCTTTCTCGTCAATTAATAAGTAGAATGAATGTCATAATATCTCAGTGCATACCTACTGCAGAATTTGGATTAAACACGAAAAATTGACATTAATTCTTCGATCCATTTTCGAAACTAGTACATACTCGTTCTTCAAAATATTACAGCATATTTCATTCCTTAAAACAAACAAAAATACTCCTCGTATCAAACATAAGATAAAAAGATTCGGGAAGGCATTTGCTTTTTGTTAATAAAGCTCAAATAATGTCATGTTTAGTTAACATTTGTTATATTCATTTGGGTTCAGTAAAAGGAAATCACAAATTAACCAACATTCCAACTGACTAAATTTTCGGAATATGAAATCGCTAACAAACATACATTTGTTGATACATCTTTACAAGAAGAACCGAACCTCATAAAAGTTTGAACTGTTTACAGGCTTCCTAGAAAAAAAGTGGGGTTGTTCATTTTTCAAGTGTCAACAACTGGTACATATCTTTAAAAAGGACATAGTTGACCTGGCCTAAAGTGTCAAATTAGCTTGTCTCATCACATCGCGTCTGTCATCGTCCGTCGTCGTTAACTTTTACAAAAAATCTTCTCATCTGTAATTACAAGGACAAAGTTCACTAAACTTGGCCAAAAATATTAAAAGGGTACCTAGTTTGTGTCTGATGACACCAACTGCAAATCAACATTGCCAACATGGCTAAAAATATAACATAGGGGTAAAAAGCAGTTTTTAGCTTTTATCTTTGAAACAGAAGCGTTAGACCTATTAGCCAATAAGACTAACATTGGCACTTGACCACTCAAGCAAACATCCTTTAGTATGAAATTATATGTTCAACTACATTCATAGCCGAACAGATAGTCAAAAGGTTAATGTTCATGTCACTATCTTAGCTTAAGGCCTCCTCTGAACATTTGAATGTACTTTGTATTGGTTTACAAAAACTAATAAAAAAAACCTAAACTATCGTATCCTCTCAGCTTCTAGTTAGCATTCTACTAATACTGTGGATTCATTTATTTTCGTTGGTACCAATTTTCGTGGATTAAGGAAAACTTACATGTTCGTGGATAATTTATTTCGTTGTTTTGCCGAAGTTTGGATACAAGCTTATAGGAAAGGAGTAGGTCCGGTAAGGGCTGATTTTGGCCTCAAATTTCAGGTTCATCTAACGAAAGATTTTGAACACTTTTTAAACACTGAAGTGTCTATTTCAATTGATTCAATTAGTTTATGTGAAAAATATGAAAAATCTATCAAATATACCAAAAATCGTCACTTTTCAGATGATTTTTGTCAAAAATGAAAGTGGCCGCATCCGTGTTCATCCTTAACCTTTATATATGTTATGTATTATCATCAAATGCAACTAACATTTCAATATTATGAATGAACACGAATGCGGCCACTTTCATTTAAGACGGAAACCGTCTAAAATTAAACTAAAATGCTAAAATTGTGAAGACTTCAGTAATTTAGCATGACTTAATGATGTAAGTACCCGATATATGTGCATTGTATTGTCATAAACAGCCCATATTTGTGTAGCAAAAACATTTTACTTTCCAATAAATAGCTAAAAGATTACATTTTCACAATTTTGCAAAACTGCTATATTTTGGGGCCAAAATGAGGTCTTACTGAACCAACTCCTTTACATGTCATCCGTTTAATATTTAATTTCGTGGTTCCCCTTTACCCACGAAATCCACGAAAAATGGTATCCAACGAATGATAATGAATTCACAGTATTCTTCCAGGTTTTTTAATCATAACTTTAGCTACTTTTAAAGAACTTATCATTAATTTTTCTGATAACACAATTAGAGATAGTAGAATTAACTAATGTTGAAGTGTAAAAAATATCTTTGCCATTTTAAACTTTTACATCTGTTTGTTTTACTTACACATTGCGAAAGACACGATTGGCAACACATAACACAATTCAGACAGATATACAATTTAGCTAAACATGATATTTGTTTACTAAAATGAAAGTGACGAAATTATAAGCAATCGATTATGAAGTAAACGCCGTTTCGTGTTTTTATGCACTTTAAACTTGTTTAAAGAGGGGTGAAATTGTTTAATATGCCCTGGTTTTACAAATCATGCAAACACGACCTATTCATTAAATGTTTTTAGTGTCTTATCTGTAGTTATCCTAAAGTGCATTTTATACATTTAGATCCAACTTCTTCTTTCGACTACCGTTATGTAATCATTGGCATTACAGCTATTGGGATATTCCTGTTGACAGCAGCCTGTTCAGCAATAATTTCAAGAGGAAGACATGGTATAAGTAAGTGTAACGATTTTGATAATAATGATAATGATTTTGATGATAATGATTATGGTAATGAAATTGATAATCATAAATAACGCAGACAATAATTATGATAATCGTAGTATAGTTACATTTGTAGTATACGATGCATTCAACAAAAATCATTCCATGGTTCAGTAGTGTACCATTTTAACTAAATCATCGCTGCTAGTGCATTAGTCACATGGAATACCAATTGGCAAGTGCTTCTGCATTGGAAATATTGTATTGAGTCTGTCTGTATTTTTTTTTTTTAGTATTCTTTCACGTTAATTGTCCATTGTTTATGTTAAGATAAATAATTCCTAAATATATGTATGGTGAACTTTACCGAAGAAAGTTAAAGTATATAATGTTATTACATAAAAATGACTGTACAAGGAGATTCATCCCTTTTGATTATGTATGGTGTTTATTTGTTCTATTGATTTACAAAAAAATGAAAAAAAAATCGGACATCGCTTGGATTCAAATGCAATCTTTCTGAACGATGTCACATATAAAATTTTACAACAACTTATATAGGGACTAAAAGAGGGGCACAAGATACCAGAGGGACAGTCAAACTCATAAATCGAAAATAAACTGACAACGCCAAGGCTAAAACTGAAAAAAAAACAGACAAACAATAGTTCACATGATACATCATAGAAAACTAAGGAATAGGCAACACGAACTCCACCCAAAAACTAGGGGTGATCTAAGGTGCTCCGGAAGGGTAAGCAGATCCTGCTCCATATGTGGTACCCGTCGTGTTGCTCATGTTATTATAAATCCGGTAAATAGTCTAATTCGGTAGGTCACATTCATGAAAGGGAAGGGGATTGTTGTTACGACGTACACAGGAAAAAGTGCCACGCATGTTTTACATATGTTTTATATACGTGAAACATGCGTTTTGAAACGCATGTGAAAAGTCTTTTTCTACCACGCATAATTAACGCATGCTTTAAACATGCGTTATTCATGCGTTTAACGCATGAAAAATACATGTGGTGTAAAATCATGATAAAAAACGTTATTCGTGCGTTTTACACATTAAAAATATATGTAATGTTAAACGCATGTTTCAAAACCATGCGTTCAACATGTGTTGTAAGAAACATGTGTATAATATGCGTTTTAAATGATGCGTATAGCATGTGTGTAACAAACATGCATATAATGCATATTTCAAACAAATTATAAGATATTATTCCAAATCATCCATAAAACCTTTGTCAAGTTAACTAGTTCACATTCCATATGTTCTACACAACCAAGACGACTTATGTTTACTTTTGAAGGCTTTTCCCTGGACATATAATTGCTTTAATCAGTTTAACAATGTTTAATTTGGACTTTGTTGGATAGTTGTCCGATTGGCAATCATACAACCTCTTTTTATGTTATTTTGACCACAAATTTCCTTTTGACAAGCAACATCAGAATCATATATTGCAGACCAGACTTCACTTTTCATCAGTCTTTAAAATTTTCCTGTTTGAATACACCAATAAACAAAAGAAATATCTGTAACGTGATTTTCATGTTTCTAAAACCTTGATCAGGTACATTTGACACTAAGATGTTTGAAAAGACCATGATATGAAATATTTGATGGAATGAATAAAAACCGACATTATATTGTCTCTGTAGTTTCATTGGCAGTAATACCACAACTCTTTAATAAAGAGGTCAAAATTGTCTTAAATGGATTTTGTGGAATGTTGTACATGTATTTGACAATTTTTGTTAAAATGTTACTTACACATACAAACAAAGCAAGCAAGCCAACCAAAGTTTTACTTTGCAAGCATAAGGAAATCAGCTGTAATACATGCCGGATCATCATGTTCCATCCTTTTATACATCTCTAAATAAAACACTAGATACGAGGGTTGTCCGTAAAGTTTGAGGACAATCTTAATAAAATATTATTTACCCGTCCGAAATAAATAAAACAAGTACGTAACAAATTTCATGATTTACTGATTAAGTGTACACAATTTTATTTCAGTACCTGCTAGAATAATCGTATTTTCATCAATTCAAAAATCATAAGAAACTCTCACCCGGAGCACCAAATCAAATATTTCCGACGTTCCGACGTTCCGACGAGAAATCTGAGATTGTATTATTTTTTTAAACATGTTAAATGAAAAATTCAATAAATCCACTTTAAAGAATCTCATTCATATTTTTTTTCTCTGTTGTCTATTTGTTGCAGAATATAAAATTATAGCTTTGCTAATTTTTAAATTCTTCTTCAATGGTCTCTGGTGGAGAATAATGACTCATTGGCAATTATACCACATCTTCTTATTTTTATATTAAACTTTAATATATGTAGCTAAAACTTTGAAGCAATTAATATTTGTAATAAAAACAATCTTGCAATACAAAATGTAACCACAACTAATCTTTTTACTTACAAAATCGAGCAGTTTTTAAAGTGATATAACCATAAGAAGTTAGTTGAAACTTTTCATTCATTTATTTATAGGTAACCCATGAAACTTCAACAACTGCAATGTGTTGGGAAAAGCAAGGATTAAAATTTTTTTTTTTAAATCTCTCTCCAAATATTACATAAATATAAATATATATATTTATACACATACCTTTTTTTTTGCCTACAGAAGTCCTTTCGATGAAAATATCCTTTGGTTTTGCTTGGCTTTCCAGAAACTCCTGTAACATAAATGAAATAAAATTAAGTTTTGAATAAATTCTTTATTAGATGTCATTTTGTACTAATTATGAACATGGTAAAGGTACAAATAGTTCCAATTCACTCTCAATGACAGTTTTTTTTCCATACAGGGTTACAGCTAATGTCTTACTGCATGAAGAGCAAAACTTTGGTTAGCTTGCTTGCTTTGTTTGTATATTGTACAATCATATTAGGATAACACCCAATTGAATTCAAATATAATATATATATACAGGTTTAACTATGCCTATATATATATTGTTTAAAGATGTCAATCTTTTTCTCAAAGCTTGTATAAACAATTATACAAACAAAGCAAGCAAGCCAACCAAAGTTTTACTTTGCAAGCATAAGGAAATCAGCTGTAATACATGCCGGATCATCATGTTCCATCCTTTTATACATCTCTAAATAAAACACTAGATACGAGGGTTGTCCGTAAAGTTTGAGGACAATCTCAATAAAATATTATTTACCCGTCCGAAATAAATAAAACAAGTATGTAACAAATTTCATGATTTACTGATTAAGTGTACACAATTTTATTTCAGTACCTGCTAGAATAATCGTATTTTCATCAATTCAAAAATCATAAGAAACTCTCACCCGGAGCACCAAATCAAATATTTCCGACGTTCCGACGTTCGACGACGTCAACATTTTAACTTTTCTCAACGTAGTCTCCTTTCAAAGCAACACATTTTTTACATCTTTTTACCCAGTCATCAAATATTTTCTCAAACTGTTCTGTTTTCATTTTTAAGATTATGTTCATTACTTCCTGTCTTAGTTCAGGTAAATCGTCGAACCTTTGTCCACGGAGAAAAGATTTGATATGCGGGAATACCGCAAAATCCATTGGCGCTAAGTCAGGGCTATACGGAGGATGTTTCAGACATTCAAATCCAAGTAGATCAATTTCTAGACTAGTTTTTAGAGAAGTGTGGGCCGGTGCATTGTCTTGGTGTAATATCACTTGATCTATGTTGGCTGCTAAATAAGGGCGTTTCTTTCTCAAAGCTTGAACCAAATCTCGCCTCAGTACATGAAAGTACAAAATTAACGGACTTTTAATTGAATGCATTTTAATTAAAATAACACTGATAATTTATTTTTTATTTTCTTAAACACCTTTTTAAACTGTATATTTCTTTTTATTTAGGATTTAATTATTATATAAGATTATTCATTATTTTCAAAAGTAAATATAATGTTAAATACCTTGGAGTAGTAATCAGAATTAACAGTTTGGCCACGGGGTACAGCATGTGTCAGTATCATTCCTTTCCGGTCCATAAAGAGAATAAACATATTCTTTCCCATTGATTTGGTTATCTTTGCCTTCTTTGGTGGCGGTGAGTTACAGTTTTTCCACTGACTTGACTGTTGTTTAGTTTCCGGATCGTAGTAATGGAACCAGCTCTCGTCGGTTGTAATAATCCTGTCTTAAAATCGTATGCCACCACGAGAAACTTTTCTAATAAATTGAGTTGACAGTTCCATTCTTTTTGTTAAATGTTCTGCTGTAAGAAGTCGCGGTACCCATCTAGCACATACTCGATTCATATTTAAATCATTTGCTAAAATGTGGTGTGCTGTAGTCTTAGAAATGTCACATTTGTCTGCAACTTCGCGAACTGTTAGTCGCCGGTCACTGTTAATAACGTTCAAAACTTCATCTTTAATTGTTTCTGATTTTCTGAAAGATGGCCTACCTTCCCGCTCATCGTCTTCCAAATTATCTCTTCCGTCCCCAAACCTTTTGTGCCACTTGAATACTAATGAACGACTAACTTTGCTATGTTTCTCAGACTGTTTTAAGAACTTGTGTGTTTCTGTTGGCGTTTTTCCGATGTCTACACAAAACTTGATAACCGCCCGCTGCTCCACCTTTTCCGTAAACGTCCGTTTTTTCAGTGATGCCGATTCTGGATTCAATGCTTCAAATCGAGATTTCGCCGCCATTTCGAAATTTTGACCATTCAAAATTATCAGGTGTAACGTCAAGACTATTGCCGACGTCACAATGCGAGTGTCATGTATTTTTGGCGGATTTTGAAACTAAAAATTACAAAAATGTGAAAACACCAGCCTGCGTGTTATGTGATATTTTCGCCATGCTCCGGGTCCCTATTGCTGATATTTTTATGAAGTAAGTGTTATTATTTCGCATTTAAAATTGGACAAATATTGATATAACTGAACTAGGATATAGTACAGGATTACAAATATGCAAAAAGAATTTATCTGAAATGCTATTTTTAGGCAGACTGTAGCTTGTCCTCGAACTTTACGGACAGCCCTCGTACACTATAAATATTTGGTTTATCAAAATGTCAGATTTGTCCATTTTCATAATTTGATTTTTATCTCCATGGGACACAGATGATGCCCCCTCTTGCATATGTATAATGTTATAATTAAGGGACATAACTCCAGAACAGTAAAAGTCACCAACCCAAATTTGTACTTGATCTGCATTTAGTGGTTATTATCATGGTGTGTAAGTTTCATAATTTAAAAAAATGTCTAAAATTTAACTAAAATTCTAAAATTGTGAAGATTTCAGTACATTTTTTGTAATTTAGCATGACTTAATGATGCTAGTAGTAAGTACCCGATATATGTGCTTTGTATTGTTGAAAACAGCCCACATTTATGTAGCAGTAGAATTCTACTTTCCAATTAATAACTAGAAGTTTACATTTACACAATTTTGTAAATCTGCTATATTTTGGGGCCAAAAGGGGGTTTTACTGGGCCTACTCCTTTGCATGAGGCAATTGCAATAAAATTAACGGTACCAATTTTCTTGCACCAGATGCGCATTTCGACAACACATGTCTCTTCAGTGATGCTCGTGGCCAAAATATTTGAAATCCAAAGCTTATATAAAAGATGAAGAGCTTTAATCCAAAAGGTCCAAAAAGTATAGCCAAATCCGTGAAAGGAATCAGAGCTTTGCATGAGGGAGATACATTCCTTAATTTATAATAATTTCTCCTATTTTGTAACAGCAAATTTTAATAACACAAAAAATCCGTATTTTCATGCCAGTACCGAAGTACTGGCTACTGGGCTGGTGATACCCTCGGGGACTAATAGTCCACCAGCAGAGACATCGACCCAGTGGTAGTAATAAAATTAACGGTACCAATTTTCTTGCACCGGATGCGCATTTCGACAACACATGTCTCTTCAGTGATGCTCGTGGCCAAAATATTTGAAATCCAAAGCTTATATAAAAGATGAAGAGCTTTAATCCAAAAGGTCCAAAAAGTATAGCCAAATCCGTGAAAGGAATCAGAGCTTTGCATGAGGGAGATACATTCCTTAATTTATAATAATTTCTCCTATTTTGTAACAGCAAATTTTAATAACACAAAAATTCCGTATTTTCATGCAAGTACCGAAGTACTGGCTACTGGGCTGGTGATACCCTCGGGGACTAATAGTGCAAATTAATAACTACTTGTGCAAGGAAACAAAAATTGAATCATCATCCAATGTAATACTGAAAGATGGACCAACAGTCCCTTAAATTCTTAATGCCTACATAAGGCAGTCTGCGTAATGTCTCAGTGGCAAATATTTCAGATATCAGTATAAACAATTCATGTCAATCAAATAATAAAACTAAGAAGTGTATATTATACTGAACTCACTATATTGGTTGAGGGAATATGCTATATATTTTGAACAGTTGTATTAATATTTTATATATTAAAACAAACCATAGTATAATGATAAAAACTGATTGTACATTTTATCAAGTGCTACAATATTATATATTTTTGCAGTGAGGTTAAAATCTCTGTCATTTATTCATCATCCACACAGTTACTTATGGGAGAATATTTTTTCTATCATATATATTACATGTATGTTATGATATTTTTCTAAGACCATCCACCAGAACTTGCAGTCGTCCTATAAAAATAGGAGATGTGATATGATTGCCAATGACACAGAAATTAACAACCATAAAGCCACCATACAGCGTTCAACAATGAGCATTGTCCACTCTGGACGAACTATATTTCTGTTAGTTTATATAAACTTTTCTAATCTATTATTGAGTATTTTTAAAAAGAGTTTTCCTACACAACTACCTATCGTCTTGTTGCTTAAAATTTGAGGGGTAATCTTTAGATCCGATTTTATGTAATGGGACAATAAATCCTTTAGCCCATATTTCAGGAAATTTTCCTGCTGGTACGACATTGTTAAATATCTTTACAAAACATTTAAGCAGATATGATTGGCTGCGCTTGAGCATCTCATTTTATTATGGGGTCAAAGCTGCTTGATTTATTGTTTTTTAGTGGTTCACAGGGGCTTGTTTAGTAGGTCAGACGAGCTTTTACTGTTTATAACGATCGCTAACCTTAATGTATATTGTTTTTTTTTATATAGGATAGCGATCGCCATTGACAATAAAAGCTCGTCTGACCCACCTAAGAGGGTTTAACTGCTTCATTAATCTCTTTTTATACGACCGCAAACACTATTTTGTGTGGTATAATGCCATTGTGTCGTCATCTGCGTCGTCATTTAGTTTCCGGACAATAACTTTAGTTTAAGTGAATGGATCTCTTTAATTTTTACCAGAAGGTTCAATACCACTAAAGGAAGGTTTGGATTGATTTTGGGGGTTATGCAATATGGTCCAAATAATTTAGGGGCCAAAAAGGGTGCCCAAAATATACATTTTTGTAGTTTTCAAACAATAACTTGTGTTTAAGTGTATGAATCTCTCTGAAATTATACCACAAGTTTTCATACCATGAAGGGATGGTTAGTATTGACTTTGGGGGCTTATGGCTCAAAATGTTTAGGAATTAGGGGCAAAAAAAGGGGAAAAACTAGGTTTTTCTGGTCAATGGACAATTAAGACAACTTTAAAGCAGTGTAAGGGTGGTAATTCAAAAACATTTAACATACAATGTGGGGAATGTTCGGATTAACCTCCCTTACACTTCTTGTAAATCATGTAGAAAGAAATGTCAGGTTTTGGACTAATTTCAAAAAAAGGGGGTGGTAGTAATTTTCAATTTTTTTTTTTTAAATTTCTTGAAGTTTGAAGAAGAAATTTTTAACTGCAGCAGCAGCACAATATTGCGCAATAGATTTGTAAGATCTTGACATTTGCTTAGTGTCAGAAACTCATATTACATGTATGTCAAAAATTTGATCACAATCCAAATTCAGAGCTGTATCAAGCTGCGCCCTGCAGAGCACCTGGTTCTGTAAATTTATAATCCAATTCTGTGAAAATGCTAATTTGATATGACATTCTTAAAACAGATTCCTAAGCCCACGATTTATGAATGTGTTCTTACCAGTCACTCCAGATTGAGAAACCAGGCCTGAATATTCATTTTATGCCAGGTCACTTGTTATCACAGTCCTCTAGTCTGGTGTAATGTATTGTTAGCATACCTGCCAACTGTCACTATTTGTGGTGGATTTCCCCCATGAAAGCTCCAAAAAAAATAATTTTGAAAGATCGATTTTGTCCATAATTTTTAACAAAACAATTAATTTTAAAATGGCCATAGGCTTGTTTAAGTAAGGAGAAGCCAAAAAAAAAACAACTTTAAAATGTATTTGAAGGCCCCATTGAAGGTTTTGTAGGACTACAATAGTCATCTTGCACGTAAAACCCCCATGGGCATTTTTGAAAAGTTGGCAGGTATGTGTTAGTATTACTTATAGTTCCGTAACTCTTTCTCCCGCCACCTGCCATGTTATTATTCTTGTCAGGACTTTGATCTTGCCAGACTTCCGGCCCTATTGGACTCTTTGTCCCTAGCTTGGAACTATAAGTATGATGTCATTCATTGGGTTCAGGACAGTAATCATGCTAATAGGATTTGAATTGAGAGGACGCCCATCTTTTGGCTCCCACTTTAGGGACTGTTACAATAACATTGACAAGTAGACTAGCGGCACTGTATATTCATGGTATTGTATATAACTTATATGCAACCGTATTATATATATATGTCTTTTGAATAAACATCTTATTGTTCACGTGCTTTGATAGTTTATCTCAGAACTTGGGAAGACAACAGGAATATTACGAAGCCAGTGTTAACTTCCCTCCCGTTTCACTCACTACCAAAAAATGTATAGTTATCAAAGAAACATATACATTTCAATGTTATAAACAGATAAAAGAGGGACGAAAGATACCACAGGGGGACAGTCAAACTCATAAATCAAAAATAAACTGACAACGCCATGGCTAAAAATGAAAAGGACAAACAATAGTTCACACGACACAACATAGGAAACTAAAGAATAAACAACACGAACCCCACCAAAAACAAGGGGTGATCTCGGGTGCTCCGGAAGTGTAAGCATAAATGGTCATCTGGTTCTACTTTACGGTCTTAACTTAAGTTCGTGATTGTCTTTATAATTTACTCAAACTGGATAAATCACACAAGATTGATTCGAGTGAAGCTTTACTGTGATATTCAAGTTTGGTATATTTTTACCCCGTTATTGATAGGATTTCAAACTCCTGTGGATAAATAAATCAGTTTTGGAAATGGCATTTGTAAAAATCCTTCGTGAAATGTTAATCAAATAAAATATTAAAGTTGAACTCTTACCCATCTTGTCTTTAGTGTCCTAGATTGAAGATATTCTACATTGTCCTAGCTGCATCTCATTTCTTCCATAAAATGTGCGATTTGCTTCACGAATCATGATGTCAATATCAGTGTCGTCTGTATGAACGCTCGTTTCCGGGTGAACCGTACGGGCTAATATTTAACCAAAGGCGAAGCATTAAAGATTCCATTTAAACGGCATTAAATGATTGAAATCCATGCATGCGTAGATTTATAAGTAATAAAAACAAGTAAACATGATTAATAATTGTATGTAACCGATTGGACCTTAAATTTTTATCATATGAATGTGGATTCCGTAATTTCCTCTGAGTCTCCATGCCAGTGTAATGGTATTTCCCGCGGTTATTTTTGTACAACTACGGTATGACTATCACCTGCCACTATGTTACGTACCTAACAGAATGAACAATTTTGCAAAGACTCACACAGTGTACGTATATCGATACGGTGAATCAATCAACATGAAAAAACTCTGTAATTTCTAAATAATTTTACTGGACACAAAACACACGGGCACCTGGTCAATTCGTCACCTTATTAAAGTCAAATCGGCACCTTTTTTAAGTCAAATCGGCACCTTTTTTCCGGACATTTCTGCAATTGAATTTTTAAATGTCACCTAATATTAAAAACGATTTTCATCTTTAATTTGAAAGTAGTTTTTGGTTCTCATCTCTACTGCAGTATATACAGATGAGGATAAAAAAAAGAGAAATCACTTTAATTTTATCATTGATTTTTTTTTTTGATAATCTGCCTTTCCTGATTTTCCTGATCTTTTCAATGGCGGATCCATTACTTTTCTAAAGCAAGGGGGGCGCTGACTGACCTAAGGGGGTCCCGCTCCAGTCCCCCTCCTGGATCCGCCTATGCTTTTTCCTGTCTACTTGAAAACAATGAATACGATTGTTTGCTAGTAATGTGCAGTTGTCATGAAATAGAAGTTCTATTATAAATGTAGACGGTCTTTCCCCCTTTGAAACATGATTGATTTTTTTTTGGGGGGGTGTTTGTTTGTTTGTTTGTTTGTTTTTGTAAAGATTCTATATTATTATGTTACCTGAGAAGTTTCATGTTTAGTTTGGAAAGTTTTTATTTCATTTCAGGTCCAGCGCGCGACTCTCACGCCAGATTGAGGAGACATCACATGACACAGGTTTATAACGAAAACTTAGTATTTTTATTCCTTTTTAGGTGGGGATGTTGAACAGACAACATGTATAAAGACGGAATTCGAATGTACACAATGTATTTCTTTTGTCATTGTAGGAAATTGACATTTTGATCACAGTTCACCAGCAGTGCATGATTTTGATTAAATTGTTTCGGTGTAACTTTAAAACACGTTTAAGAATTATTTTCTTATAATGTACATTTTTCTGCACCAGTTTTTAACACAGATTAGTATTTAAATCTAGGAGCGGACATTTTATTGTAGGATTGTACCGAGATTTAAGGACCTAGCAAGCGATTTTTACGACATTGCAATTTCTTTTCTCTAGGAAAATTCTTGAGAGATAGCTGCACCACTTTGTTTTATGAACTTTTGGTACATGTATGCCCTCCTGACTGCAAATTTTCAGGTCGATTGGGCTTGTAGTTTCAGAAAATATTTGATAACAAGCACGTGGATTTTTTTTTCAGAAGAGATGTAAAGAACAATATTAAAATTCAATTCTTCTTGAATAATTGAAAGTGTATTCCTTCCATATGTTTTAAATAAACTGTCATACATATTGATTGATTGGTTGGCTGGATGGTTTTTTGGTTGGTTGGTTGGTTTATGACTTAAACACTTGGGATATGGTCTCTTGGAACAAGCGAAAAAATACAAATGAGACCTTGGACCCCGTATTAAACACACGAGACGGCAACATGATTGATTAGTTGGTTGATTGATTGAATGATTGGTTGATTTATTGGTTGGTTGGTTGGTTGGTAGGTTGATTGAACACGTTGGATAGGGTCAATTGAAACAGCCAAAAAGAAATAAAGAAGATCTTGGACCCTATATTAAACACATGAGACGGAAACATGCATGCACTGATTGATTGATTGATTGGTTGGTTGGTGTGATGGTTGGTTGATTGATTGATTGATTGATTGATTGATTGATTGATTGATTGATTGATTAAACACGTTGGATAGGGGTCTCATGAAATCGGCGAAAAAGAAACAAATGAGATCTTGGACCCCATATTAAACACATGAGACAGAAACATGCATGCACTGATTGATTGATTGGTTGATTGATTGATTGGTTGGTTGGTTGGTTTGTTGGTTGGTTGGGTGGCATTCAAACACACATAAAACTCTTCAAGTAGTGCCAAAATCACATAATTTATCCCTTTGTACATGACCTTTGACCTTGTGACCTTTGTCAATGCCATTGCTCCACAATGTCATTGCAATAGAGGCTATGGGTCAAGGACATTTAGTTTAGGAGTTTTGCCTAATAATGGCTTTATATAAACCATCAATGGGGATTATGTCCCTTACACAATGGTAAATCCAATACAGTCATAATGTAACAAAGTTGTCCCTTGAAGTACCAAGCATTTTTCATAATGTAAATTTTCTGTATCTATAACCATTCCAAAGTTATAGGGAAATCAAAAACAAATAAAATTCTAAAATACGATCTTGACCTTTGACCTTGACCTAATTTTAATTTTTTTGGACCGAGACTCTCAAATCAAAAGACCATAGGTCTCTATCACTTATGGTTTTCCAGTTTAAAATACATTTCAAAATTTCAAATACAAAAGGGGAAATAACTCTCATATTGCTTCGGTCAAATTGGACAAATCATGCGAAGGATATAATGAGCAATTTTATAAAATAAATTTGTCGTATTCTTTTACGGTTGCGAAGGAGTAGTGGACACAAGGAAAACAGTGTTTGGGGAGATAACTCCTACAAAGAAAAGTATTTAGTTACGCAGGGTAAATTTCAAAAGCGCATAAAATGTTTGATATATTATACCAAATATCTAAGCGACATATTGCGAAACAAATATTTATCGCAAGAACAAAATTAGGCGGAAGAAAAAAAAATAATCAGAAGAAAAACAATAGGTCTTTCCACAGAAAAGTGGAAAGACCTAATATATATAGGTTCCAGTAGGAACAGATCTATTGTGGCTCCATTGATTGTTTATACACAAACTGATCATGTAAATTTGGTTAAAGGTCCAATGGAAGATGGAGAAACAGCACTGTATATAAATAGAGCACCTAGCATGCCTAGATTCTACATGTGAAAATATGGTTTCTTTTTCAAAGGAGGTTTAAGGATCAGTTCAATTATATTAGATAGTTTATAAAACAATTATGGGAGTCTTCAACAGTTCACTTGCAAAACATAATATTAATTTTGGGTATGGACTTAACTACTTTGGGTTACCCGAATTAACAAGGGGCGGATTTGATTTGATTTGTTATGCCATATTGACTATCAAAGGTGCCCTTTTGACCAGGTGCCAAACATGGCAAAATGACTAGAATTCGGACACAGTGTTAAATAAATTAAGATATATACAATTTTGTGTTGGAATGCACACTACACTGGCAGCTTATTAACTAAGCTACATTAGTTGTAACTTGGTTATATTCCTTGTGACTAATTATACATGTCACTCCGACTCGCAGAGATGCAAACAGTGTTTTTTCCCTGTCAGACATTGGGGCCTACAGGGTACCAAGTTTTGCCAGACCCATCACATTTCTGCCAGACCTATATTTTCACTCAAAATAATCTATTTTTGTAATACTATGAAAAAAAACAGCCCCCCTTTTCATTTTACACACCCCTAGATGTAGAGTATAAAAAGTATTGTCAGTTTCACCTCAAGAAATTTTTAATTTTTCATGAATAAATGTTAGCAGTTAATAAAAATGAAAGTTCTTACTGTTCATAAATAACAATGAAATGTAACTGTTTCCTGTTAAGGGGTTTCCCGATTTTTCCCGCCAAAAAGCACATGGCTTTCAACAATTGTGAACAAAGCATTCAATTTGTGATCATGGATGACAGCTTTAATTAATTGAATTTTGATAAAGATATTCAACTTAAGGTACAGTCAGGCCAAGTTTTTAATTTTTTTCTGAATTAAAACTAATTTGAAAGAAAAGTTTAAAAAATAAAACAATTGTTGACATCAAAACAACAGACGATCTGAAATATATTATGAATATTCAGTGATCCATATATTTTTTGAACTCTGCTACGGAGGTCAAAGTTACATCATTTTTCAAACCAATGGTGAGTATTCTCTGTTACAACTAATCAACTGCGTTTGATATAAACATTTCAATAGATTGACGATGTCAAACATACGATTTCAAAACTGAAATTTATACTGTAAAAGGTTTACTTTTTATTTTTTAAGGAGGGATATTTGGAAGTTGTGTCAGGCTATAATATTTATCATTAAAACAGTTTGAACTCCCGATTTCTATTATGTAATCGAAGCCTTGAATGTTGTTCTATCTATTCATACAACGTTGTTGTAAAATCACAATTTTATAAACAAAATACTCTGCTGGGACCAACAAGGAATTAAGTTTTGGCTGACCCAAGCAGACTAAAATATTATCGGCCATCAAGTCCTACACAGCAACGAGTTTTGACGAACCTGCATAAATTCTGCTCCTTAGGTCCGACAGGTCCGACGATTAGTTGCATCTCATGTTAAAAATTATACAATTTTGAATAATGATATTGAAAATAAGGAGATCAATGCAGTATGATTGCCTATGAGATTACTTTCTACTAATGTCCATATGAACTGGATTTAAGCATCTATATAGGACACCTTAATACCTTTAACAATGAACAAAGCTCATACTGTCAGCTACAAAAAAATAACAGGCCATCAAGGCTTGACATGACAAAATGTAAAATGATTTGGCAAAATATATCAAATATGGCAGACTGCATCAAACAACAACTAAATTTCATCCGGACTTGGAACAGGCATAAATAGAATGTTGGGACTGTTGTGTAACAGCACAAAAGAGGAACAAAGTGGTGAAATCGGTTAGAAATTGTTTTGATTTATTGAATTGGTACAAAGCTGAAAAAATCTTACATGAAGACAAACAATCAAAACTTAATTGTACGTAAAAGTTATTCGCTCATTAAAAGATAATAAAAACTCAAACATTATATATAAACCATGTTTTCCCATACACACATATATATATATATTTATAGATGTAATTATCAATTTTTGTTTAACATGTTTAATTATCGAATAAACTGATAGATTTTTTTATTAAAGTTTCCAAGCAAGTCAAGACATGCAATAACAAAACACTTTTCGGACAGAAGATACTGTTTAAAAAAACGTGACCAAAGAAAAGAAAAGGAAATGCACTTGTAATCGACACTGGAGAAAAAGTGGACTCTTCAGGTAAGAAGTTTATTCTGCAATGACTTTTGTTTAATAGTTAATCTGTTTTTGAATAAAAGAATGTGTAAAGTATATTTAAGTGGTACAGCATCCCAACTAACAATAAATCAGAAGAGATATCAAGTGGTAAATATTTTGCTAACTGAATCCGACAAAGTTAATACCAAATGTGCCATGCTATAAATTATCCTTCATCTGAAGAAGGTATGAATATATGCAACAGGAATTTTACAGAAACAAATCTGTCCTTTATTATGTCTATATGCTAGCCGCAAATTTTTCACTGCATTTGCATATCTAGTTAGGTTAGTACTTTTTCATCTTTTTAAAATTTTGTCTTGCAAAACAACACATTGCAGGGATAAAGTAAATGCAACAAGTTTTCATTTTATCCAGTTTTTTTTCATGTTTGCACATTCTCTTTCCCATACAATGTTTTGGTGAAGTTAAATAATAGTAGTTTGTACACATGTTGCCACTTGGAAATATAAATGATATGGAAAATAGCATTGTGAGCTCTCTCAAGCCTATGTGAGTTGTAGGATTTTATATATACAGTTGGGTGCAGACCAAGCATTACATGTAGACGGGCCGAAAAAGTTAACGCGGCGTTTACTCGCGTGCACTTCATGTAAACGCCGCGTTAACTGTGCGTTAACTCCGAAATTGCAGTAGACATTAAAAGTAAACGGGCGTTTACTTTCGCGTTTACCTCCGCGTTAACGCAAAAACGGCGAGTCTTCTAATTTTGTAAAGAGTAAACGGGCGTTTACTTTTCCGTTTACCTCCGCGTTAACGTGGAAAAAGGCGCGTCTTCTATTTTTGTAATAAGTAAACGCGCGTTTACTGTTTGTAGTAAACGCCCGTTAACGCAGATTGTCATCGTAACTTGGATACACTGACCTAAAATATGAAATGATAAGGAACATCAAAATTAATTGACCAAGTGGTCATTTCTGCTTGACATATTGACGATTACAGTTATTTAAAAATGTCACACATTTGTATTTAATTGAACAATAATTATAGTAAATTTCTTGTTCTTCGCAAATAATAGTTTAAGTATACATGTAATTTAATCCTCACCAAAATCAAACAGTTTTCTCATCTTAGACAGACTGACTCGTAAAACAAAACTTTTTGATATCATTCACCACAACTGACAATATTTACCTCTTAACAAGTTATCTTATTTTATATAGAAGTAATTCAGTTATATTTTTATGCCATAATTGACCATATAAAACAATTGACAGCAATTTTTGTACCAGCCTGACGGCGATGACCTCTTTTTATTTAAAATATTGAATAGTAAACAAAATTCAGTAGTTTTCATACATCAGACTAACTCGTAATATATAATTATTATTAGGTAGCAATATTTGAATATCACGACTAAAAAATTTTGTTCGCATCAATTTAGATTGCCAGCATGTACTTTTTTATTCAAAATATTGAATCGTAAAAAAGAATCAGAAGTTTTCATACCTCAGACTTACTCATGTAATAAAATAATTTGTCCGCAACAACAAAAACTGACCATATAAGCATTTTAATATGTAAATCTATATAGCTGCATAGTAAATTAGTTATATTTTCATGTAAGGATTGATTGAATAAGAAAATATGTAGCAATATTTGAATATTATGACTAAAAAAGTTTGTTAGCATCAATTTAGAGTGCCAGCATGTCCTTTTTTTATTTAAAATATTGAATCGTAAACAAAATTCAGTAGTTTTCATACCTCAGACTGACTCATATAATAAAATTATTTGTCCGCAACAACCAAAACTGACCATATAAGCATTTTATTATGTAAATCTATATAGCCACATAGTAAATGAGTTATATTTTCATGTAAGGATTGATTGTATAAGAAAATAGGTAGCAATATTTGAATATTATGACTAAAAAAATTTGTTCGCATCAATTTAGAGTGCCAGCTTGTCCTTTTTTTATTTAAAATATTGAATTGTAAACAAAATTCAGTAGTTTTCATACCTCAGACTGACTCATATAATAAAATTATTCGTCCGCAACAACCAAAACTGACCATATAAGCATTTAATTATGTAAATCTATATAGCCGCATAGTAAATGAGTTATATTTTCATGTAAGGATTTATTGTATAAGAAAATAGGTAGCAATATTTGAATATTATGACTAAAAAATTTTGTTCGCATCAATTTAGAGTGCCAGCATGTCCTTTTTTATTCAAAATATTGAATCGTAAACAAAATTCAGTAGTTTTCATACCTCAGACTGACTCATATAATAAAATTATTTGTCCGCAACAACCAAAACTGACCATATAAGCATTTGCTTATGTAAATCTATATAGCCGCATAGTAAATGAGCTATATTTTCATGTAAGGATTGATTGTATAAGAAAATAGGTAGCAATATTTGAATATTATGATTACAAAATTTTGTTCGCATCAATTTAGAGTGCCAGCATGTACTTTTTTTATTCAAAATATTGAATTGTAAACAAAATTCAGTAGTTTTCATACCTCAGACTGACTCATATAATAAAATTATTTGTCCGCAACAACCAAAACTTACCATATAAGCATTTTATTATGCAAATCTATATAGCCGCATAGTAAATGAGCTATATTTTCATGTAAGGATTTATTGTATAAGAAAATAGGTAGCAATATTTGAATATTATGATTACAAAATTTTGTTCGCATCAATTTAGAGTGCCAGCATGTCCTTTTTTATTCAAAATATTGAAGCGTAAACAAAATTCAGTAGTTTTCATACCTCAGACTGACTCATATAATAAAATTATTTGTCCGCAACAACCAAAACTGACCATATAAGCATTTGCTTATGTAAATCTATATAGCCACAGAGTAAATGAGCTATATTTTCATGTAAGGATTGATTGTATAAAAAAATAGGTAGCAATATTTGAACATTATGATTACAAAATTTTATTCGCATCAATTTAGAGTGCCACCATGTCCTTTTTTATTCAAAATATTGAATCGTAAACAAAATTCAGTAGTTTTCATACCTCAGACTGACTCATATAATAAAAATATTTGTCCGCAACAACCAAAACTGACCATATAAGCATTTTATTATGTAAATCTATATAGCCGCATAGTAAATGAGTTATATTTTCATGTAAGGATTGATTGTATAAGAAAATAGGTAGCAATATTTGAATATTATGACTAAAAAATTTTGTTCGCATCAATTTAGAGTGCCAGCATGTTCTTTTTTTTTTTCAAAATATTGAATCGTAAACAAAATTCAGTAGTTTTCATACCTCAGACTGACTCATATAATAAAATTATTTGTCCGCAACAACCAAAACTGACCATATAAGCATTTTATTATGTAAATCTATATAGCCGCATAGTAAATGAGTTATATTTTCATGTAAGGATTGATTGTATAAGAAAATAGGTAGCAATATTTGAATATTATGACTAAAAAATTTTGTTCGCATCAATTTAGAGTGCCAGCATGTCCTTTTTTTATTGAAAATATTGAATCGTAAACAAAATTCAGTAGTTTTCATACCTCAGACTGACTCATATAATAAAATTATTTGTCCGCAACAACCAAAACTTACCATATAAGCATTTTATTATGCAAATCTATATAGCCGCATAGTAAATGAGCTATATTTTCATGTAAGGATTTATTGTATAAGAAAATAGGTAGCAATATTTGAATATTATGATTACAAAATTTTGTTCGCATCAATTTAGAGTGCCAGCATGTCCTTTTTTATTCAAAATATTGAAGCGTAAACAAAATTCAGTAGTTTTCATACCTCAGACTGACTCATATAATAAAATTATTTGTCCGCAACAACCAAAACTGACCATATAAGCATTTGCTTATGTAAATCTATATAGCCACAGAGTAAATGAGCTATATTTTCATGTAAGGATTGATTGTATAAAAAAATAGGTAGCAATATTTGAACATTATGATTACAAAATTTTGTTCGCATCAATTTAGAGTGCCACCATGTCCTTTTTTATTCAAAATATTGAATCGTAAACAAAATTCAGTAGTTTTCATACCTCAGACTGACTCATATAATAAAAATATTTGTCCGCAACAACCAAAACTGACCATATAAGCATTTTATTATGTAAATCTATATAGCCGCATAGTAAATGAGTTATATTTTCATGTAAGGATTGATTGTATAAGAAAATAGGTAGCAATATTTGAATATTATGACTAAAAAATTTTGTTCGCATCAATTTAGAGTGCCAGCATGTTCTTTTTTATTCAAAATATTGAATCGTAAACAAAATTCAGTAGTTTTCATACCTCAGACTGACTCATATAATAAAATTATTTGTCCGCAACAACCAAAACTGACCATATAAGCATTTTATTATGTAAATCTATATAGCCGCATAGTAAATGAGTTATATTTTCATGTAAGGATTGATTGTATAAGAAAATAGGTAGCAATATTTGAATATTATGACTAAAAAATTTTGTTCGCATCAATTTAGAGTGCCAGCATGTCCTTTTTTTATTCAAAATATTGAATCGTAAACAAAATTCAGTAGTTTTCATACCTCAGACTGACTCATATAATAAAATTATTTGTCCGCAACAACCAAAACTGACCATATAAGCATTTGCTTATGTAAATATATATAGCCGCATAGTAAATGAGCTATATTTTCATGTAAGGATTGATTGTATAAGAAAATAGGTAGCAATATTTGAATATTATGACTAAAAAAATTTGTTCGCATCAATTTAGAGTGCCAGCATGTCCTTTTTTTATTGAAAATATTGAATCGTAAACAAAATTCAGTAGTTTTCATACCTCAGACTGACTCATATAATAAAATTATTTGTCCACAACAACCAAAACTGACCATATAAGCATTCTATTATGTAAATTTATATAGCCGCATAGTAAATGAGTTATATATCAATGTAAAGATAGCAATATTTGAACATTTTAATTGACGAGATGGTACAAATGAACATACTTATATTACACTTTATTGATATCCCTTTCAATATACTGTTCAATTTACGTTTTTTTTTTATCATTTGTCAAAACAGAATCTTATCATGTTAATCCAAGGCAAACAAGGTGAATTTCGATTAAAAATTAATGTATTAAATACACCGAGTTATAGTTAGGAATTCGAAGAGACAATTATAAACGGGGAACGAAACAACGTAAACCATGATGTTTATATCCCATCATATAAAAATATTCTCCCGATGTCTCGGATAACCTTTCTTTCCGTATCGATATTTGCACATGTAACTTTTGAAAGGAAAATATAGAAAATCTGCCAATCAGTAAAGTTAATGGACTTTATGAAAGTGATTTTGTGTAATTTAATATTTCGAATTAAAAGAGTTTTTTAATTGTTCTGGTTTGAAACACATATACGTGAAATATAAAGACTAAAGGTCGCTTTTATAAAATAAATGTGCAAATGAACTTGAAGTTTATTTCTAAATTTACCCAATCAGTTAACGCGAAAAGTAAACGTGCGTTTACTTTCAAGTGCACGTAAAAATACACTTGTAAAATCTGTACTAAACGCCTGTTTACTTTTAAGTGCACGTAAAAATAAATTTGAAGAATTCTGAAGTAAACGCCCGTTTACTACTGACTAAACGGACACATAGTAAACGCCCGTTTACTAGGGTAGACATTAGAAATTTCCATTTCGACCACGTTAACGTAATTATAGTAAACGTGCGTTTACTAGTAAACGGGAGATTTGAAGTTAACTAACGAAATATGTGCACGCGGCGTTAACTTGCGTTTACTTTATGTAATGCTTGGTCTGCACCCAACTGTATATGTGATGTCTTAGCAGTGGCAGATCCAGAAATGTTCATCATTTGTTCATAAGTAGGGGACCACTGACTGCCTAAGATGGCGCCCACTTCGGTCATGCTCCAGTGATTCCCTGAATCAACCAAATCTTTACCTGGCCCCACTCTAAATCCACCTTTGCTAAGACCAGTTAAATAATCAGCTTTGAAATTTTGTTGAAAAGGAAGGTGTTTGACTTTTTCTAGTTTAAAAATTAAGTACTAAGAAACTTTTTTTACAGGAATTAATAGTTCCCCTTTAAAATGGAAAGTATAATGAAAATTGCATTGTAAGCAATCTCAATCCTATTGTTCAACTTCATGTTAGTTTTTATAATTTTTTCATCAAATTCAAAGGTGAGTTTGGCAAGCCAAAGTCATGGATGAGTTGCAGATTAGCTTTTTTGCAGGAGTTAAGCTGCTTTAGAAAACTGCGTTTGTTACTTATTTCATTATTTGATTTTGCGCATTTTTTTTTTCATAAGAATGTTCATTATATATTTGCCTTTCATGAACTTTTAACTTTCAGTTACATTCAGTTCTTGTGAAATTCGACATCTCTTATATAAACATCACAAATGTCTTTTTACTTAATCACCTTTTTTATGTTTACAGAAGAAATTGCCACATGGAAATGTCTTGGGCAAATTAAAAAGGAGAATAACTCAGTTAGGAAGCAGTTCCAGTCATTTGTAGCAACAGGACTGTGATGAATAGAACTTTAATATAAACTGAATCAAAATATAGAATTTACCAAACTTGTGTCAGATGATACTCTCATGCTTCTATTGGAGGACATCAATGATGAGAATTAAAGGAAAAGACGATAAATGACAGCATATCAAATATCACAATGTATATTTAGTCAGTTAACACATTAATTCACTTACATATTTTACAGCATTTCATTTTAACCATGTGTGAATTTTGTCTATTCAAGCTTAACAAAATGCTTTAAAATTAAAATATTTTAAAATATTTTAGGCAGACATGTTTTTGTAATTTTCATTTATTTTTGGAACTTTCAAGTAATTACATTCTTCAGTGGCGGATCCAGCCAAAAGCCCATTTTTCAAAGAGGTTTCCCAAACAAGGATAAAGGAGGGGTTCCAATCATGTCTTTCATTTTTAAATTGTTAATTTCCACTACAAAAATAAAAAATAAAATAAGCCAAAGGTAAAAATCAGTCATAAAAAAAATATAATTTTGAAATTCATGTTTAACGTGTTTTACACATGTGATTTATTTCATGCGTTTTGTAACGCACATTTAACATATTTTTTTGCACGCCTGTCATACGCATGTTGTAAAAACATGCATTAAACGCACAAAAACATACGTTTTACACACGTTTTCTGTACCATGCGTGAAACATGCGTGGCACTTTTTGCTGTGTAAGGAACATATCCAATATCATCTGTGAAACGGTAATTCCATGACTATCCAACAACTCGTGATGGCGTCCGTACAATTTACGAAGGGATGATTTCATCTTCCCCATTTGGAACTTTTGGTTTAATAGCTTCCTTGTGAGCAGCAAACCTCTATCAAGACATTCATGATAGGAAATACAAGCACGGGACAACTTATGGTAATCCCTCGTTTCTAAACAATATATATGTATATATGTATAAATACTTGGAAGTTATTCAATTGTGCAGTGTGAATGTTTTGATCCAATTTTTAATATGTCATAGGAATATATAAAATATTACATATGCTATTTTAAAAATGTAAGATGTTGAAATTAGAAACAACTACAGTTTGTGTGTTGACTTTTGACTATGTCGGATTTTCTGTAAGGGCCAATTGTATTGAAGGTAGGCCAATAAATATATCAACACTCATAAGACATAATAAATTCATTTGGTTGTATTAAATATGAACTGCAAGGCTATAACCACCATACGTCATACGATCAAGTACTGTATAACAGCACTTTACTACACATACAGGAAAATAATGTTGGTTTTACGATAGAGAACGAAACTGATCTATCACTGGAATTCTGCCCATGCAAACACGGGTTCTATATACACTAACTGTAAATAAAAGAATATGGGTGTAGTAAAAGCCTTAAACTTGGGATTTTCAAACAATATTTGTTTCATTGCAAGTTCCTGAATGATTTAAGTAAAATTAAAAACAAAACAGAAGAAAATCAGGAACTAGAGCGCTCTAATATACAAAACATTGGTTGAACATTTTTTCAGCACAAGCCATTTGATTTTACTTAAACATGTTAAAAAGACTGTAACCTATTTATACTACTGAATACTGGAGGATTTAACATAAAAAGTTATTGGGACATGCCTTAGTATTTTTCTTTTTATTTTATGATGAAATATTTCAAGTGATTACAATTAGTCAAAATTGTGACACAGCTTTTTTGGAGTCAAAACAATAAAATATTGTCAAAATGGGATTTGTTTCTAAATTCTGTTTGTTCGACATTCCAAAAAAAAGAAGTTTGACCTTAAAAAGCAAAACAATACTGCAAAATATTTGGAAATTATTATTTCGCGCGTATCTTTTCACACCTAAACAACAATGAAGACTTTGTTTTTCTGTTTTTTAATCGAATTATGTTTAAATGACCAACTGGAAGTTATCTTATTTCTAACTTTAATATATTTAAAGATTTGTTTGCCTTTGTGGTTAAATCACAATATTCGCCATTAAACTTGAATGTATTGTCTGTAAACTCTGCATTAGTTTCAAGGTTGAAATACACAAATGTGAAACTGATGTACGTGATTTTTACTGTTAAAGCATTACCAGCCTACACTGCAGTTTGTATTTGTATCCAATAAAATAGTTTTCGACTAAACCTTTTTGTTATGATCTTTGTTAAAAACAAATCAGATGATGCATTATAGTAAAACAGAAAGTCATATACAAAAAAGTACATATATTAAACAGAATAATTATTACGCATAGCTGTCAGTTCAAAGTTTGTAAATATGGTAGTAATTTTGGTATGAAAAATTCTTCAGAAACTGAGTTTACTGTCGAAAACTATCCAGCATTTTTGTTTTATATAGTAAAAACTATTTATCAATGTTTAAGGAAATTAAAATAAAGATTTCAAATAAGTTTTTGCGTTAAAGTTCTTATTATGAATATATGGGATGGCACATTGTTTCAAAATTCTACTTTTAGAAGAATTACGCATGCAACATTTGATCAAACATGATGTTCCTAATAAAAGAAAGTTGATAATAATAAGAGTAGATATGATAAAACTCAGTCTTGTCTATATCAAATGGCAATGTCTGAGCCACGCGTATTTCAGAAAGATCGACATATTCGTACCTGTAATATTGTAGTATTAAACCTTCTGTTTTGCTTGTTGAAATTGAATGTACATGTAACATGTTTAAGTTCTAAGTTTGTCAGAGAATTTTTAAGTAATATAAAAAAGGAGATGTGGTATGATTGCAGCTAAGACAACTATCCTCAAATATTCAAGTGAATTGGATGTGAGCAACCATAGACTATCTAACTTCCTTCAACAATGAGGGAAACCCAATCCGTATAGTTGGCTATAAAAGACCCCGGCTTGAAAAAGTTAGATAATGCAATAAAGAAAACTGAGAGTATAATTGAAAACAAAATAATGTCTGTCAGACATGATATTTAATTTAGTTTGATGATGTTTTCTTAAGGAATTAAAGCAGTTATTTTAAAACAAACTATGATCTTTTTATTATTTGTATTTCAGATACTATTCACATAGTTGGACCAAATGAGCGATCACTGCAAATTCCAGTGTAAGTAGACCATATATGAAAGATACCTAAATTTGCTTGCACACACGTTAATTATAACTAACGTTGATCTTTGTTTAATTGCAATACTCATAGAAGAAGACCCTATATCAATACTGAAAGAATAACAATGAGATGAAGAACAACGATCAAGAGTTGTTGACGTATTTCTAAACTATATTGAAGTCCTTCCTTTAATCACAAAGTGATTAAAAATTCATCTAGAGTTGTCTCTCTTTATCTGTTGTTTTACAGTAATTCACAAATACCAAAATTAACATTATACAGACTTTCTGTATATTATACTCATTTTTGTATAGGTTCCATCCTCTGTTTTTCATTTATAACTTTTACAACTAATACAAAAACAATCCTTTGAATTTAACATACATTTTATTACACCAACTTGTATTTACATTTTCATGACTAGAATATACATTTTTACTTTGTGGCATTACTTTGGCTACAGAGTATTTTATAATATTTTGTTGAGGCGCCAGGGTGACTACCGATTACCTATACACAATGGCTATCAGCTGACCTATGTTGACATAGTGTCATGAAACCCCTGGTAGTTAAACACGGTTACACCACCACCTACCATGGCGAGTGACCGGGGAAAACACTCGTATTACCAATGCTCCAGTTATTAGTGCCCCACCTGTTGGCAGGTGTAGGCCTCCCCTCTATAAGATGAGGTGGAGGAGGTCCCAGAGTTACCCATCTGTAGACCCCACCGTTACCACTAACCACATTTTCCAAACCTGCAAATTGTAGAACTTGTCAGGCCCAGAGCAAGGGCCGAGTGAAATAATCCCCCAATCACTACCAGTCTCCCTGGACCGCCACATGAAAGCCCCAGTCAGGTACCAAATCTGACTGGGGTTCTCACCTCCACAAAATTTGCATTATTGAATCATTGGAAAAGTTGATTTTGTTGTGCGTAGGAAAGACTCAACCCCCCCTTGTATATTATTTAAGAAAACCTGATTTCCAGTTTGTGACAAATGAGTTCCATCTGTTCTGTATAAAGACACTATACTTGCCCTAATGTTGTCATGTAATATAGCTTTCCCCCCGTTTTCTATTACAAAGTTGTTGACCACTGAATTCACTCTTTTTCTCTTATTCCTGTTCGATTATTGCACCCCCATTCAAGGGGGCAAAATGCCAGTATCTGCGCTGTAGCATTGAATACCATATTATGATAACATTTTTACACAAAGCCTTGTAACGTAGGATAGAACACTTTACATTTTCGATTAAAACCTTCCATGTCAATTCTAAATCTGTCAAATCATTAGTGAATAATAATAAATGAGGAGAAAGTAAAAAAAAAATCTTTTTGCGTACAGTAGGGAGTCCAAATCTTTAATCTGTAAACCAAGTTGCCCAATCCAGTATGTTGTTACACCTTTTGACCCCAGTCCCAGGTTGTTCCTACCATATTTTTTCGCCTCTACGTTGGCCCAATGAACAAGGGAACATTCAACAATCCATAAAATCTTGGGACCTGTGAAAACCTGTATCTTGTTAGCCTTTTGAAACTAGAAAAATTGTAACTTAATATAGCGGGAATAAGCATGCGATTTCCATCTGCCTAATCTCATAGTTTCCTCCTCTGAGACCCCCTGCCTGGCTAGTTCCGTGGCTCCCCCAATTCTAAAACTATGTGACCTTAAATGACCTTTACTAATATGAAGAAAATGTAAAGCTTTTTCCAGTATACTACTGAATTGGTATCTAGTTAAAGGCATACCTGTATAATGGATAAACAAATCTGTATTGTTACAGGTAGGTCGTACTTTTAAATATTCGTTAATGAGTCGTACCGGACAGTAGTTTTTTTTTCCATTCTCAGGTATCAACAAAGTAACAGGCTTTCCCTTTTGGTCAGTTTTTGACCACCTTACTCTTAGCTCCAGGACTTTTCTCCTGACTAAAATATCAGAAATTTTTAAGTTGGAGCCATTTATAACAGACTTGGATTTTGAAGTAGTGATTTCCCCTACTCTTAGCAAACCAAAGGAGGCAACAGAAAAAAACTGCTGAAAATAAAGCAGCTTCATATTTATTCTTACATACTTTATCTAAACAACTTATCATATCTGATAACAGTTGCACTGTAATTGGTGCTCGAATGTCATTACGTTTTCCCCCTTGAGTTCTTTTTATTCCTTCTAATGCCTTTCTAATTATAAAGAATTTTGTAGTATCCTGTATCCCTTGAATTTTATGATGGTATGAAACTCCTGATATATAAGATGATATGCCCCCCCCCTGAAAGACCCTGTACTGACAAAAAAACTATAAAATTTAACAAATCATTGACTGGCACCGGCCAATCCTGTTTCAATTTATAAGATGATCTAAAAGTACAAAGTTTTGACAGAGCCAAATTGTATGATTTTTGTGTATTTTTGGACACACCTTGATTGACAATATAATCAGCCACCTGACTTAAATGTTCCAGATCTGTGTTGGAATTTTGGTTGGCCACTGGTCTGCTTCTGGAGCTAGGCTTCTGAACTTCCCCCACTAAGAACGAGAAAGACAATCAGCAATTTGGTTTTGTTTTGAAGGGAAAATTTGCCTTAACTAATGTATTATTTTTTAAGTTCATTGAAACCATCTGTCTGACTAAAGTCACAACTCTACTTAATTTGCTAGTTTTCATATTAATGATTCGAACAACCGCCTGATTATCAACATGAAAAATAACTTTTTTGTTAACAAAATAGGATTCCCAGGGCATAAGAGCAGCTACAACTGGAAACAACTCTAACAATGTCATATATCTGGTGATTCCAGTCTCAACCCAATGTTTTGGCCATATGCTTTGGGCCCAATGACCTGCAAAATAGATCCCATACCCGCCTTTGGACCCCCCTGCATTATCAGTAAACAACTCTAATTTTCCATTTGAAACCCATACATTGTCTGTTATTACAGTGACACCATTGTATTGTTTTAAAAAGTCTAACCAAACTTCTAAATCTGCTTTCATTTGCTTGTTTACCCGAATTTTGTAATACGATTTTCTTACCCCGATTGTTGAATTTATGAGTCTGCGGCGTGGAGCAACTACCTTACAAGCAAAATTCAGGAGCCCAAGAAGGGATTGCATATCTTTAAGAGTTATTTTAGAACTGTCCAAGGTATCTCTGATTTTTTGTGAGAGTTTGACAAGTTTTCCATTTGGAAGTCGCATGATTAAATTCTGTGAATCAAATTTTATACCCAAAAACATAAGTAATGTGGTCGGCAAAGTAGTCTTGTCACTAGCAAGAGGAATACCTATTTTGTTGCATACCTCTTGGAATAACTTCAAAGTATTGCCAACTTTTGATGTTTGGCTCGACTCGACAAAAAGAAAATCATCTAAATAATGGAGGATATCATCATTTCCGCTTTTCAGCTGTATTATCCAATGCAAAGCTTTTGCAAATATCTCCCACAGGGCACAACTTATTAATGCCCCCATAGGGAGCATTTTATTAAGATAATATTCACCCTAAAATTTTATCCCCAACAAGTCAAAATCGTGCGGGGCAATTGGCAACAAACGAAAAGCCGCTTTTGCGTCACACTGACTTAATCGGGCAAATGTTTTGTGTCTAGTAATCAAACATGCTGCTTCGTCCACTGAACTGTACTGCACTGAACAATGAATTTTTTTTTTTTTTTTTTTTTTTTTTGAATTAAACATACATTTTATTACACCAACTTGTATTTACATTTTCATGACTATAATAATGCAAAAGGTTTAATTTACAACTTAAATTGACGCGTCATTTATGATAATTTTCATGTATGTAGTGCAGTGAAGAATATTTTTCAAAATGGTACGAGCGTTTGTAATGAACAAAATGTGTACTCCTTGTTTATCGGATGAACCCATCTAATCTATTTAAGAAAGCAAATTGCTCTACAATCAATGTTTCGTTGATGTAGACTATTTAAGGAGAATGAACAGTTAAATTCATGTTCAACGTTTTGACTTAAATTCTCATATTTGATTTATAACAAATTAACAAGTATATCCAAATCACAAAAATGCATTATATAAACAATCAGCAATGTATAATTGTCTCGATGATATGTATCAAAATTTCTTGTGTATTCATGGCTAGACGCCAACTAATCAACCACTGTGACATTTTTTTTACCGACGTTTTTCATGATCAAGACAAACATTTCTATTCTATGTTTTTTTTTTGTAGCCGTATCCTCATTTATTATATAGGTACACAAATTTGATTTTTAATCCCTGTTGAGTCGTAGAAAAATTGGTAATGAACTGATCTCCAAAGTACATGTATCCTTGATTCCGTAATGAGATTTCCCAAATTGCATCCATACCTAAATTCAAATCATTAAAAATCAAATAACAGATGAAACATATTTTTTTGTTCATTTTTGAAAGATAGCTTGTTTGTGAACGTCGCATTGCGGCGTTTTCGTACATTTTTCTTTTCCAGTGAAAAACTTCATCTGTTGATATAATGTGTGGAACGTTTAGTGTATATTTGAATATATTCACCTATTTTTAAGACATGTAAAATGGCAATTAATCAAATTATAAATTGTTTAGTCGTAAAGAAAACTTATAAGAATTTCTCATCTGTTTATGTTGAATAGATGCAATTTAGGTACCGTGACGTTACATACAGAATGTGGCGGGATTAAATATGAGAGCGGGATCCCACCCCTCCCCTTACCTGTCAGAGTGGTGTAACAGTAAAACTAAAGAACAAACAATACGATTTAGTTGAAAAAAGCACAACTAATCAGATGGATACATATATCGAAATACAGCTTACAAAACCACAGAGTGGAAGTGGTTGGGTACTTGTATAATCCAACAAATAGCTAGCTAGTTCAAAACCACTAACAACTAACAAAAAAACATGCATTTCAGATAGATTATAATGCAATTCGATTGCTACGATAGTTTTCATTGAAGTTGACAAGTATTTTGAAACACTAAATTTTGAACCCAAATTTACAGAGATAGAAAGAACAATGAAAAGTTGGTCTAAGAAATACTTATCCCCAATTGGAAAAATTATTATAATTAAAAGTCTTATAATTTCAAAGCTCAATCACCTATTTTTAACTTTACCAAATCTTAATAATGGATTACTTAATCAATTCATAAAAAAAATATTTAATTTTATTTGGGATGGTAAACCAGATAAAATTAAACATGTTAAAAAAGAAACAATTACTCAAATATATGAACTGGGTGGACTTAACATGTTAAATCTAAAACAATACATCAAAGGATTCAAACTAACTTGGAAATAAGAATAATTAAGCAAACTAATTAATAACTATAATTGTAAGTTACTAACTTGTACTGAAAAAAATAAATTAAATGAATTATGCTTGGTAATTCTCCTTTTTGGCAGGAGGTTTTTAATGCTTGGACTGAACCCCAAACCAAAGTAGCTATTAAGAATGAATCTGATTTTATCACATCTAATCTTTGGAATAATAAAAAAAAAAATGGAAATCAACTCCCTCTGTATAAAAAATGGACTGAAAAGGGAGTCTGGCTAATAAATGATTTGATTGATAATGATGGACATTTGATGAATTGGCAGGAATTTAAAGAATCATATAATTTTGATACCAACTTTCTTATATTTGTCAGCTGTTTATTCCTATATGAAAAGTCGTAATATTAAATGTAATCAGCTTATAAAGCCTTATGAGCCAATTATACCAACTACTATTTCTGCATTTATGAAATCTACAAAAGGATTAAAAGACATGTACAATGTTTTAAATGAAAAAATATCAAATATCACATCACAGGAAAAGTGGTCTTTAATCCTAAATAGACATAATATTATTTGGAATAAAATAAACAGACTGCCATTTTACATTACTAAAAATTCAAAATGACAGTGGCTCCAATACAGGATTAATCAAAGCATTTTGGGAACTAATAAATTACTCTACAAAATTAAAGTCTCACAAAACAATAAATGCACTTTCTGTACGGACTCAATAGAAACTATAGAACACCTGTTCTGGACAGGTCCAAAAGTTTTTGATGTTTGGGAAGAACTAAATA
The DNA here is from genome assembly GCA_019925275.1 of Mytilus edulis. Taxonomy (NCBI): domain Eukaryota; kingdom Metazoa; phylum Mollusca; class Bivalvia; order Mytilida; family Mytilidae; genus Mytilus; species Mytilus edulis. The sequence continues at coordinate 30,908,082 of CM034358.1, read as the reverse complement.
AATGGATATATTCAAAAGTCCAAATTGAATTCCTACTTAATTTAGATATTGCCTTATTTGGGATATTAGAAAGATAAACAGAAAAAACTACATAAGAAATCTCATAATACTATTAACTAAATATTATAAATACAAAACAAAAATGCAATGTGGACAAGTAAATATTGTAGCCTTAAAGAATTATCTTAAAGAAATTTGTTTATTGAAAAAATAAAATTTTATAAAAAATAAACCATTACAAAGAGCGTACGCCTGCTGGAACCCCTGTCTCTAACTAATAGAATGTTTTATAAGTTTACTTTCACGTAATAAAAATATCAACCCAATCCATGCTACCTCAGATTAAGATTTCTGTTCTTTTTTAAAACTATCATTATTAATATTATACGTTTATCATTGTTTATAGAAGGATTCAAAATATCAACTTTATGTATTTGTCTCGATTTTGCTGATGTACTATGAACTTACTTACTATTATTATTAGGTCTTTTCACCTTTCCGTGGAAAAACCTTTTGATTTTGTTCTGAATATTATTATTATTATGAGGTCTTTCATCTTTCCGTGGAAAACTTTTGATTTTGTTCTGATTTTTATTAATTTTTTTTTCTTCCGCCTAATTTTTTGCTTGCGTAGTATTGATGTTTCAAAAGATGTCGCTTAGATATTTGGAATATGATATAGTATAGTATATACGCTTTAAAATTGACAAAGATGTAACCAAATAGAGTTATCTCCCCAAATACTGGTTTTCTTGTGGCCACTACTCCTTCGAAACCATAAAAGATTACGACAAATTTATGTTACATAATTGCTCGTTACATCTTCAGGATTAGGATTTTAATTTTGACCGAAGCTATCCGGCGACTCCACTTGAGAGTTATTCCCCCTTATGTGATTTGATATAAGTGAAATGCGTTCCTAACTAGTAAACCATAAGTGATAGAGACCTAAGGTCTTTTGAGATCCTTGGTCTACAAAAATGAAAATTGGGCCAATGCCGAAGGTCAAGGTCATATTCTAAATTTTGATTTTGACTTACTTTGGCTTATTTCCAAACACTGTTTAACATATTGACAAATTATTTTTACTAAATTGTGAGTTGCGACATGTCGTTACTTATATATTTTGGTTGGACTGGTACGTAGACAATTAATTGGAATTTTTACCCATCTTTTATTAAGAATTATGCGTAAAGTGATATAACTCATTAACCATACATATTAAAGACCTAGGGTCTTTTGATTTAAGGTCCTTTGTTTGTGACCTTGAAATGTAGGTAAAGGTCATAGGCTAATTTGACGTTCAAGATTTTGACCTTTGCTTCAATTCATAGTAATGCATCAACTAACATTTTTAACTGATTTTTCATATTTAAAAAAAAATTTAAACATCAAAATATATCTTTACTGTTGGAAAGACCTTCAATTGTTCTCTGAAAGATAACAACAAAATTATTTTACCAAATTGCTTGTTACATCTTCAGGATTAGGATTTTCATATTGACAAAAGGTATCCAGAGACTTTATATGCGAGTTATTCTCCTTTATGTATTTGATATATGTGATATGCGTGTCTAACTAGTAAACCATAAATGATATTGGCCTAGGGTCTTTGGATTTGAGGTCCTTGGTCCCAAAAAAATGAAAATTAGGTCAAGGTCAAAGGTCAAGACCATATTCTAAATTTTGATTTTGGCTTTTTTTTCACTTATTTTCAAAAACCGTAAAAGATATTGACAAATTATTGGTAATAAATTATTAGTTTCGACATGTCCTAACACTTACATTTTGATTGCGATGGTACATTGACGGTAAATGGGAGTTTTCTCCCCTTTTATATTTAGAATATTGCGTAAAGTGATATAACTCATTATCCATACATATTACAGACCTAGGGTCTTTTGACTTGAGGTCCTTGGTTTATGACCTTGAAATTGAGGTCAAGGTCATAGGCAAATTGGAGGTTCTAGATTTTGACCTTTGCTTTAAATTTATATTTTAACATCATAAAGCCATACGAATTGACATTTAAACTGAATTTTTAATGTTTTCATATCAAAATATATTGTTTGTGGTGGAAAGGCCTTCAATTGTTCTCTGAACAATTGTTTTTTAATTATATATGTAGTATTTTGCCAATAAACACATTAAAAAAAAGTATTTTGAAGGGGTAAATTCCACGTTCTCACTGTCCGTAACTAAGAAAGCCACAATTTTTAATTCCGATTTTATGGTATGTTATTTCTCACAAAATAAACATGGAAGTCACATTTTGAGCCTTACAATTTTTTTGTCAACGTAGAAACACTTTTGAAGCGTACGAAAGGTAACGATACGCCTAGTTTATGTTTGACGTCGAGAGTATGCATATTACGTCACATTGTTTAGTGGCTAAAGACAATGCAACAGTATTGCGGACTTTTCATTTATGCCAAATTACCCCAAAATATGTATTTAAAGGTATTTATTTAATATCCTTCATTAGAATGGGGTTAACTGTATTGTATTTTAAACCTGGCCTTTGTAAAACTTGATATTACTGTCGCAAATATCCGTAAACTCAAATTGCGACAGTAAAATCGACGTTTTACGAAGGCCATGCTTGATTAAAATACAATACTGTTATCTCCTAAATCATAAATCAGTACAAAGCCAACATCCGATGGACTAAGGCCGTGTTCACACCAAACGCCATGTACAGTAAATATGTTTACAATATGTTTAATGTAATGTACACTGGTTTCACACTAAATTTGTTCACATCTATACATCTTATTTGATTGATTGATTGTTGGTTGCTTTACGCCGCATTAGCACCACCTTATTTGATTACCTGTACATGAGATTTGCTCACATCTATACACCTTATTTGATTACCTGTACATAAGATTTGTTCACACTTTTAAACTATTTGTCATTTAAATGTTTAATACGTAGAACTGAATGCAAATTGTTCGGACAACTTTTCTAGCAGTTGGGAACGACCATTTGACTTCCAAATAAAGGGGGGAAGTATTTTTCCTAAGTAATTAAAATATTCTGACCCCCATTTTGATAAAAAAAAAAATATGTTGGTCATACAGATAAAAAAGAATTATTCTGAATCCGAAGTTTCCCCATTCATTAAAGTGCTAAAATATTGGGAAAAAAATATTTGAGTACTAGTATCGAAAAAAATATACCCCCCTCCCCCTTTTAAGGATCACTACATTTCTATCTTTTCTGTTTGGTTCGAATGGTATTTCTTCTCTAAGGAGTATTTATCAAAGGGAGGGGAAATGGGTTTTTTGTCGAGCCTTCGACTTTAGTCGAAAAAGTGAGACTAAGCGATCCTACATTCCGTCGTCGTCGGTGTTGTCGTCGGCGGCGTCCACAAATATTCACTCAGTGGTTAAAGTTTTTGAAATTTGAATAACTTTCTCAAACGATCCTGGATTTCTACCAAACTTGGACAGAAGCTTGTTTATGATCAAAAGATAGTATCCAGAAGTAAATTTTGTAAAAATAAAATTCCATTTTTTCCGTATTTTACTTATAAATGGACTTAGTTTTTCTGCCAGGAAACAATACATTCACTCTGTGGTTAAATTTTTTTAAATTTTAATAACTTTCTTATACTATTTTGGATTTCTACCAAACTTGGACAGAAGCTTGTTTATGATCAAAAGCTAGTATCTAGAAGGAAATTTTGTAAAAAAATAAATCTATTTTTTTGTATTTTACTTTTAAAGTGACTAAGATTTGCTGCGAAACAACACATTCACTCTGTGGTTTAACTTTTTAAAATTTTAATAACTTTCTTATACTATTTTGGATTTGTACCAAACTTCGAAAGAAGCTTGTTTATGATCAAAAGCTAGTATCTAGAAGGAAATTTTGTTTTCTTCTAGTTAACATTACATTCAGTGTGCAGTTACATTTTTTAAACATTTATTACATAAACTATCCTGGATTTTTACCAAACTTGGACAGAAGCTTCTTACAATCAAAAAGATAGTATCAACAGGAATATTTTATTGATTTGTTTCCTCATTCTTGTTGAGCTTGCCATAAACAGAAAGAGTAGGCGATACACTGGGTTCCGCGGAACCCTTACAATTTTTTTTTATTTCTAAGTGTATTTTGATGGATCTGAGATAAAAGACAAACAATACAATTTACCTCACACTTTTTTAGTAATGCATTTATGAGTAAATCGTTGTTTGAGTAAAGACCAGTGACAAATATTCCCGTGTACGTCCAGTCCATTCGGGAAGACCTTTTCAAATGAATTATGTGTTCGGCAATAATGATGCCTTGAGTCTTGGTAATAAAAAAATAAGGGGTTGATAAAGCTACCTACAGTTTTTCATACAAAATTTTAAATATATCAAGTTTAAACAAATATTAATTTTATTCAAAAATCGTTTCTTCCTTAAATATACATAGTAAAATTCATGTTCTAAATGCCTATGCTTGTGTACACTTAACCTACACAAGGCCTACATTGACTATCGACTGCATGTAGACAACACATGATTTACACTACATGTAATCATTGTGTTTTATCAATGGGAACGTAATTGTGTTTAGTTAACGTGTGAGTTACACTAACACAACACCGATTTTAGGTCAATGTGAACACGGCCTTAGTGTAAAGACGTCATAAACACTCAGAGAAAAAAACATGACATTGTGCAATGTCAAGTTACAAGATAAAGGAATCAATAGTAATAGCAATCAATACAAACTATTATTACAGTGTTGGGTTTGTAACCTTTCAGAATAAGTTTATTCAAAGGATCGGTAATTATAATTTTCTAATTTTTCGGGCACGGTAAACAACATTGCCGTAAAAATAAGAATATGCTGTCCAGTTGTCCAGTATTGTTGGAACCAAATTAGAACAATTGTTTTGTTTAAGGAAAGATAACATGCAGTGTGTTGAAATTGTTTCAGTCGTGTATCATGTGTATGTCATTCTTAATATATTTCAGATACCATTCTGCACCAGAGTCGGATAGCATTCACCACATTTACGAAGAAATCAATCGAGAATACGTAGAAGTGGTAGATGACGATTCGCAATACGCTCAATCAGAGAAATCGAATGACTACAATGAAATCAGCCAACATGAATATGAAGAAATTAATCATGTATAAAGCTCCGCCCAGACAAATTGAAAAATCAGAAACACTCACATGGACAAATCATAAAAAAAATAGTAAACAAACAACAACGAAGAGTTAAATCATTCGTGTAAGAGTACGTATAACATATGCCCTCATATCACTTGCGTACAAGTAAAGTGGGTAAAACGTTCTTCTAAAGATTATCTATTTGTAGTTGGGTTTTATTTACAAACATTGTAGTTCCAATGTTGGGGGAAATAATTGACAGACAACCATAAAACCCCGAAAATCTTGGATGTAAACATTAATTGGTTGACAAGTGAGAACCCTTGATTTACAACAAATGATTCTAGTACATCTAGCGAAAAAATGTCAACAACTTTTTTTAAATTGCTTCGATTTGTTTATGCAAAATAGTTGATATATAATATTTAAGTCACTCTGTCTTTGTCTTAAGTAATATTTGAAAATGATTTGAAAACATGTATAAGTAATTAAATTTGCAACATCTTCACCTTTACATATTATTTAATGATAGAATTTGAATTAACACATATTTTCCTGCACTATTATTTCAAAGGAAAAGGGTGTCTGTCTCATTTTAAATCTCAGTTATAGATCAATTCGATGTCATTGATACATTTCAAATATCCAGCATTTCTAGAATTAGCTGATAATAAAAAATAAGAAGAGTTGCATTGGGAAAATTATCATGGTAGGCATATTGTCCGGGGTAGATCGTGATTTTTTTTTATCATTTGGTCCACTTTGTTCCATTGTAGATAAGTTTTTCGATTGATATAACTTGCGACGAGACCAATGTACTGCTATTTTGCGTTTTATTCATAACGGTTCATCTTATTTTGAATACCATATTGTGAGCACACGCGATTCACAATTTCCCTTTAGTTCATTTACAATTTAGTGTGTTCATGTTCGTGTTTTTCCGAGCGCAACACTTATAACGTTCGCGTTTTTAAACAAACGGTTTGGGTTTTTCAATGAAAATGGATATAAAAAAGAAGGTATGATTGAGCCTAAAACACTCACTTTTTCTAATTTATAACTGTTAAGACATTAATATTAATCATGTGGTCATTTTTATAAATTTCCTGTTTACAAAACTTTGAATTTTTCGAAAAAACTAAGGATTTTCTAATCCCAGGCACTGATTACCTAAACTGTATTTGGCACAACTTTTTGGAATTTTGAATCCTGAAAGCCCTACAACTTTGTTCTTGTTTGGCTTTATAAATATTTTGAAATGAGCGTCACTGATGAGTCTTATGTAGACGAAACCGGCGTCTGGCGTACTAAATTATAATCCTAGTACTTTTGATAACTATTTAAACCACTGGGTCGATATCAATGATAGTGGACGTGTCGTCCCTGAAGGTATCACTAGCCCAGTAGTCAACAATACGGTATTCATATCAATCATGTGGTCATTTTTATAAATTTCCTGCTTACAAAACTTTGAATTTTTTCGAAATAAAATAAGCATTTTCTAATCCCAGGCATAGATTATCTTAGCCCTATTTGGCACAACTTTTTGGAACTTTGTATCCTCAATGCTCTACAACTTTGTACTTGTTTGACTTTATAAATATTTTGATATGAGCGTCACTGATGAGTCTTATGTAGACGAAACGCGCGTCTGGCGTACTAAATTTTAATCCTGGTACTTTTGATAACTATTTAAACCACTGGGTCGATGCCACTGCTAGAGGACGTTTCGTCTCAGAGGATATCACCAGCCCAGTAGTCAACAATTTGGTGTTGACATTAATATCAATTATCTGGTCATTTTATAAATTTCCTGTTTACAAAACTTTGAATTTTTTGAAAAAAATAAGGATTTTCTAATCCCAGGCATAGATTACCTTAGCCCTATTTGGCACAACTTTTTGGAACTTTGTATCCTCAATGCTCTACAACTTTGTACTTGTTTGACTTTATAATTTTTTTGATATGAGCGTCACTGATGAGTCTTATGTAGACGAAACGCGCGTCTGGCGTACTGAATTATAATCCTGGTACTTTTGATAACTATTTAAACCAATGGGTCGATGCCACTGCTAGAGGACGTTTCGTCTCAGAGGGTATCACCAGCCCAGTAGTCAACAATTTGGTTCTGACATTAATATCAATCATCTGGTCATTTTATAAATTTTTTATAAATTTTTATAAATTTAAACAAAACGCATTAGAATAACAGGTCGAACAACTGATGTTCTTTAACCCTGCTGACTGCCATTGACGATTGCCAAATAGAATTGATCACAAGATGTAATATAATTGATCTTAAGTACCAGTCCACCTAAGAATCATGCAATATTTGAAAAATCTGCTATATTGATTTTTTTCATAGAAGCTGTTGGGGGGTTTGCATTTGTAGATTAATGTTAAATAATGATTTCTGTAAAATTTTAGGTGAATATATAGTATCCTTTCTAAGATATTATCAGATTTAAAAAGGTACTGAATGCAGTGCATTCTATGTAAAAATATGATAATATTATTTTTTATTCCCAGTCCTTTTAGTTGATATTTTTTATTTGCCTGTTTAAATATATCTGAAAAAAAGAATAAATCATATTCAGAAAACTTGGACTTGTCAAAATAAAGTAAATAAAACTATGTTTTTGTTATCATTTTTTTACTGCAAATTATCTCCCCTTGAAGAACTCTCTAGGTCTCTATGGAATGTAAACAACAATGGCAGACGACACTGATGAATATTACAGATGCAGTTTTTCAGTTTTTACTGATACTAAATGTGGTCTAGCTTCACATTTTCCTACAGACAATACTAGGGTTTACATTAAGGATTGCCATAAAAACATTTTGAGTCATCTGAGGTCATTGAATTTAAGCCAATATTCTGAAAGCCTGACAGAAGGTCAACTTATTTGCCACAGAGTTGGAATTTTTAATTCGAGTCCTTTCTATCGGTTTGTCCATCCCACCGATTTTCCCTTGGCTTGTGCTGGAGAAAGAGAACACTTTGTGCATTACCTTCACATACTGGAAAATGCAAAGCAGACAGAACAGTCACACCAACTGTCAGCCGTGGAATTCTGTCACAGAAGGGACTACTGATTCCAGTAGGGTCAGGTGAGTGCAACAAAGTAAATCTCCTGATATATCCATGATTTTCAAAAGATAACAAACAAAACAAAAAAGACCCCCCTTTCCCCCAGGTGTGACCCTGAGTCTTAGGTCATTCAAACTTACTAGCGTTTACTTTTCTACATTGGTTAGAGGTATAGGGGGAGGGTTGAGATCTCCCAAGTCAGGAGCTTCTGGCCTTTGTTAGTCTTGTATTATTTTAATTTTAGTTTCTTGTGTACAATTTGGAAATTAGTATGGCGTTCATTATCACTGAACTAGTATATATTTGTTTAGGGGCCAGCTGAAGGACGCCTCTGGGTGCGGGAATTTCTCGCTACATTGAAGACCTATTGATGACCTTCTGCTGTTGTTTTTTATTTGTTCGGGTTGTTGTCTCTTTGACACATTCCCCTTTTCCATTCTCAATTTTATTTTACTATCATGTCAATTTTAATGAACATATTTTTTGTCGATTCACCATTCATGTAAAGTGATTATTAGAGAGTTCCGAATGAATATGAAGTCAATAACTTGACAAAATTAGTGTTGAAATTTTGTGGAATTATTTCTAATTTGGTGAGTTTTTTGTATTGAAATTATTGTATAAACCTTCCGTAACTTGTCTGATTTGTATTGCATAAGTTTAAGAAATTTTTTCTGTGAATATAATTGTCAAAGTCCTCTCTGCATGTTATATTTCTATGAATAGCTATTTCACAGGTTGTAACATGCGAATCAATAATTACATTTTTGATTTTTGTTTACAGTCTTGTTGCTCTGTACTACTACTAGCACATGACTAGGCATAGTTTAATAAGGGTGGTAATGCCCTTTACCATCAGCTGTCAAATTGGTTAAAATTTTACTGTGATTCGTCAAAATATCCTTATCCCGATATGCACAACAGAGTACAACAGGTCAGGAATAACCACCAATTGGTGGATTATACCTCAATTGACGTATAATCCACCAATTGACGTATAATATCAACAAAAACCAGTAAACTTGTGGCCAAGATATTATGTCACAAGCATAAGGTGTCAATATTGATTTTTACACCAGATCCGGATTTCGACAATAAATGTCTCTTCGGTGATGTTAGGGATCGAAACAGTATTTGGAAGGCCAGATAATTTGTCCTCATTTTTATATAGACTCTTGAATTTTAAGAGTCTATATAGGATGAACGGAACATATTAACCGGAGGGAAAATATGATACAAGCCTAAACGAAAAAATATAAACCAGTCTAAATTGAAAACAACATTCAAACCTATGATTGCGTTGGATAAAAACCGCAAGTTTTATACGTTTGCGTTTAAAACAAATTTCGTTGTTCAAGGGTCTAAATACAGCACAAACAACATTTTCCAAAAGACCAAAAAAGTGAACAATAAAATTGAGAATGGAAATGGGGAATGTGTCAAAGAGACAACAACCCAACCATAGAAAAAAAAAAACAACAGCAGAAGGTCACTAACAGGTCTTAGTATATCTAAACATAACGCATTTGACTAACAGGTCGAACAACTGCTGTCTTTAACCTTGTTGACTGCAAGATGTAACAAAATTGATCTTAATATAATTTTGATACAAAACAGAAAACAATAAACTTGTGGCCAAGATATTATGCCATAAGCATAAGGTGTCACTATTTGCTTTGTCCACCAGATCCGGATTTCGACAATCAATGTCTCTTTAGTGATGTTAGGGATCGAAACGGTATTTGGAAGGCCATATAATTTAACCTCATTTTTATATAGACTCTTGAATTTTAAGAGTCTATATAGGATGAACGGAACATATAAAACGGAGGGAAAATATGATACAAGCCTAAACGAAAAAATATAAACACGTCTTAAAATTGAAAACAACGTTCAAACCTATGATTGCGTTGGATAAAAACTGCAAGTTTTTTACGTGTGCGTTTAAAAATAATTTCGTTGTAGAAGGGTCTAAATACAACAAAAACAACATTTTCCAAAAGACCAAAAGACCAAAAAAGTGAAAATGTATATTTAAACAAAACGCATTTGAATAACAGGTCGAACAACTGATGTTTTTTTACCCTGCTGACTGCCATTGACGATTGCCAAATACAATTGATCACAAGATGTAACAAAATTGATCTTAATATAATTTTGATACAAAACAGAAAACAATAAACTTGTGTCCAAGATATTATGTCACAAGCATAAGGTGTCAATATTTGTTTTGTCCACCAGATCCGGATTTCAACAATAAATGTCTCTTTAGTGATGTTAGGGATCGAAACGGTATTTGGAAGGCCATATAATTTACCCTCATTTTTAGATAGATTCTTGAATTTTAAGAGTCAATATAGGATGAACGGATCATATAAACCGGAGGGAAAATATGATACAAGCCCAAACAAAAAAATATAAACAAGTCTAAATTGAAAACTTCGTTTTATATTCTGTTTGCTATAGTTTGTTAAACGTAACAAACGTAGAATCGAATGCATCGTTGAAGTACATATTGCTCCTGTTTGAACTGTAAAAAGTGCATGCATATGTTGGTTGTAATCAGACTAACTACGCGGGGAAATACTTTGATTAGAAAGAAATGCACTCATAATATTGTCCTTTATGTGCAAAAAATTTTGTCTGGATTTAATAAGGTCATGTCACGGAATAGAAATAAAGACCCTGATAATAAAACGGAAAGACGATGTCCTGGTTAAGCTGATCATATTTTAAAATTTAGAAATAATTGATGCAAGCTATACTTTATTGTAGTTTTAACATGAGTAGGCATTATATTGGTGATTATTTTTGCCGGAGCGATATCACTACACGAAATCCCAGATTTGGAGAGGTATGGAAATATTATGTAAATGTATTCAGAGACCGACATTTACATATATTTATAAACCGCTGCATTTAGTTTATCTTGTCTCTCCATATTGTGAATATCAATATTTCTTGTGCTATACCCTCCTATGGGCGGTTATGAGAGACCGCGGTTAATAAAATATATTAACACCCAATCAAGCCACTTTGAAGTTTAGAATTTATATATATTTATGACCGTCGCAAAAGTTTCGCAAACTTACGTATTTGTATACCTCTGCAAATGGAAATCTTTGTCATGTATTTTTCTATGATGTAAATTTATCCGCAAATGTGTTTCCTTGTCTAGGTAGCAAAGCATCATCATTCAAATGATTGTATAGGGGTTATTAAGGGTAAGGTGCATCTACATTTTTTGGTATGTAAACCAATTCAAAAGGAGAACTTTATAGAGGGGTATAAAGCATCATTTCCCTTAATCTGCAGAAACCTGTCAAATGTATTGTAAAGGAATATTTTTGTTAGTCTTTATAGTCGGCTGAAATGTATGTTAAATCAGATCATATCAAAAGCCTTTGAACATATTCCGAAATGTATGGTAAATACATAGATTTGAAGACAATTTGTTTAAATAAGAAATGTAGTCAAATGATAATATCAATGACATGTGTAAATATATTGGGCATATGCAACTTTAAATACATATGCAAAGAAATGATAAAGAAAGATATTTCCGACAGCTAGAAATGTATGTGTAAAAGTATTGGGCATATGTAACTTTGAATACATATGCAAAGAAATGATAACGAAAGATATTTCAGACAGCTGGAAATGTATGGTAAATAGATATATTTGAAAGATGCAGATTATATGGACAAATATTTCCATAGCTTTACTGGTCAAGCTATGATATGACAAATATAGCTGCTTTGTGATTGGTTTTGGCATATTGGTAATATCATTTATTATACATGTATTTCAATCATTTCGTTTTAATAAAAAAAAAAAAAAAAAAAGTCGGGTCTACATAATCGGTTCTTGATCTCTTCTCGAGTTCTGTTTGATGTACTGTGTAAATTTCTTTATCCATCAAAATTTTCTATTCTCGGTAAGTTATGATGGTTCATTCGCATAGCATACCACGATCGTTTCCTTCGAGTATCGCTTTGAAACTTTTGGAATTGCACGAGTCATAATTCACTCTTTTTATAAAACATAGATTTTTTTTTAAAGAGACATATACTACATATGTATTATAAATTACTGCAGAGACATATATACTATATATATATATGTATCTGGTTACTGGTAGTAATAATACACATATACAAATTAAGCCTGAACAATACTAGATATGCGGCCTCAGTTTCAAATTTAAATCATTAGCATTCGGAAGGTTATCGATCGATTTATCAAGTTTTTATAAAAAGTCCAAGTTTTTGAAATAGAAATATCCTTCATCGGTAGATTAGTTGTCACATAATATTTGACACAAAACACATATTGAGAGAATGTTTTTTAAGAATCGGCTAGTTTGCACACATATTTAAGCGTAAAATCTATTGACGAATATTTCAGTTTTGTAATATTTGATTTCCTTGTCCGTTAAGTGCAGTTGAACTCCGTGTGCTTCATGAAGCTCTCTCTGCAAAAACTTTCTTGTGTGTGAGAATGAAAACTAAACATTACAAACAAAGAACCAGTGAGTCACGTGTCATAATTGACACACAATTTACAAATGAAATCAAACAAAATCGATAGATAATATCTTTCCATCGACGAGAGGTGACCCTTCCTCCGATCAACGGGGTTTATCAGCAGTTAAATGTGACAGTTATCACCTTTTACAGAAAGATCTGGTCCGACAAGATCAATAGAAGACCACCGCTAGTATCAATATCCATCACTATTAAGGCACAAATAATTATCATTTCTTTATGATTAATAACATTATACATTGTCTTAAAACAATGCTCCCGTTGTCATTTAATCGTGTTGTTTTTAAGGAGGCTCGAGGGTATAAAAATTTCAGAAAAAAATTAAACATTCGTTTTTCATTACAAATTTTATTTAATACCTTTTGTAGTTGTTACTTTATCATATGATACAAAAAACATTCAAAACAATAAATTCGTGTTGGCCACAGATGACTTTTAAAATGTAAACATCATTGAAAAAGTTCCAAATTATCTCCCTTTGGTGGAAAAATGCCATTTTTTGGCTTTAACATTGAAATATCTCTTTTAAATCATCGGTGACCTATATTTTTTAATATAATTTTGATATATGCTGTACTTAAACTAAATTATTGTAAAATTTGAGCGATTTCTGTAATAAATTTCTTTTTTTATTTCGATATTACCTTTATTTCTCCTATTAATTCAACAGAAAAACACCACTTTTATGCTTCTTTCGAAGGCATATTGTGAGCGCAAATGAACGGTGACCCCATTTTTTTATTTTATTTTTCTAATAACGATAAAATAAAGTTCCTTTATAGAAAAATATAGAGAAATCCTATATAAATGATTTAGACCCGCGAACCCCCTTAAATACGCAAAACTAAAATAAGTTATCGAACTATCAGTCATTCAATATCTCATTTATCGCCTATTCCATCCTAAAATTTTACAGCTTTCATATGTACTTTGACAGGAATCGTTTTTTTTTCTATCATGATCAAATAAGTTTTTTTTTTCTTGTTTTTTTTTGCAATAATTACATTTAACATATACATTGCACACTTTTTAATTGAAAAAACATTGAAACAAGAATTGATGTGACAAAGTCATTTTGTTTTAACATTATTCAAGAAAATGTGTAAATGACAAATACATATTACAATTACTCTTCAATCTTTTGACTCTCTCTGGCAAATTTCAAACAAAAGAAAAGTATGTAAAAACATTTTTAAGGCTTGGAACAGCATCTCAAAAACTTACAGGTCTACAAAACATAAACTATACATACAACACAAAAAATAAATGACAGTCACAATACAAGTACATGTAACTTACTCAAACAGAAGGTACAAAAACCTATATTACAAAAAAAACCTTCGAAAATATATCTTTAAAAGATATAAGGCAATTGTACCCTGTACAACAAGACGAAGTCTAGACTTATAGTTTTAGCGGAAATGTATATGATTCGTGTTTGAACAATGGAATATCTTGCACTTCTTTCTTAGACATATTTTATGCAAAGTCTTAAAATAACTACATGTATCATTTGTCCTTTAACAGTCGAGTCGGAAACACATGAATCATCGTACTTGCTTTCCATACAGGCGGGGGGAAAGGAAAGAGGGGCAAAATACATAAACTATTGTTATAGTTAAATCGCATTGATAAGTGTTTAAAACTCTAAATAAGTTGAAATATTAAAGAATATTTTCCAATTAAAAGATAGAACAAAAAAGGTGACAAGCCTCTGTGTCTATATATATATATATAATATATCAAACGTCTGAATAATAGTCAACGATTTTTCCCACGTGGGAGCTGGATCGTTACAAGTAACGATACATGTACACAATAAAATAAATTATATAAACGCCTAAAAAGTGTACATAACAACACCAATGATATAAAAAGGAACTATAAATGTAATTATTTATAAATATTTCGGATAACAGATATCCTTCGTCAGTCAGATTCTGATGTTAAATGAATCATCTTTAAGTCTTCTTAGATTAAACTTTTACTAAATCTTGAAATTTATACAATAAAAAAGGCAAACCGAACATCAGTTAAGACGCTTGCACCATTCTAAAAATTTGTTGAATATGACATAGGTTATATGACTAATTACATCAGAGAGTTCACATATATGCTTTAAATAAAAATAATAATGTGCGATGTGAACTAGCACAATTTTAAAGCTATAACGGTGTCGATATTATGATGTTACAAGAAAGATTGCGTCAATAAGAATTCCAAATAAACAGCACTGAACGGTCTAAATTTCTAAATATTTCAGATTTGACAACTGTAGTGTAGTTACATTAGAGTCTGCGATGTTTAAAACAAACGGTAGTTAAAATATAATAACAAATTTTGACTAAAGTAAAATAGTTGGACGTGGCTTGGTACTTATACATCCCTCAAAAAATTAAGCAATTTAAATTGTTATATTCAACAGATTTATTTTAGAGATGAGTAAGGTAAAGAAATAGAAACGGGACTGTAATAATAAGTAATATAACCCAGATGTGAAGCACTGCATGGTGTCGAACTACATCTTTTCATTTATCCCATTTGGTGCCAAAGTTGTTAATTTTCTAATCCAAAATCTTTCCCGAGTAAGTCTATCCTCCCTAGACCAAGCAGAGTTGTGGTCAATGATAGTAATGGTCAGTCGATTGAGATCTGCCTTAGTGTGGCCAGGGGATCTCAAATGTCGACTAAGAGGGAGGTCTGGCTTGCATTGGTAGTCGCTACGATGACCGTTCATTCGTTTGTGAAACGGCTGTTCTGACTCGCCTACATACTGTTTACCACATTTACACTGTAGGAGATACACAACATTTGTAGTCTTGCAATTAACATTGCAAAATATGGTGTATTCTGTACCAGTGGAGTGACTGTTTAAAGTCTGGGTATCCAGTATTTGTTTGCAAGTCAGACATCGTTTGTTTCCACAACCCTTACAAGAGCCCACTGACGAAGAGCCTGCTTGAGAGGATAACTCAGCTCTCACCAGCAAGTCTTTAAGGCTTTTGGGCCTGCGGAAAGCCAGTACAGGTGGCTCGGGAAAGATCTTGGATAGTTTAGGATGTTTTTCGATATCTTTCCAACTTTCGCGGATAAGGTGAGACAAGTTGTCAAATTTTGGATTGTAAGTCAACACAAAAGGCACCCTCCTGTTGACCTTTTTGACTTTATATTGTAAAAGTTCATCTCGGCTGATGTTGCTAGCACGAGAAAAACCTTTATCAATGTCTTTCCTTTTGTAGCCTCGATGTTTTAGGTGACCGCGAAGTTCTTGTAGTCGTTTTTTGGCAACATCGTTGGTGGAGCAAATCCTTTTTATTCGTATGGCCTGGCTGTAGGGAATGCTCTTGGTGCAATGTTTAGGGTGACAACTTGAAGGAGACAGATATTGATGTTTGTCTGTGGGCTTGCAATGCAGATCTGTAAATATGTTTCCATCCCTCACTTGCGTTGTAGTGTCAAGAAATGTGATCTTAGAGTCAGAGATTTCATATGTGAAGTTTATTGAGGGATGGGCATCGTTGGCATGTTGAATAAACAAATCTAGTGCTTGTTCAGTATTATCCCACTTCATGTCAATATCGTCAATAAATCGGAACCAAGAGAGGGGTTGATAAAGATAAGAATTGAGAATTCTCTGTTCTAATTTCCCCATAAAAATATTGGCATAAGACGGGGCCATCTTTGTTCCCATTGCTGTTCCATTAACTTGGAGAAAGTGTTCACCATTGAATGTGAAGTTATTGCATTTTAAAACCAAAGTTAGAAGCTGGATGAGACATTCAGTTGGTGGATGTAAGGTGTTACGAGAGTTCCAGACTTCCCTACAGGCTTCAATACCATCATCATGGGGGATATTAGTATAGAGGGAGGTAACATCAAGCGAGACAAGGATCGTTTCAGGTGGGAGAGGGTTCAAAGATTCCATTTTTTTAAGATAATGTGTTGTGTCTTGTATATATGATGGTAAATTTTCTACGTGTGGTCGGAGATGAAAGTCAATAAATTCTGATATTTTCTCTGTAGGGTGGTCATTGGCGGAAACAATTGGTCTACCTGGATTATTGACTTTATGTATTTTGGGCAGAAGATAGAAACGCCCCGGCTTTGATTTTTCCGGTTTTAGATATTTAAATGTGGTTTCATCAATATGCCCCTGTTCACACATGTTTTTCAGGTTTGTGGTGATCTCTTTGTTAAATTGAGGGGTGGGGTCAGAGTCTAATTTCTTATAGAATCTCTCATCAGAGAGTTGACGTTCCGCCTCTTGAATGTAGTCACATCTGTCCATGACGACAACAGCGCTACCTTTATCTGCTGGTTTAATTATAATGTCGTCTCTGTTTTTAAGTAACCGCACAGCTTCGTTTTCTTCAGAAGATAAATTGTTGAATGTTTGGGAAGTAGCAGTGGACAGATGTGTTACGTCGGATTTAATTTTGTCAATAATATGTTCTAAAGTAGCACATTTACTGGGTTTAGGAATCCATGAACTTTTTTTCCTGAATCTGGGAATATCGACATCTTCTTGGTCGTCATCTGAGTCGAGATCACTTGTGTCACTATCAGTGGAACTTTTTGTGGTGTCCTTAGAAAAATATTCCTTGATTCTGAGGGATCTTGCTAACTTGTCTAGATCATCTTCCAAAAGTATAGAATCTATTTTGCCCGGCGTGGGGCAAAAATTAAGACCTTTTGACAGTACCTTAGTTTCGGTCTCCGACAAAGCTACTGAAGACAAATTGACTACAGTGTTTGTAGAGTTCGTGCAGCCTTGTTTTTTTCTCTTGAATCGGCGATTCCGGGATTTTTTTCCGGTTATGATGGTACGATTGAGAGTTAAGGTGGTCTGCTCTCTAACAACAGTGTCTAAAAGTACGCCGTCTCGTTTAAATTTATTAACTTGTTTTTTGTGTAATTTCCGGGATTCAATGCGCAAGATGTCATGGAGGCGCTCGTTGATGGTGAGAAATTCAGGACCGGAAAGTTGTTGGCATGCTTTATTGTAAAGATGGTTATAACTAGTTTGTAAATTTAAATGTTTATGAGACGCCTCAGCGTGTAATAGATCCATTAATTTCACGGAACTACTGTGGAGAATATTATTCCATCTATCCATAAATCTGATAGATTTTTCACCGGTGGTAAGGGGCGAGGCTTTCAAAATAAGCCCAATCGGAACGATACCCTGAGATAGATAAGTTTTTAAATTTGATACATGATGTTCGGTTTTAACTATTTTAAGACTCAAAGCTCTAAGCTTTTTAAAAAAAGACATAGTTTGCCTGATGGTAAGGCTGTAAGAAAAATCGGATCGCCAGATAAATCACTCGATACAGACTAAGAATAAAAATATATATCAAACGTCTGAATAATAGTCAACGATTTTTCCCACGTGGGAGCTGGATCGTTACAAGTAACGATACATGTACACAATAAAATAAATTATATAAACGCCTAAAAAGTGTACATAACAACACCAATGATATAAAAAGGAACTATAAATGTAATTATTTATAAATATTTCGGATAACAGATATCCTTCGTCAGTCAGATTCTGATGTTAAATGAATCATCTTTAAGTCTTCTTAGATTAAACTTTTACTAAATCTTGAAATTTATACAATAAAAAAGGCAAACCGAACATCAGTTAAGACGCTTGCACCATTCTAAAAATTTGTTGAATATGACATAGGTTATATGACTAATTACATCAGAGAGTTCACATATATGCTTTAAATAAAAATAATAATGTGCGATGTGAACTAGCACAATTTTAAAGCTATAACGGTGTCGATATTATGATGTTACAAGAAAGATTGCGTCAATAAGAATTCCAAATAAACAGCACTGAACGGTCTAAATTTCTAAATATTTCAGATTTGACAACTGTAGTGTAGTTACATTAGAGTCTGCGATGTTTAAAACAAACGGTAGTTAAAATATAATAACAAATTTTGACTAAAGTAAAATAGTTGGACGTGGCTTGGTACTTATACATCCCTCAAAAAATTAAGCAATTTAAATTGTTATATTCAACAGATTTATTTTAGAGATGAGTAAGGTAAAGAAATAGAAACGGGACTGTAATAATAAGTAATATAACCCAGATGTGAAGCAATTGCTTAATTTTTTGAGGGATGTATAAGTACCAAGCCACGTCCAACTATTTTACTTTAGTCAAAATTTGTTATTATATTTTAACTACCGTTTGTTTTAAACATCGCAGACTCTAATGTAACTACACTACAGTTGTCAAATCTGAAATATTTAGAAATTTAGACCGTTCAGTGCTGTTTATTTGGAATTCTTATTGACGCAATCTTTCTTGTAACATCATAATATCGACACCGTTATAGCTTTAAAATTGTGCTAGTTCACATCGCACATTATTATTTTTATTTAAAGCATATATGTGAACTCTCTGATGTAATTAGTCATATAACCTATGTCATATTCAACAAATTTTTAGAATGGTGCAAGCGTCTTAACTGATGTTCGGTTTGCCTTTTTTATTGTATAAATTTCAAGATTTAGTAAAAGTTTAATCTAAGAAGACTTAAAGATGATTCATTTAACATCAGAATCTGACTGACGAAGGATATCTGTTATCCGAAATATTTATAAATAATTACATTTATAGTTCCTTTTTATATCATTGGTGTTGTTATGTACACTTTTTAGGCGTTTATATATATATATATATATATATATCAAGGCACATTTCTGATTTTACAATCTTTAACTCGCATCATGCTTATCGTTGAAGCTCTTAATATCAATTCCTTTGGTACCTGGCGGATAAAAGTATTCGTCCCATTGGCTATCATACACCATCTTTTTTTTTACATACAACTCATCCGTTCACCATGTTGTAATACCTATGCAGGTTGAACTTCAATTTAAAGGTTTATCTATTGAAGTTTCAGTTCTTTGGGTACCAAGCATGACCTTTAGAATTTAATTTATTTGTAATTAGTTAATTATGCAAGTTGCAAATCTGGCAGAATCTATCAATGCAAATGCCTATATATTCAAATGACTATTCAAAATGTGAGGTTAGTTCATAAATTAATAGTCATTGTAAAGAATGCTACAAAAATAAAAAAAAATCACAGGCGTTCAAATGTAAAAAGAAATGTTAAAGTGAATTGCTTTTGGCAAGAGACGCATACTCATTTCACGATTGTATCTACTAATCAATGCACATAAGTTATGAACTAGTACTGCACCAGTATTAACTAGCATTGGGGGTCGCATGTCATTGTCCAGGTACATTTGTACTAGCAATAGTGTTTTTTTTTATTGTCATTTCTTGTGTGTTGTTGTTGTTTTTTTTTTGTTTTTTTTTTTTTGGGGGGGGGGGGGGGGGTGTAAAATACTGATTTCCTGTGATGAATCAACTTGTTAAGTTTGGTTAACTAAGGTTTTAGTTTGTAAGGAAAACAGTTATGCGCTCGAAAAAAATTCAGTTGCTATTTTCATCAACTAAGATAAAATAGGAATGCCCTTGACCGCTCTTACAATTTTTTGTAAAGTTTTCAATAAAAAAAGAATGTTGACACACAACATATGCTATGAGAATTCAAAGACGATTCACGTAGATTATGTAGATATAATAAAAATTAACCGATAGTTCCGAGAAGGATAAAAAGTACTCTAAGGGTTGCAAGCACAACATGAGTTTAGGGGCTGTCAATCCTTCTAAGATTGCTACTAGATACACTCTTAGCAGATAAGATTAATCTTCAGCACTAAGATTGTGCCAAAACTAATTTATGACAGACTGAGTGCTTCGTTTTCATCAACCAAGTTTCAGTAACCATTTACACAAAAAAATAAGTTTGAACGTTTACAACACAAAGACAAAAGTACAGAATGAAAAATGCTACACAAGACGTCAGAGTAGAGGGGAGACATGCAACAATGCCAGCGGATGAATACCATGAACGAAAAAGTAAAAAATAACTTAAGCCTAGAACTAAATTGTTGTTTAATGAAAGTCATAAAATAAACTACCCAAATATAAATCTTGTTTATTGTAAATAATGATAATCAAACTTAATATGTACGTAACTTTTATTGTAAATCGTGACCTTTTTGTCATGTAATTTCATGTCCGTTAATTTTTGTCCGTTATTCATAAAATGCACTAGTAAACTTAACTCTGTGATTCACAAAATAACGAACAGATATCAATTTAATTTCTAATAATAAGTGTTACTAGTTGACAATGTTTCCTTCTATACAAAAGACTTTATGAGAGAAAATAATATAATTATATCAAATCTATTTGTTCCTATGAATTACGGCGCTTCTTTCTTTTAAGAGATACTAGAACACACCCGCGAAATCGCGGGCATATACAGCTTGTGAACTGTTGTAGGATGATTTTTTTGTAAAAGATATTATGTATGGAGAATTTCATAAAAGGTATCAAAAGCCCTCTACCTTTTTCCAAAGTCCGATATTTGTTTCTTTTCTGTTAAATTCAATAATTTTCGTGTTTCTGGCCTCAGACCACAATTATTCTTCTCCTTTACTACAATGCATCTGTTGGTAAAGGTCAAATTAAATTAAAAATTTGCACTGCTTCAAACATGAAATAAATGTAACTGCTTATATATAGACCATTATTAGACTAATAAAATATGCTTCTAGGACAATCCATCAGTGGTTTTTCTTTTGAGAGCCTTATTAACATGCCAATGGTAAAATATGAATCTTGTATAAATGACCTTGACCGACTAATGCTAATTTGAGGGGTGGTCGGAGGGGTCTTGATCCCGAAATCCCGGGCTTAAAAACATGAAATCCCGAGATGCAGAATTTAAAGAAATTCATATCCCGAAATCCCGAAACCGAAAAATATATTCCCGGATCCCGTAAGGATCAATCCCTAAATCCCGAGCTTAAAAACCCCCGATCCCGACGTCCCGAAAAAGGTCCTGCCTCCTTCTAATCTCTACCCTACTTTCATTTTTGCCAAATCACTACTTTCACTTTCAACAATAAATTTCTATGCCCCATTTATGGGCATTATGTTTTCTAGTCTGTGCATTCGTGTGTTCGTTCGTTCGTTCGTCCGTCCGTCTGTCCCGTTTCAGGTTAAAGTTTTTGGTCGAAGTAATTTTTGATGAAGTTGAAGTCTTATCAACTCGAAACTTAGTAAATATAGTGCCGATGTGGCATCCGTGTACTATGGACACATTCTTGTTTCTACATGTTTTACTTGTATGCAACTGGTATGACCCCTTTAATAGTAAACATTTCATAGAAAACAGTAGACAGAAAACAGAGTCTCTATATATTAAAATAGTATAATCATGATAATCGAAGTTTACATGTTGATAAACGCGAAAAATAATTGTCCCCTCTAAGGAGGTATAATATTTGTGGTTCATGCGATCTAAACACCATGATATGGAGAACGTTCTGATTGGCTTATTTATTTTTCATGTTTGTTATCTATCATACGATTGGTTGAACTTGTGCATGTTTCAAACCTGAAGTCTTATCTATGACTAAAAGTCAGTCTGATGACGGAATCAATATCCGGACTCCTTTTTGTCGTTTTTCTCCAAAGATATCTCAATCTGAATAATCATAAGAATGGATGACAAATGCGACTATGCATGTTACCTATAGAACACAGAAGCATGATGATTAATTTATCGTGGAAGGAAGAGAAGCGACACACAAAATGAGGTCTTCTCGTATATAGTATAGATAGGATAAAAGAGGGTCTAGAAACGAAGGGAGGTGGGTGTTCTTTAATTCTTAATATCATTTACGCCATGTTTTCATTATTCTATATAATTTTGCACGTTATTCTCTATTCTTTATATTCTAGAAGCCCACTATTCTTTATTCTTAAATTGTTAGCCTATCTTTTTCTTTCCTATTCTTTATTTTTTAGCTCATTACTCTCTATTGTAAAAACTACATCCACACCCTCATAGAAGATGAAATTCTAGTTATCTACGTCTTTTTTATTTGACTAAATTATTATGATTGTAATTTTTTTTTATTTCTTTTTTAAAAGTAGTGTATTTTTCTAACCTAGGTTTTTATGTTTAATTTTGTTCCAGATTTTTTTTCATTTTCAATGCAGTTTCGTGTTCCCCTGCAAGTCGGCAATTTTTCTTCGTATTCCAAAATTGTGTACTAATATCAAGATAACACGATACGAATGGCATATCTCCTGATTTCTAATTTTTTTAGCACACTTTTACTTTGAATCGAGTTACATCGGAATAAAAAAGATATTTTGTCTAGTGTTGTAGACTATATAAAGCAAAGTATGGAATTGCGAAAATAAGGTCCACATTGGTCAATTATATACTTATAGTATATATATATTATTAATATCAACTTGAGTTGTTTTAAACATTTACCATGTATTATATGTTTCTATGAGAGCCGTAATTTAGTGGTTAGTACATCGGACTACTATCACAAAGGTTTCTGGTTCGATTCCCGTCTTGGATGAAAATTTCAGGGACTTAATTTTCGGCTCTCCCTTGACACCATTTGCGAGTATGGTCTTGAGGAAACGACGGTAGTCCTTCGGAAGGGGGCGATAAATGGCTGACCCGTGTTAAGAGAGAGCAATATTTCGAAAAAGAGCAGGCTAATGCCGCTACAAGGCAGCAGTCGCACCCGCAAAGTGGAAAGGGATTAATATAAGTAATTTTGCAAACTTGTTTCCAAATCCACTATAAATAAATATGTTTAAACTAAACTATGTTTCTTGTCACTTTTGTATATTATGTTTGCATTTTAACCCGTCAGGGTTTCACTTTTTGCAATAAAGTTTATAGTAATGTAATAAAAAAAATAGGGGTCACCATTTTTGTTTTTTTCGTAAATTTGATTAGAAAACGTCAATTTTGACGACAAATTTACATAGGGAAATGCCTTGTTTTAACTTTTATTTTTTTTTATTTTTCAATAGATGGCTTCGTTCTTATATACTGAGAAAGACTAAAAACTAACATAATATCCAGGATTGTATACTGAATCCATGCATCTAAGATGCATGCTTTTTGTATAAGTTGTTATTAGCTTTCAACTAATTCTTGTAATTGTCAGTATCTGCGAGTAGTCTAAGATCTATACTTAAAAACTTTTGCAAATTGGTTGTTGGGATGTATAAGTACCCTTCCATGTCCACTCTGTTTTTGTTAGATGTATTCTATTTGCATCCATCTGATGAGTTAAGCCTTTTTTAACTGATTTCTACAGTTTAGTCTTGTGTTGTACTTATACACCACTGTCCCAGGTTAAACTGGTCCGCCATTCCATATTAAGCTTCGCACCGTTAGTGTAGCGATAAGTGAACACAACAGGGATCCAATTTATGCCCTAGGTTAGAGGAGTATTGGCTCCTTTAAACGGGTTTAACCTCGCCATATTCTGTATGGTCCTGTCCTGAGTCAAGTAGCCGGTAATTCAGTTTGTTGCTATGTACCATATTTGTTTTTCGTTCATTATTTTGGACATAAATTAGTTCGTTTGTTTTCTCGTTTGAATTGTTTTACATATGTCATTTCGGGACCATTTCTTATATATAGCTGACTATATGCGGTATGGGCTTTGCTCATTGTTGAAGGCAGTACAGTGACCTATTGATGTAAATTTCAGTGTCATTTGGTCTCTTGTGGAGAATTGGCGATCAAACCACATCCCCTTATTTATATATATATATATGTATATAGAAACACATATGTCATCGTCCTTGTTTTTTTTTATATACATTGCTTCAAAGTTGACCGATACGCTTAGAATTTGGCAGAAAACGTGTGACGTTACGGAATAACGTAATTTGGTAAACAGTGATATTGAGGTAGAATTTGAATTGATTGATAGATGGTTGCTCAAAGTCCGGTGGCAAATATTTCATGCATTTACAGGACGATACAGTGCAATTTCAGTTGTTGTGTCTGACAAACACATTTTGTGCAGCAGTCAAGAAAGGTTAAACATTCTGTTAGTTGTGACAATTAAAAAGAAAATCAACATTCCTGATACAATACAAAATACATGATACTCTGTATGATGTAAACGTGTGGGATGTGTGCGTAGTTAGTCGGACAAACCTTGCAAACTGTATGCAAAATTTTACTCAAATACACCAAGTTCAACATTCTGTCGTCCGTGAAAAGTCATTAAAGAAAAAATGACCCTAAGAATATACATATTATATGTATGTGCACCCCCAATATAGGTTAAAAAAATAAACCGGTGTAAAATATTTCAAAATGTCAAATTTAGCAATCTGTCGAAAAGAGAAAAAATTACAAGATGCGAATCTTAAGTGTATGTACTAACACCAGGTACATCGTTTAAAAGTTAAAGCTTAAAAACTGTACATAATCCTACGAAATCATCCGTATAAACCTATACTAGTACATGTATACCAAGTGCGGGACGAACTGTCGAAAGGACACTGGTCAAACAATATGATCCCAGTATTTAGCCAAGGGAACACAATTTATTTCGCATATATAATGATGTTCTATTTTATAATTTATATGGGATGGTTATTGGGAGAGATCTCAAATATATATGTACGTCATTTAGTCTTTGATGGAAAGTTGTTATGTACTAATGGTTTGATTTTAATCAAGACAAAAAAATACGTTCTAGGAAATTGAACTTTGTTGCTGTTATAGCTTAAATCTGACTATTGTTGTGAACATGCGATTTTATAATTTGATAGATTTCATACTTGCTATACTAAATATACTTATTATCTTTCATATTCAAGAGACTAACGAATCTTTACTAAAACTACTGTAACAGATTAGCAGTAAAATATACTTCCATTCTCAATGTTGTTGTCAATCCTGCATAAGTCTTTGGTTTTGATTGTCGTTAATTGGCCGGTTGCTGTGTATATCCCACATTTCTATTTATGTAAATAAAGAAAAAAGGCACCTTTGCTAATCGTTTGTGAGTCGTTTTGTCTCCCCACTTTGCGAAAAGGTGCGTTTTTACCAGCTGTTCAAGGCCTGTTCATCATGTTGAACTCAAAACACCAAAAACACACCCATCCCCGAAGACCAAAGTGCAAATCAGTGGCGGATTCAGAAATTTTCATAAGTGAGGGCCCATTGACTGCCTAAGAGGGGGCCCGCATCAGTCACGCTTCAGTGATTCCCTATTTAAGCAACCAAATTTCTTCCCAAAAAAGGGGGGGCTCAAATCCGCCTCTTCAAATTAATATGAATCTAAATTCAAAATGATTTTAAGATGTCGTTGGATTTTTGTCCCCCGTGCGACGCGTTGAAGGGAACATATAAATACAAGGTGTCCGTCCTTCCGTCCTGTCTTGTTAGCTCTCTAACGTGAACAATTCTTGCCAAATTTTTTATAAAACTTATATATTAGATTTCTATCAGCGTTGATGCTGAAAAGATTAAAAAAAATCAGTGCCGACACACTTCTGATGACATTGAGTAAAAACAAAAGAAGAATCAAAGACAAACTCCAGTTTTAAACAGGTATACGACATAAACATGAAGATGTCAGAATGTGACAGTAAACCGGATGTATGTTACATTTATTTATGACTTGCTATTTTTTTTACCGGATTTTCAGTCCCGTTATTCATTTATTGTTGTACTGCGGACGAGCGGGCGGGCTGCCCCAATCGTTTCCGTTCGATAACCTACGAACCTTCATCCAAACGTTTTCAAATTTCAATATGTTGTTACTTATGACAAAATGGAGGTAGATTTCGATATTGGCGATTAACATTTACATCATTCAGCAACAACATTATTTGAATTTGAAATAATGAAATGTTAATCTTGATAAGAAAATGTTTTAGAAATGTTGAGCCTTCGATTGGAACAAATACATGTACTGCATGGGAATATTTCTTTAGTTCATTATATCTTTAAATAGGATAAAGTCAAGATTGGAAAACAAAAAGGACAAAGATTTTCTATTACAATTCTGAATTGAATAAATATTTTCATATATATCATTAGATTAATACAGTAGAAGGAAGATTATGGAAATTGATGTATTTTTTTCCCATTAATGTTGGTCATTTTTATTCTTGTTGATACACGAAATACAGAGATTATATCCAATTTAAACGTTTAATTATTTGCTTTGCATCAAATTTATTAAATCTGCTATATATAAGAAGCGGGGAAACGAGAAGGCATGTTTTTATATACAAAAGATAATTGTTTTAAAATACTTTTACTGTATATAATTTCAACATATTTCTAGATAATAAGCTTGTAAACGTGTACATTCTACTTTTAAACATGAAATGATGTTTATCCTCAACAGAATTAAGATACAATGCTACTGTTCTAATTTCTTTTTTAATTTTCTAGCATGTAAACTTTTAAAATATTTGCCTTTTTCAAAGTATTAACACATATTTTCATGAATACAAACTGCATGTTTAATTACAGAAATAATCCCGATATCTTTATCTGCCATATTCTTGGTTTGAGTATAATTGGCATGATTTGTACATGTATATATTATTATTAATCTCTTTAGAACGTCTGGATTTTATTTTACCCAATTAGCGTTATTAGATCAATTTTGGTAATTAATATACGGTTTTCCTGTAGTGCTAAAAGATGAACTATTTCACAGTCGGGAAAATCCATTCATTTACATACAAGTGACATATTTACCACCTATTGAGGGATACTTGATTGATGCTCTTTCTTTCTTGTATTATTAGACATTTTCAATTGTAATCATAATAAAATTCTGATAAAATACATGTACATGTATGTGCATTCTCGTGTATTTTCAAATTATAGGATCATACAACACGCCTTGGCTTAAGTTATATGGAAAAATTATTTATTTAATTATTCTCTTGATTAAAATGAGAAAAGATCACAAATAAGTAGAAACTAAACTAACTTTTTCCAAGTCCACACCAATATTGGTACTTTAGCTTGGGTTGAGAAAACGTACCGCTTTTATCGATTTGATCATTATTTATTCTATATAGTTTAGAGTTCATTCTTGAATGACATGGTTTTTTCATATTTTGAAGTACAAAAAGTAATGCTGCTTACAATTTAGTACAGTGTTATTATATTAGTGCATTTCTCCCATTACCTGAGATTCATGTAGCATTTGCAGCTGGACGTTTACACAAATCAATCAATCAACCCATTCATTATGTGTCTTTAAGCTACAAAAAAAGTATTAATTTACTGTAACAATTCGTCGTATAAGTTAAAGTTTCCGTTCTGATACAAACAAGCATATCTAATTGTAAACCCTGCTGTAAGGAAAGCTATATACATTCAAGTTAAAGCATTTGTGTTTGTTATACCAGCAAGATCTTAAAAAGTCCTCATTAAAGTTTTAAATAGTTTCCATGGTTCAGGAGTAAAACTTTGAAGATTTTCTTAACCATTCAAAGAGAAAAAAATATCGTTGGTCCGACATTTAAAAAGCACCTTCCCATTTTTAATATCATAACTTCAATAAGTTCTGATTTGAATTCGGGAAGAACGTTATCTACTTTTTCAATTCAAATAATTTTCACGGTCTCTGAAACCATCAATACGTAAAATTTGCTGCAAAAAGTCTTATAATATATAAGACCCTTTCTAATTTTTTGGGAGTCGATAAAATACATTTCTTTACATATATGAAAGATATCGACAAACGTTCGCAAATATTACACAAACATTTGACAGCATTTACATTGGATGTAAATGTTTTGTAAACCGCGGTCTCTCAAAACTTTGCATACGTCTGTAAAGATATGTTTCAAATATCAATATTTATCAAAATAACTATAATACTGGAAAGTATTAGTAAATAAAATACATTTCTTTACATATTACATAAACGATATCGACAAACGTTTGAAAATATTACACAAACATTTGACAGCATTTACATTGGTTGTAAATGTTTTATAAACCGCGGTCTCTCAAAACTTTGCACACGTTTGTAAAGATATTTTGCAAATATCAATATTTATCAAAATAACTTTAATTCTGGAAAGTATTAGTAAATAAAATACATTTCTTTAAAAACATGAACGACATCGACAAACGTTTGCAAATATTACACAAACATTTGTCAGCATTTACATTGGTCGTAAATGTTTTATAAACCGCGGTCTCTCAAAACTGCCCACACCTCTGTAAAACAGTTATTCAAATTCTAAACTTTGCATATATCTCCTATATTGGAAGGTGCATGCACATCTAAGGCCTATCTTTACATATCTTTGGAGAATGACTAAAGCTATGGAAATAAAATAATTATCTTTAGCATATCTTTGAGGACGTCCTAAATAATGTCAAAGGAATAATACATTTACATATACATTAGCAGGTCCGCAAATATATCTGGCAGAAAAGTAGTTACATTTGTCAAACATTTACATGACTGTCCAAACTGTTGTAAATCTGCCTTTTCGTGTAGTGTATTGAGGGCTAAAATAACACAAATATATTGTCTAGCCATGTTAAAACTACAATAAAGTATAGCTTGCGTCAATTATTTCGACTCTGATTAGGACAATTAAGGTAATTTCTATTTCGGATGTGTATAAGTGTAAGGCGTGTATGTAGGCTCTTCCATGAACCTCTTTTTTTTTGTTTTTAAACAGGCAAACGAATGGCAATGTGATTTTTCAGAGAGAGGAATGTTGAACAACCTGCATGAACGGTAGTCGTATCTAGGTCAAATATGTCAATTTCGAACTGCAACACATTCCTACAGTCATAACAAATAAATTAGTAACAACATGTGAATCATTCCTTTTTGGGGAATGTTTTAAGTTAATGAAATATATTAAATGCATGCCAGTTTGATAACATTCATTATTCTTCAGTAGTCAACATATGCATGTTCGAACAAATTTTATTGGATTCAGAGCATGGGTTTATTTACAAAGCGAAAGAAGCACGTCATGTTAGAATTTTCGTTTATGAGTGCATAAGTGTAATGTATATATTGCCTTGGTGAAGTTAAAACTTATCAAATGATTTTAACATGAATTGTATGACTTAATGCAACAAATTGATTCCAATAAAAACGTAAGACTGTGTCAGAGGCTGTGTGTGAAACTTCTAGTTCGCATGACTTGGGTTGAATGAATATGTGTGTATAAAATATAAATAACTATCAGTAATGTACATGTTCTTACTCTCGGATACAGCAGTATATATCGTGAAAAAATACCATATATGTTGTAAACAATCGTCTTTTTTACATTGAAAACGAAAACAGAATTTGTCATACACATAATTCTTTATAAAGCGGGTGATTTAAAGAAAAAGTATTTGAATTATTAAGACTAAAGTCTTGTAGCAGATACGAGCTTTCGGACAATGTGAGTTACAATTCCATTCCATAAACTTCTATACTAAGTAGCAGCTGATGTACAAAAACATGTCTGGCGAAAAAATGTTATTTCGGGTTTCAATAACAATGTCATACTAGACCTATCAGTTTCTGAAAAAAAAGAAAAAAAAATGAATAACATTATGTCTAGGTTCGTCCGGTACAAGTTTCGTAATTTACATTCACAAGTGATGACCAGTACTAAAACAAAAGCCTACGATTTTAAACTCTTCAATACGTAAAAATATGGGAAACCAGAAGAAACTTGAACAGAATATAAATGTCAGCTTTGATATTTTTACATTGACAAACGGCAAATGTAAGACAAAAACAATATATATTTTTTTTATTTTTCTTCCCATCTTTGCGTTATAAGTAACCGCAAACCTTTGCCATATAACGCAAACATTTGTTTTATCTTATTTCTTATTTACATGTAAGATGCAAAGAAAATAGCAGTGTTAATGGACGAGGCTGTATATATTAAAATGTATCACCTCCGTAGTCATTGAAAAGTAAAATGCTTGAATAATTCGAATAGCAGTGACTAATAATGAACAGAATGATATAAGGAGATGTGGTACAAGTGCCAAAAAGAAAACTCCATCTAGGTCACTATTCGTAAAAGTTAACTATCATAGGCCAAAGTAAGGTCTTAAACACGGATCAGTGACTGACACCGAACAGCAAACGATATCCATGTTACTACTAGTTTATATTTTACAAAGAAATTTAGTAAATTGAGGTTATACCGAAAAAAAAATCAACCCTGTTAATATAGCTATAATCGAATATAAATATAATTTCAAAGTAAGCTCTCGCTTGAGAACTGTACATGTTTAAAGTTGGTTAAATTCAAACAAGCTACCCTTTGGCAATAAATGTATAGAATCAAGATGTTTTATTAATAAAATGATGTTCTCTCCATTCAAATTGCTACCCAAGCATCTTAAAAATACTTCACTATATTGAAATGAAAATTCAATGACTTTTTATCAAAGAATCTTTATCATATTCTGAGATTTAAAACAAAACGATTTCTTGCATAAAATATTTCAAAAAAAATGTTTCCTTATTAATAATTCATTTTAAAGCAGAAAGATCATTTTGTCTATTTGACATGGAAGTTATACAACTGTATGACATTATTTTTGATCTTCAATTTGAATATACTATACTATATCTATTTTCTTTTTTTAAATTAAATACTTTTCTGATGCACAAATCAGTCATAATTTATGTATAATTGCAATTCAAGTATTCCATTATTCCTATGCATATTTATTATTATGAATAAAATCATCATAGATACCAGGACTAAATTTAGTATAAATACGCCAAACGCGCGTTCCGTCTACAAAAGACTTATCAGTGACGCTCGAATCCAAAAAAGTTTAAAAGGCCAAATAAAGTACGAAGTTGAAGAGCATTGAGGACCAAAATTCCTAAAAGTTTTGCTAAATACAGCTAAGGTAATCTATGCCTGAGGTAGAAAAGCCTTAGTTTTTCAAAAAATAAAAAAAATTGTAAACAGTAATTTTATAAATATAACCTTGTATGTATGTTTCGTTTTCTTTTTATCTACATGTACTAGTAAATCACAACCGAAATGAATGACAGACGGACAAATAAGTACAAAACTTAAGGAATAAATGAAATCAAGATACAGGTATTTGCGTAATAACGCAAAGGTTTGTGTTATATCGCAAAGGTTTGCGTTATAACCCAAAGGTAGGAAGAAAAATTTTAAAAAATGTGTGTCGCTATTACGCTTCCGTACAAATCTATGGCTTCCATGAATTATTTCTTAATTTACCTGTTTTGGAATGCTGAACTTTCTTATGATCTTTCTGTGTCGGACTGGTTTGCATTATCAGATGAGACTAAGGAAAAAAGAATCGAATAATAAAAAAATCAAAAAAATCTTACTTACTTTAATTAAGCTCAAAGAGGGACGAAAGATACCAGAGGGACAGTCAAACTCATAAATTAAAAAAATAAATTGACAACGCCATGGCTATAAAAATGAAAAAGACAAACAGACAAACAATAGTACCCACGACACAACATTGAAAACCAAAGATTTATCAACACGAACCCCACCAAACACTGGGGGTGATCTCAGGTACTCTGGAAGGGTAAGCAGATCCCGCTCACCATGTGGCACCCGTCGTGTTGCTCATGTTTTGACAAATCCGGTAAATAGTATAATTCGATAGGTCACATTCATGAAAGGGAAGGGGATTGTAGTTACGACATAAGGAACATATCCGATATCATCTGTGAAACTGTTTTTCATAACGGTCAACCAACTCGTGATGGCGTCCGTAAAATTAACAAAGGGATGGTTTCAACTTTACCATTTGGAACTCTTGGTTTAATAGCTACCTTGTCAGCAGCAACCCTCTATCAGGAAAATCATTATAGAAAATACAAGCACGGGAATATCATATCAATTTAAAGATAATTATATAACCCGTATGCAGTTGCTGCTGGAATGTTACTACTTAGAAATGGAAAGGTAACAATTGGAAAGCTGAAATCATCTCTTTTGTGGTAAATAAAATTGAGAATGGAAATAGGGAATGTGTCAAAGAGACAACAACCCGACCACTGATGAGTCTTTTGTAGACGAAACGCGCGTCTGGCGTAAATATATTATTTTAATCCTGGTATCTATGATGAGTTTATTAGGCATGACTATTACCTTTTTCATTATCAATAAACTCATCTTGGAAACCGGTATTAAAATTACGTACGCCGTTTCATCTACAAAAGTATGAATTTGAAGAGCATTGATGAACAAAAGTCAAATGAACGTAATATTTTAAGATATTCATACATACGACTGAAAGATTCCCATATCACTGTGGTACATATTCCAAATGAGAATCCAACCATAACAGCCGGGATGTAATATTCATAAACTGAAAAGCAAAACTAATTTATGATCTCTTTTCTAATTAAAAATCGAAAATGTGCGTATAAAACATGACAAAATTACATAACAACCCCGATAAAAAAAATCTCACTATTTTGATTTGGCCGTTACACTCTTTTGATTCGACCGCCGCTAATAGGTCTGATGAAGACTACATGAAAGCCTTTCGACACATAGCTTAGGGTTTTAGGCGGCATTTTTAATTAAGATCACAATCGGTTTTTTGATAGTGTTCGAGTTGCTCTGTATAATGTTTTCTATGTTGCGTTTCGGCTCCAGTTGTTGATATTTATTTCTTTTCACTCCAGTAACAAAATCATTAAAGGCATACGATACATATAATGTAAATCAGTACGATCTGTAAAGCTTCTCTTCAATCTGGTATGTACAGCTAATCTTTGCTTCCAAAACTAAATCTTCAATTGAAGCACATGAATAATAATCTGAGGAATATTCACCAATAGAACTTTGTAGGGTATTGCTCATCAAAAGAAATTACGTACGTTTATCAATGTCTTTAATGTAGTTGTATACCAATACCAGGCCTATCGTAAATCCAACCACTATAATTACGATTATTGTTAATCCAACAGCTGAAATTAAATGAAATTAAATGGAAATTTTTTTTTTTTATTTCTAAATTAATTTTTAAATTTTTATTTCATCTACTACTAGTATTTGAACTGTTAAACATGTAATTTGACTTTAATTTACAGCTTGATTTCTTGTTTGACAATATATTTGTTACGTTCGGGGGACGTGTTTTCCAACAGACTGTCGGCATTCCAATGGGAACCAATTGTGCCCCTTTACTTGTCGACTTGTTTCTTTATTATTATGACTTCAAACCAGAACTTCTTAGGAGTTAGCAATATTTTATAACTTTACTTTCCGCTATATATATGA
Organism: Mytilus edulis; assembly: GCA_019925275.1. Classification (NCBI taxonomy): domain Eukaryota; kingdom Metazoa; phylum Mollusca; class Bivalvia; order Mytilida; family Mytilidae; genus Mytilus; species Mytilus edulis. Next base: position 30,874,118 of record CM034358.1, on the reverse strand, counting down.
TGTTCAAAATTTGGTGACTATGTTGAACGCATCTCCAATCGAACTAGAGATAAAGGATACAACAGATACAAGTCGGCATCATATCTTGACTTACGTATAGGAATTGACAATGAGAGTCGGTTGAAAACAACTTTACGACAAAAGAGATGATTTTAGCTTTCCAATTGAGACCTTTCCATTTCTAAGTAGCTACATTCTAGTTGCACCTGCATACGAGGTGTATATCTCCAATTGATACGATATTCCCGTGCTTGTATTCCCTGTCATGCTTTTCTTGATAGAGTGTTGCTGCTAACAAGGAACCTGTTAAACTAAGAGTGCCAAATGGTAACGTTGAAATCACTTTCGTACATTTTACGGACGCCATCACGAGTTGGTTAACCGTTATGGAATAAACATTTCACAGATGATATCGGATATGCTCCTTACGTCGTAACTACAATCCCCTTCCCTTGCATAAATGTGACCTACCGAATTAGACGATTTACCGGATTTGTTATAACATGAGCAACACGGCGCGTGCCACATGTGAAGCAGGATCTGCTTACCCTTCCGGAGCACCTGATATCACCCCCAGTTGTCGGTGGCATTCGTGTTGGTTATTCCTAAGTTTTATATGTTTTGTCATGTATACAATTATTTAGATATAGGAAGATGTGATGTGAGTGCCAATGAGACAACTCTCCATCCAAATAACAATTTAAAAAAGTAAACCATTATAGGTCAATGTACGGCCTTCAACACGGAGCCTTGGCTCACACCGAACAACAAGCTATAAAGGGCCCCAAAATTACTAGTGTAAAACCATTCAAACGGGAAAACCAACGGTCTAATCTATATAAAAAACAGAGAAACGAGAAACACGTATAAATTACATAAACAAACGACAACTACTGTACATCAGAGTCCTGACTTAGGACAGGTGCAAACATTTGCAGCGGGATTAAACGTTTTAATGATACCAAACCTTCTCCCTTTTTCTGAAACAAATATTATTATTTGTCTGTTTGTCCTTTCATGGTGTTATCAGTTTATTTTCGATTTATGAGTTTGACTGTCCCTCTGGTATCTTTCGTCCCTCCTTTACAGTTGCTGAAAATGAATAACATTCATACACATTATAATATGGATTTACCAATGAATATCCATAAACATTTTGTAATAGAAAACAATGGATATGGAGTATCTATCCATGACACAAAGTCGATTCGATGCACAGCAACAAATAAAAAAACCCACACATTCTCTTATTGCTTCTCTACATCTCAAAACCAAGGAGCTACAAAAAGTATCACCTTATTGAAAGTTTAAGACGCATTCAGCGGAATTGTTTGTAAATATAATTTGGATAGTGCTGGGTTAAGTGTATAAAAAATTACACTAACGAGCGCAGTACGGTCTGATCTATAAATACAGTGATATTGATCCCGCTTCAGTTAAATGCTTGAAGTGAAAACAATTAACGTGAATAGGAATGTGGACCAAGAAAAGGTGGTGTGCGTCTTATTAAAATTGTGTACAAACTGTCCTAAAATTGAGAGAATGATGTCGCACGCATAATAAGATAAGCTATCTCAAGAATAACTATAAAAATACAGAAGAGCATACAGGTCAAGCAAGGGAAAACTTTCGACGTATGTTCGTGTAGAACGTGAGATCGAAAATCACCAGTTAACTATGTGCATGTACAAATAGATAACAAAAAAAAATATTAAGTTATTTTCGACAGGGTTTTTAAAATATGGCCAATCTACTAGATTTTATCTTGTCGCATTTATTACATGATTATTCTTTTTGTTTTAGAAAAAAACAAATATTAACACCCGTCACCATTGGTTTTTATTTTTAATTGTCAATACGAATTAACATGCAATTATGCTTTAAAGTGTACCTTATTATCATGTATCGATATGAATCACATCATTATGTTTATATGTAACGGATTGAAATTTGACTATTGTATCAAATTTGTTTAAAAAGTTAACGTGAACGATTGTTCTTCTCGTTCATTAACTCGGTGTTAAACTCTTTTTAATGTCACTGATGAGTCTTTTGTTGACGAGGAGCCAATTTGGCGCAAATACAAAATTTCAATCCTTCTATCTATGATGAATTATTAATTTCTCAACTACTATACGATTAAACGCCTTTTTAAAGGAATTTATTGGTGTTCAAACTCGACCGATGTTCGTGACTGACTTGGTACAATTTATTCACCAGTAAAGTCAATTAAAAAGGCGTTTAATCTTTATTATACTCTAAATTTGGAGATAAAGAATTTATTTTTCTACACTTGTTACATCTATCATACGTAGATTGTATATTTGTGCTATTGAATAGGCCTGGGGCCTGAATATATTTGTTGGTTAACGCAAACATATGTACTCTATAGAAATTAACAATCTGAAAAATGATAAACTACAAAAACTCTTATTATCATTCAAACGAATATTTTGTGTTTATTATTTAATTTAACGATTAATATAACGCAAAATAAAAACAAATTTTGTTTACGTCGATCATGATTGTGCCATCTTGTTTACATTGGTGAGAAAAAAAGTTCGGTCAACGTCGTCTGTCGAAAAATAAACAACGTCAAGAACAACTACCGGAACTTCTCTCAACCAATCATATCAACGTGTTCCCTAATATGCGAATCATATAAGAATGATAATCGCATATTTAAAACTGTGTATGACAGAGGAGAACAGGGCACACGAAAACTATGGATGATACATTACAACAGACCATGTGTCTAGGCATAGATGGCCTTAGCCGAAATTGGCACACATTTTCATTCTAAACGATTTAATAGGCAACTTCCTGATGGATTTGGTCAGAAATTGATATTCAGTAGTTGTCATTTGCTAATCTGGTTCATAAGTGTTTCTCGTTTCTCGCTTTTTATATAGATAAGACCGTTAGTTTCCCCGTTTGGAGTAATTTTACACAAGTAATTGTATGGTTCTTTATAGCTTGCTGTTCTGTGTGAGCCAATGCTATGTGTCGAACACCGTACTTTGACCGATAAGGGTTCATTTGGTTTTTTTTCAAATTGTGACTTTGGAGAGTTGCCTCATTGGTACTCGTACCACATCCTTGTATATCTTTTGGTTATACCAATGTGTTGATTCTAACGACACTGGTGAACTTATTTACGCGATACGCATATATTGCGCACTAAATAATAAACATGAGTTATAAGCTTGAAATCTTTTACCAACTTTCATTGTAAGAAGGAGTAAAACAACTGTTTGAAATGTAAAGGATAATATCCATATGTTAAGGTTGGTATTTTGCAGTTCGAAACCCACAAGTTTATTTATCATAAAACATAATAAAGATATTCAGATCATTATATCTACATTACCTGGACGACTAAATCTTGGCATTGGTTTCTTGCAATCGCGAAGTATACGCAAAATACAAGCAGTTGTTAACAAGGAAAAGACGAAAGAGCCAAGTGCTGCATATCCAATTTTGATACCGTCTTCTGAAAACAACGTATGAAGTTATAAACTTGTACAAATGTAATAGAAAAAATATCTACCATTTTCATCCTAAACTACTCAACAGTAGATAGCAATATTTACATCTAAGACGAGTGATTCCTGCTTGACATCATTCATTCGTTGATTATTTTATGTTTTCTATATCTTATTTATGGAACGTATATGACAATAATTGATCTTAATCTAAAGTTCGTAGTTATCATCGTTTAAAACAGAAATTTTGATATTTCATTCAGCCATAATGGGACCATATGTACTAATTTATTTGTAAGAAATATTCAATACTAACATTATAACAAAATAATGTTTGAGTTAGTTGGTCTGTAGATGAAATTAATTAGGATTTATTTAATCGATGAGTTTCAAACCCGAAATGTATACTTTTTAGATTGAATAAAAATATCATATTAGTTGCTTGCATCTATCCCATTCAAACTTCAAAAGTTACCCAAAAGGACTATGTTAAGAAACTGGCATTCAAACAAAAACTCTTAAAAAATACTAAGCTATAAAGAAAGAGTTTCCGTTCAAGGATTATGAGAAAGGATAACAACATTACATGTAATGATACTTTTAGTGGGGTTCACAAACTGTAATTTGAAGTGTTCTGAGTTTCTAAGTTTCGAGTCTGTTTTAATGAGTCGGTGAATAAGGCATGTCCTTAAAACGTATAGCGATATCACAAAAAAAAACAAGAATGTGTACCTATTACACAGATGCCCCATCCGCAATATCATTTTCTATGTTCAGTGGACCTTGAAAATTTGGTAAAACCTCTAATTTGGCAGTAAAATTAGAAAGATCATATCATAAGGAACATATGTACTGAGTTTCAAGTTGATTGGACTTCAACTTCATCAAAAACTACCTCGACCAAAAACTTTAACCTGAAACGGGACAGACGGACTAACACACGGACGCACAGACCAGAAAACATAATGCCCATAAATGGGACATTTAAGTCAATCATAAATATACTGGATTATCAACAAAATGTATTTACATCATAATAATAAGATGATTATCAACAAAATGAATTTACATCATAATAATAAGATGTTAAAAATAAAATCATCATCAATGTCAATTTTAAAAAAAAAGACGATGTGGTATGATTGCCAATGAGACAACTGTCCACAAGAGACCAAAATGACACAGACATTAACAACTATATGTCACCGTACGGCCTTCACCAATGAGCAAAGCCCATATCGCATAGTCAGCTATTGAAGGCCCTGATAAGACAATGCTAAACAATTCAAACAAGAAAACTAACGGTCTTATTTAGATAAAAAAAAATGAACGAAAAACAAATATGTAACACATAAACAAACGACAACCACTGAACTACAGGCTCCTGATTTGGGACAGGCACATACATAAATAATATGGCGGGGTTAAACATGTTAGCGGGATCCCAACCCTCCCGCTAACCTGGGACATTGGTATAACACTACAATATAAGAATGAACTATATAAAAATCAGTTAAAAAAGGCTTAACTCATCAGATGGACAAAAATTCAAGTGGATTAGCATTGATTGGTTTGTGTAATTCTTTTCTTTACAAAGGATCAGAGCCAATAAATGACATTACGTAAGATGACATTTGAATTGTAACGTGCCAAGATCTGTACGTAGTGTTCATTATCTGGACAATATACCTAAACCATTTCGAATCCTATAATAGGAACAAATTAGAATTCTATTTGTTTAACTGATAAGCAAGTTATACTTATACCCCCATTTACACAAATACAAACAACTTTAAATATTTTAATAACACATTTTTTTTCTTACTTTTTCTCAAATAATTACAATGTTTGCTTTGTGTAAAAAGAATGAACATTATAAAAAGCAATTATCATTATTCACCAAATTTGAATCCATAAGCTTTTAATAGAGGTTGGATTTCTTTCCGATTTATTCAACTAGATTATTTAGGTATTAGAGAAGGATATCCGGATTCGATTGATACCACAGTAGTATTGCGAAGTGATCAATGTTTGCATTTCAGTATGAATATTATTTACAATATGTTCAATGATTAAAATAAACATTTTTGTAGAAAATGATACGAGGAGGTATATTAATAATAAATATATTATCACTATTTCCTTTTAATGGTCATCTGTTTATTAATATTTCCATAATCATTTACCGCTGTTTGGTACTGCAATTTGTGTCTATGTCGAATATTGATAGTGAGACACAATTTATATCGAGTGCATTAAAGATAACAGTTCGACCATGTAAAGGATATGAATATGAATATATGAGGACTTAGACCTGTAGAGCTTCTATATATAACACACACGGGTATAATGTACAAGTATATGTGGGATATATATTCCTCTAACCATAGAATGGCAACTCTTCTGTCTAAAACGATTGGGCGTGTTTTGAAGATGGACTTCCAAGCTCATACGATGAGCATAAACGGACAGCGCGATGGCAAAAACAGAAAATATCAAAATACAAAAGACAGTATACAACACATAACATAGACAAACTAGACTACGCAAAACAAACCCAATAAAAATCAAGAGTTGATCACACGTGCTTTAAAAGAATAAGCGATCATGCTCGACATTCGACACCCATAGTGTGTGTTGCTCCTGCAAGTACACACTCCGTTATATATCTTATTAGGTAAACAAAAAACGGCTGTGTGGATTTTAAGTTAAGCTTGAAATCCAAAATATACGCCCACATCTTTCACAAAAAAGTAGACTTTACAAAATTACAATATATCTCTTTATCCATTGACATAAGCATAAATAGATACACAAACGTCGCAAACATCTTTATAAAGGACGATGCTGTGATGTTAATATATTCGACTAAAAAGCTATCCAAACTGTTGATAATCATTCTTTTGTCATTAAAATTTTGCCAACATAGATGAGGTATATTCAACCAGAGGTATCAATCATACGAGGGTATTTACAATTCTGAAGATTTTCTCAGAAAACACCTATCGCAATCTTTATAATTTGGCAATTATGCTCAATCGATAGATCGACTACACTGTCTCATGGTTTATCATAGTTTTTTGTAAGCAAAAAGAAAAACGTAGTTGCAAATGCCTTGTTTCCGGTCGTGTTAAAAATCTTACAACCAAGTTGATATCATCAAAATGCTGGACCTTTTTATCAACAACATTCAAATTCAATAGTTTGGTTGATTAAAATTTCAACAAACAGTCGGCATTCCAATTGGTACTCATTGTGCAACACTTCTATTCCGTTTGTGTTTGACCTTAAGTGAAGCATAGTTCATACAATAACTTCTCAAATATAAAAACAGAAACTAATCTTTCAAAAATTCAAAAATTCACCTGTAGATATATTGATACTACTCCTTTACTTCATAGCCCTTATCCTGTCATTGCAACCATTCTTGTGGCTTTTTCAATGCATGAAATGTTCTCTCTGAATGTTACCTGTAATGTGTCTCTTCCGAATAGACTAACTATATTTGACTATCTTTAAACTACAGTCGTCTTAATTTATCAGGATTAAAACATATTTAGTTCTGTTGTATGCATCTAAAGACACATTCTTCTCATTTCGTTTTGATACTATTGGTGACCTTTGGAGGCAAATTCACAAACATACATTTGTAAATGCATGCTTAGCTCATTAGATTTGATAAACTTCAAATTTATAAATGTATTGTTCTCCACCACCTGATACGAAAGTATTATCGTCATGTCTTTCGTCTATATCATCCTGACCAATCCCTCCTCAATTCTCGTAGATTGGAGACGATAGCAGACAATACTAGCGTCGTCAAAATGTCTTAGGAGAAGTTATCAGTAACGCAACAATGTGTAAGTAAACGTTATCAAGATTACTTTCGTTAAGCCAAAAAAAATCCAAATGAAAGAAAAAAGAACGGTAATCTGTTTACATCGATAAACATAAAATCAGGTTTTTCTACGTATAGTTTTCTACATACATATTATGTATGAGCTGCTCGACACAATGTGACGCTTTGTAGTTCGTTCGCTGCACTCACTGGCCAAATAAGGTTATCATTGTTGCTTCCGGCAGATACGTAACGATATCAATAGGTACAAAACACGATAACCTATACATATATCCAACCAAAAGTAACACACAAAGTCTCAAGTGTAAAACTTTGTATCTGATTTAGAAGTTTTTAATTTGGTTTTTATTTAGCCGTTGTGTTGTAGGTTGTTATTTGACTAATGAGATTTTAATGTCACCTTGGTAACTTCCGCCTCATGTTTTGGTCTGAAAAATAAAGGACAAATTTGCAACAGAAAATGTTATATAACCAATGTTCCATGAACATAGCGAATCAGTGGGAAAGCCACAGATCAGTTCTGCGCCTCCTTCCATATGACGTAACGGCCAAAAAATCAAGGGCGACAATCGCGACTTTTACATAGACGGCGACAGTATCGCGCCATCTCGGTAATTTGTTTACATCGTGTACGTGTGATTTTTCAAGAAATTTACTATTAAAGACAATTAAACTTGTGTCATTTCATCATTAATTAGTTATATAGGTAAGTTTTACAGGTGACTATGCTATATTTTCTTCTTAGGAGATTTTATTTTACAAGAAACAAACATCTGAAACTGGCAAGACACGTTGTTATTTTGGAAGATAAAAATATGGCGGGTGTTTTCCGCTTCTGAAAATAACTGACACATTCGCATCCTATTGGCTATTTAAATATAAAATGACCAAAAATAGTATCTATGATGATAGGACTCCCTAAATATTTGCATATATACCCATTACTCCTATGTAAAATTGTAACTGAGGCTGCGAAAAGGAAGCACATAAATCGACGCCATTTTTCAACAGATTAAGGTTTCTGAGCTCACGAAATCCTACTATTATTACTTTTAATGGTTAGTAGAAAGATATCAACATTATCCATAACATAATTCATTGATCAGATCGGGTTATGGCTATATGTTTGCCTCTTTTAGGATGCTGAAATCCATTAAATTCCCCTAGACCACACGAAATAAACGCCCCTTTTTTAGCCCGAGACTTCAATTTTGATTAAAACTTGAATTTTGGCATGTCAATGTTAGCTTTATAATTTTAATTAAATTATTACGGTTGTGTTAAGCATTTGTGGTGATTTGTTTGGTTGTCTCGAATAGTATAAAGGTTAATTAAATGGTTTTACATTATTATTTTTGAACCCAAAAAGTGTGTGACAAAAACAAAAACAAACAAAATAAAATTATAGGAAAAATATAACAACTACATAAGTATAGTTTAATTTTATCCTAAACCTCTATCCATCATTTCTTACAGATAGTACAGGGTGAGGGTTCACAAAATAGGGAACCAGGGGTGGATACAGCCATTTTGAAAAGGGGTTCCCTACCCAGGATAAAGGGGGGTTCCAACTAAATCATTAAAATGTCCCCTTTTAAAAATGCATTGATTGTCCATAAAAAGGGGAGATTACAATCCCGGAACCCTATCCCTGGATATGCCACTGGGAACTATGGCTAAAAGTATAAAAAAAAATTGGAGGACTATGACTAAAGGAACAAAGAATAGAGAAAATTGACTGTAATAAGGAATAGAGCAAATGACATGCTAGTCAAAATAATATGACGTCTGACAAGGCTATTTTTTTTTTATCTAAGACGCCTTCCTACGCATCCCAGAAAAAAATTATAAAACATCCTAGCCAGACGTCATAATATTATTTGAACTATTGATGTGCTAATTTATATATTGAGAAAAGAGAAATGATGGACAAAAAGTATAAAAAAAATAGAGACAAATGAGCGTAAAGAATAAATGATAAAGTAATGGAAAACACCCCATCCAGACCCTTGTTTATCTGAACAACAGAACTATTATATTTGCTGAATAGTGCATATAGGCATTTCCCATTTGAATGGTTTTACAGTAGTAATTTTAGGGCCCTTTTTAGATTGTTGTTCAGTGTGAGCCAAGGCTCCGTGTTGAAGGCCGTACATTGACCTATATTGGTTTACTTTTATAATTTGTTATTTGGATGGAGAGTTGTCTCATTGGCACTAACACCACATCTTCCTATATCTATGTAAAATATCTTTTAAAGATTTCAGGTATATGAAATATTAACCAGTAGGACAGTATAAATTCTGTCCCTCGATCCTTCCATGCAAAAAAAAACAAATTATGTGATTTATTGTTGAATTTTATTGCCACATTCAGTATTGGCTAGGTGTTGTGACCAGGTTTTATTGGTGGTGGATACATTTAATATCTATTACTGGTATGGAGAATTTAAGATATGAATGATTGAATGAAAAGTTACCTTTTAAATAACAGATACATGTAAGATAATTTAATGTTGCATATTAAGTAATACTTTATTTAAACATTATTTAATATACCTATTAAAAAGATTGATATGTTATTATGTTGATGGATTTAAGATATTGAAGTAAATGAATAAATAAATAGAAAATTTGTGTTGCTGTATATGATTATTAACTTTTCTTGATGGAGGGCAGGACTTTTTCGGGACGTTTGGATTGGGTGTTTTTAAGCTCAGGATATTCTTTCGGGTTTTTTTTTTTTTTTAATTTGGGACCTCAGAAGATCATGTTTTTAGCCCGGGATTTTGGGATCAGGACCCCTGCAACATCCCCCACCTCCTTCTTTGACATATAATATAAAGTCAGTAAAAATATATCAATTATTTACATCAAAAGTCTAAAATAATTTCTTTATTTTTGATGAATCATATAAACCTCCTTTTGATTATTTAAGATTAAAATAAGAAAGATTTCAATTTAAATGAAATGATAACACACATCTGAAAATAATCATAGTATATACATTATGAGATTTTCTCATGTTTAAAGGCTTTCATGTAGCAAAAAAATGCCTATATATCCACTCCAAATGAGTATTTTGGGATAGTTGTCTCATTGACAATTATTCACATCTGATTAGTTTTCCATTAGTAAAATTCAAATAAAAAGCATTCAATTCCAATTTAAATGTGAACCTTCTCATTCTTGGACCACATAGAAATTTGTAGAAAATTAAAATATATTATAATTTCATATAACAACTGTAGAAAAGTTCGAAATTATTTTTATTTGATAATACCATCTGCATATATTATATATTTTCAGATAACAATAGGAATAAGAAGAGCAGGATTTCTATTTTGAGGATTTACATGTATGGGACAGAGGACTATTTGACTTGATTTTACTTTTAACTTGGACTTTTTAACAATAATACTCTTAAATTATTTAAAATATTTTATACGTATGTTTCAGTTTAACATTATTTTTATGACTGTATTTATTTATCATTTAATAAACGTTTATTTCTAAACATTTTTATATTTTTAAATATACAATGTGAAACACTCAACCATTTTATATTGATAAAGTGGGGTAAATGTACATGAGACAATAATGCTGTTGCAATACAATAAAACTTATTGTCATTGAAAAACCTGAGATTCATAGATGCAAAGCTAGCATATTCATAGGGGTCCCTTTTGTGGTTGATTAAATAGGGAATCACTGGAGCAGGCCCCTCTTAAGTCAGTCAGCAGCCCCCTAGAAAAAGTTCTGGATCCGTCACTGATATCAGGCATATACATGTATGTACTGTAGTATTTGAGACATAAAATAAATCAAAGATATAAAAAGTAAACTTGATGGTCTTTAATGATTGATTAGGTGTGAAGGACTGAAATAGAAAGGTTTTAAAATCGTTCAGTTCTCCTAGACATAGTGAGGTATCCTTGAGGTCTCTCAAATGGCCTATCATGACGACTTTTCACTGTTTTTCTGAAGTGTGGTAACCCCTGCACCTAATAAATCATTTTCAGTAGTCTCTCTATTTTTCATACTTTTTTGATGAAAAGTCTAAACTAATATTCAAATTAGAAAAAAGAAAACTGAGCAACTTGAACCCACAACATACAATTGATATAAGGTTTCTGGAAGAGTAAGTAGATCCTGCTCCTTGTGTAGTATTAGGAATGAGATGTCCTGGTGCTCTTTTCCTATATGTTATCACATGATTTTGCAAATTATTGCAATTGTGTGCTTTTTAAGAATGGAGAAAAATGTGTGAAAAAGTATTATATTGCATAAAAATCAGCACACAGATATAGGAATGATATGATTCTGATTAAACTATAGATCCTGTGTCCAAGCTTTGTTTTCTTGTAGATTGGTGTAAAATAAAAATGTGGGTCAGGCATTAATATCAATGCAACAAAACAGGATCCCCAAAATCAGAGTGAGACTTTCATATGCAAATTTCAAAGTAGACCTTAGAAGTGATACAGCATTTTGTTAATGCTTTAAATGGTCATATAGCTCGATCTGACATGTATTAAGAATTGGATGTACTAGGCATTGTGCATTCCTATTGAATGTTAATCTCAAGTTCTCAAGAGTTAAACATGCCCCACGGCCCAGACACACTCAAACATGAATGGTTAGTGTACACCATGTTGCTTGATATGCATGATAACTTAAGGACAGGACAGACATCAAGTTATAAACATGTGTGAGTGTCAACTTCCAACTTGCTTAGTTTTTTTTTATATAAACAACAAGAACGAATACTTAAAATCAAGTGAAAATTATAGATGCATCAGATTAATATTTGTTGATTGGTACTTTTTTTAATTGACAAGTTGATTTCAGATTAATATTTACTGAATCAAAGAATGACTAACCATTACCCTACAAAAAATGGCTTAAAACAAAGATTAACTGAGTGCTTACACTTTGCACATGCGTAGGATTTTTATCCAGACAATAACTTTTGACTTACCCCTTCAGTTGAAATTTTTGAAAAGTTGGGGGAAAAAGGGGGGTTCTTCCAAACAACTGAAGTCATTTATATGGACAAATTCGTTCATAGATTAACCTAGTTTCAATGTACTACATACATCTGTTACACACTGCAGCATAATTAAATAACTACAGAAAATGTAATACTGCGAGGAGTTTGAGCAGTCTGAGCAACATGAAAAACATCAACAAATGACGGTGTAAAGCCTTCACCCCATCATCATTTTTAAGTAAAATATATTTAAAATCCTGGAAACATCATCACCCTTCATTGTCTCAATCAGTTTCGTGGTTAAAAACTAAAATATGACATAATTTGCTTAATTTTGCGCCGAAATAACTCCAAAAACGTTAGAAAAGTGTTGAATTTTGACCTCCGGTTGAAGTATTTATTATGTAAACAAGACTCAGAGTGACGGGGAATCCTATACATAGTCATGTGCCCATATGTTTCTGGGTCACATTTATTTATATCTCGACCAATGAAAAGCTTTAGGATGCATTTGTGTCAGTTCCTAGCAAACAGGGGGATTACCCGCGGTTTTTTGGAAATCTACGGAGGACGTCTTTTGATTTATCATATTTCAGTAACGCAGCACTTATTTTAATACCTAATTTGGCAGTCGTGTGACAAAATCTATTCTAATGAAAAATTAACCTCAAATACTGATGGATGTTTAGTTGTTTTAATAAATTTATTGTCTGAAGCACAGGCTATGTTTTTGTTTACACGCTGGTTACAGCGCCACCTCAAACATTTTAGATTATCTCCCCTTTACCGCGTGACCACCGGAAGTAGCTCTTCAATGTCACTGGCTTTCCCACTGAATAGTGAAAGTATAGTGCTTACCTTTCAACTCTGATGTTTTTGCTTCAGCTGAAAAAAAATATAAACAATTTCTGTTTAAAAATCTGATCAATGATAAATAGGTTTCAGGATACAAGATGATATTTGAAAAATGATAGTGGGATTATTAATTTTATCTTATACAAAAACATGAATTCATTAGGTCTTTCCACTTTTCGTGGAAAGACCTTTTGTTTTTATTCTGATTCTTAGGTCTTTCCACTTTTCGTGGAAAGACCTTTTGTTTTTCTTCTTCTGATTTTGTTTTTCTTCTGCCGTCTAAGATGCTTCTTTGTCTTACAACATATCGAATGGATTTTTTGCCAATGATGTTGTACAGTAATGGGGATTTCAAAACTCACCCTGTGTGACCGAACACTTATTCTTATAGGAGTCCTCTTTTTCTTGTTATCGCTATATCTCTAAAACCGTAAAAGATTTTAACAAACTGTTTTCACCAGATTGTTCGTCTATTCTTGAGAATGATTTGGTTAATTTTATCTGGAGTAATCGGAAGATATCTTATGGGAGTTATTTCCCTTTGTAAATTTAAGATAGGCGATATGTTGGATACATGCATACGTTATAAGTTGTAGAGGCCTACAGTCTTTTGATATGAAGTCCTTGGTTTAATTGAAGGAAATTGAGGTCAAGGTCAAAGGTCAAGGTCATATTATAAATTTTAAATTTTGCTTGTTATCGTTCTTCAAAAGAAACTGTTACAGTAAATGATATGATGTGTATGCCAAATAACTGTTTACAATAAGGCGCAACTTCAACCTATTTAAGTCGAAGAGTTTTGGTTAACCCGTATAGGAGTTTTCTCCCCTTATGTATTTGAACTCAGTATTTCTCCACAACCATACAAGTGATTGACCAGGAGTCTTTTGATTTGAGATCACTGACCTATGACCTCAAAATTGAGGTCAAGGTCAAAGGTCAATTTGACTTTCTAGATTTTGACCTGTACTGAAAATTCTTTCTGGTTTATTATAAAACAATGAAGTCTTCTGCATAAACCTATTAATCTTATTTTTTTTATATAAGTTTGATTTACCACATTACAACAACACGGAGTGACATTTTCTAACATCTTTTTTTAATTTCTTTCTTATTATCGAGGTGGAAAGACCTTCAATTGTTCTCTGAAGAATTGGTTTTTAATTTTTTTTTTCTTCTGTCGTCTGAGATGCTTTTTTGTTTTACAAAATATCAAATAGATGTTTGGCCAATGATGTTGTACGGTAATGGGGGTGGTATCAAAACTCACCCTGTGTGACCGAACACTTATTTTTATAGGAGTTATTTCCCCGCGTCCCTTTTTTTGTTATCGCTATATCTCTAAAGCGATATAAGATTTTAACAAACTGTTTTTAGCAAATTGTTCGTCTACTCTTAAGAATGATTTGGTTAATCTTGACATGAGTGATCGGAAGACATCTTATGGGAGTTATTTTCCTTTGAAAATTTAAGATAGGCGATGTGTTGGATGAATTCACACATTACAAGTCGTAGAGGCCTAAAGTCTTTTGATATGGAGTCCTTGGTCCATTTTAAGGAAATTGAGGTCAAGTTCAAAGGTCAAGTTTATGTTCTCAATTTTGAATTTTGCTTGTTATATTTATTCAAAAGAAACCGTAACAATTAATGATATGATGTGTCTGCCAAATAACTGTTTACAATAGGGCGCAACTTCAACCCGTTTAAGGTAGATCACAAGTATATATTTTTTTAGACAGAATTTTTTCATAATTTGCCAAAATGAAGATTTTATTATGCTCTTTTCAAAATTTTTTTAAAAAGTATGGGTCACCGTGCTATTTTTCAAGCTATGGGTCGTTGAAAATTGCCAAAATTTGGTTAGTTTGTTCATGAAAAAAACACATTAGTGTGCATAAAAAAAATTCTATGAGATAGAATTTTGAAATAAATTGTGAGAAGAAAGGTTTCATAATATGTTTTATGAAAATAAAAAGAAAACATGGTGTCACCGAACTTGTTTTCTTGCTACAAGTAAAAATAAAAAAATTCCCTATTAGCCCAGTATAAATTTTGTACTAAAAGAGTTATTTCCCCTTAAATGGCTCATTTGAAAAAAATAATTTTTATACCAAAAAAATTGATATTTGTTAAAATATTTTGAATAATACGATTAATTAACAATTTGTTTTCAAATAGAAAAAACAGTCTAACCATTGAATTGCAAATCTGTCTCCAAATTTGCAGATTTAGGCAAATAATTAGACCGATTTTGTACTGCGATTGTGCAATCAAAGATGGCGGTATACCATGAATCTACCTTAAGTCGAAGTGTTTTGGTCAATCTTCTCAAGTCTTCATATAAAACTTGAACATTCTGTCTTGTTTATCTTGACATGACGGAATGAACTGATACTGTATATTGGAACGACGTCTGAAGGTCTAAAAAGGTCATAACGTTTTCTTTACTTGTGCTAAATTCAGTGGATGGAGACACAATAAGGCCGTTTCAGACTAAATTCGTGTTACTAATGTACCCATTGATACGAAAAGTTATCTCTTGTTATATAAACCTTTTATAGACAAAACATCAACCAAAAAGCATGTTTTGTTTGTAACTCAAGTTTGCATCTCGGTTTAGTTAGTTACTAGATTTGTTTTCTACTCTTAATCAATTCATTACTTTTTGAAATACTAAGGCTTTTCTACCTCAGGCATAAATTACCTTAGCTGGAATTGGCAACACCTTTAGGAATTTTGGATCTCAATGCTCGTTCAACTTCGTACTTTATTTGTCCTTTTTAACTTTTTTGGATTCGAGCGTCACTGATGAGTCTTTTGTAGACGAAACGCGTGTCTGGCGTATATGCAAAATTTAGTCCTGGTATCTATGATGAGTTTATTTACAATCACTGGGTTGATGCCACTGCTGATGGAGATTTATTTCCCCGAGGGTATCACCAGCCCAGTAGTCAGCACTTTTTGTGCTGACATGAATTATCATTGATATGGTTATAGAATGAAATTCAAAACAGTGTGGCTGTGGCCATTGATTGACACATTAAATTCATCCATTGACTGGGACAATTTAGGTGAACGTTTGTATGTAACGACCACTTCTCTCTATGTACATGTTTTAAAGACACTTAAACTATGGGGTCACCAAAGGTTCTCAACACCTTAATAAAGTAATTCGAAAAATTAATCAGAAATAACACGATGTTTTGATTTATATCAATTATATAAATCAAAACATAAAGGTTATTCCTGATTATTTTTTCGAATTATTTCATAATTAAAGGCGTTAAGAAACCTTTGGTAACCCCACAGTTTAAATGTCTATCGTAGGTACGTCGTGAACAGTGGTCGTTACAGACAAACGTTCACGTAAATTGTCCCAGTCAATGGATGAATTTGATGTGTCAATCAATGGCCACAGCCACACTGTTTTGAATTTCATTCTATTTATAAATTAACTGTTTACCAAATTTAGAATTTTTGAAATACTAATGCTTTTCTCCCTCAGGCATATATTACCTTAGCTGGATTTGGCAAAACTTTTAGGAATTTGGGTCCTCAATGCTCTTCAACTTCGTACTTTATTTGGCTTTTTGAAACTTTTTGGGATTCGAGCGTCACTGATGAGTCTTTTGTAGACAAAACGCGCGCCTGGCGTATATACAAAATTTAGTCCTGGTATCTATGCTGAGTTTACTTATAGGAGTTTTCTCCCCTTATGCATTAGATATTAGTATTACTCCACAACCAAACAAGTGATTGACCTTGGGTCTTTTGATTTGAGATCTCTGACATATGACCTCGATATTGAGGTCAAGGTCAAAGGTCAATTTGACGTTCTAGACCTTTGCTATAAATTCTTACTGGTTCATTGTAAAACAATTCGGTCTTCTGCATTTGGTTGTAGACATTTTATCATGTACCAGTTCAACCGGAAATGACCTTATTTTTCCCGGAAGTAGCCTATTTCAGACTATTCCTATGAAAAAGTACCAATAATAATTGTCTTTTTTTATATTAGTTTGAAGTAATAAATTACATGAACCCGGAGTGACATTTTCCAAACACTGTTTTTAAATCGATTCTTATTATCAAGGTGGAAAGACCTTCAATTGTTCTCTGAAGAATTGGTTTTTAATTGTGTTTTTTTTTTCTTCATTCAACATAAACCAAATGTATCGTATATGACTTTTAATTTCAGATACACTAAATATGACTAAACAAAAATATTTCTTTGAGCGTAGTTCTGTATATGTTGTATCGAAATGTAAGAAGGCAATAGTTTTGCGATTATTTATAAAGGTAATTGGGCGGAAATCAAAAATATCGAATATCAATTTCGAATTCATAGAAAACAAGGTCGCTCAAAAAGAAAAACTATGTTTACAAATCATCTAATGTTTTTCCGTATAAATAGTCACAATTCAGAAGATAGATATATTTACCAACATCTAGTCGAAAGTAATTTTCAGCTTATACATACACATGTTACATGTAGATAAATGTTAACTTTACAATTGACATTAATAGTACAAGGTTGAGACTTTTACATAAGGGATCATTTCAACAGTATCAACTGTAAACTAGATTTACTTGGTAAATTAAAAGCTTTTATAATATTTCAATAAACGTATACTATTTAGTTTACCAAATAGCTGTTTTAGCAACAAATATGTAAATTCATATTTTCTATGGCAACTCAAGGCAACATTAGTATACCTGTTAAGATAAACTCATCATAGATACCAGGACTAAATTTTATATATACGCCAGACACGCGTTTCGTCTACAAAAGAATCATCAGTGAAGCTCGAATCCAAAAATGTTTAAAAAAGCAAAATAAAGTACGAAGTTGAACGAGCATTGAGATCCAAAATTCCTAAAGGTGTTGCCAATTCCAGCTAAGGTATTCTATGCCTGAGGAAGAAAAGCCTTAGTATTTCAAAAAGTTATGAATTGATTAAGAGTAGAAAACAAATCTAGTAACTAACTAAACCGAGATGCAAACTTGAGTTACAAACAAAACATGCTTTTTGGTTGATGTTTTGTCTATAAAAGGTTTATATAACAAGAGACAACTTTTCGTATCAATGGGTACATTAGTAACACGCATTTTGTCTGAAACGGCCTTATTGTGTCTCCATCCACTGAATTTAGCACAAGTAAAGAAAACGTTATGACCTTTTTAGACTTTCAGACGTCGTTCCAATGTACAGTATCAGTTCATTCCGTCGTGTCAAGATAAACAAGACAGATTGTTCCAGTTTTATATGAAGACTTGAGAAGACCTCGTTCAGACTAAATCAGACCAATGGTAAAAATGCTGTTTAGTTTTGTAAGATATCGTGCTAGCGTTTTAAGATATGTATTCGAGTGCAACACGTGCGACACTTTCTGTGTTTATCAGAGGTTGCCTACTCTTTATGAATAAAATCGGCAAAGTTTATTTGATATTCTTTTATGATCTTGTAATGTAATATTGCTTGTCTATTCCATTGAATAAAGTGTTCAAATTTACAATTTATTTTTTTCCGACGGAGTTTTTAACATTCGATCGGTTATTTAAGGAAAAAACAATTAATTTGTTGTAGAGTCGAATAATATCGAGTAAAATGCAAACCAATTCTGTATGGTCAAGTATAAAATACTACAATTGAAAAGAAATACTGCTTAATTCAGACTTTCACTTATTTGTAGCTAGTGATTACAAAGTCGAAGATTTCTATTTTAAACTTATAAATTTTCCTCATCTTTGCAGCAATATTCTGACTTCTCCCACGCATAGAGCATACATGAACTAAGTCATATGATATTCAAGAGATTGTAAGAGATTTTCAGACTTTGCTATACGGTTACCATGAACATTATGAGGTAAACAGAAATAGTTTAAGAAAAGCAAAAAAAATAAAGCTCAAAACATATATTATAATTAAAAAAATGTAAATAATTGAAATACCTACATTACAAACATAGGTTTGAATAAAATCATATTCAGAATAACCCAACGTTTGAAATGATGTGATTTTTTTCTTATCTATCGTAAAATATGTATTTTTTATCATTTTAAAATTGCTTACATATGTCGACGGTCACATTGCATCTCTGGTCGTCGATGCCTATTCCATGTGCACAGGTCCAATTTCCATTAACGTAAGTTTTATCTACATTTACGCTGAAGACAGTTGTATTTGTAGAATTGTCGTATTCAATTTGACCGTATGTAACTTTACTGCGACACGAAATTTCGAATAAAATATGGCAATGTGCTACACAAAAACCATCAGGATTATAAAAGTAAACTCCATTTTTAGGTTCGTTAACGGAGCAATCAAACTTAATCACGGAATGAATGTATATATATGTAAACTGTATTGAGGTTTCTTCATCTGCTATACCTGAAAAGTCAAATATAGATGTTAGTTCAACTTTAGTTTAATAACAACTCAACAAACCGAAGCTTAAGATAATACACACATGTTGTAGTATAAATTAATTTTAAGTAATAGTTATACACCGAGGGAAAGGGGTGTCTGGAAAAGAAAGCCAGGAGGCCGGAGGGGTTTCTCATCAAGACACGCTGTATCCCAAGGTGTATTACTAACATATACCCCATTCATTACTCAATATTGTTAACATTGATTATTAAATGCAAAAACAAATACAATATCAAACCATTGTTTAAAAGATTTTTATTTTTTTATTACATGAAACCCCACTAGTAACCTTTTTTGGTTATCTTCGTTCAAACTTTGAAAAGTGAGTAACTTTACCAATATCAAGGTTGTTTTGTATATTCCGGTTAAGTCCATGATTTAATATGATCAGCAGGTCAAGGTTGACCGTATCGTGTATTCTTTTTACAAGCAAACAATTCGTCATGCTCCTTGTATTCAGTTGTCAATATGGAAGGGTATGAGACGGAAGACATGTTTTGGCAAGCGTTGGATTTGGTAGAAGAGACTAGAGATAAAGGCAATGCTATAACACAAAGTGCTTACGTGTATCAGTTTAATAAAGGTAATCATAACTATATTTGTTATCTTGCGGTTTGTAGAAAAAAAACCCTCTTCTGGAGAATAAATAAACATTCATAGTCGGACCTACAAAGAGATAAGTGTGTCTGCAATAGTAACTTGACAACCAGACACGCTCAGTATACAAAGATACAGATTTATTATTTCGTAAGTCTCTCTCTTTTTAGGCAGGGGCTGATCCAGATGGGGGTTCCCAACTCAACCGAAAAGGGGTGGGGTTCCAATACATTAATTTTTTTATATCGTGTCCAACTCACGGAACCCCTACCCTAGATCGCCATTGGATAACTAGGGGATCCGAGAGTTAGAGTCCCACTTTTTTTTATCTTGCGGTCAAGATCAATGCTTTAGAATAGAGACAAATGACTTGGATAACAAAATATTACTTTCAGCAAAAGAGTACTTAAATAATTACTTTTGTTTTCAAAATAGATGCTTAATTTTTCTTTTCGCTATTGGAATTATCTTAAATGTTTTTTTTTTAATACCTTGAAACAATTTGGAGTAAACCCTATTGGAAATTTCTTATGTTCATGCTATTGAAAGAATAATCAATTTCTATGGTTACGAATAACAATGGACTTTATTTGCGGGATGTAGAAGCAGGTTTTTTTTCCAGAAACCCCGTTCGTCACACCCTGGGGTCAAAATCTATTTCCCTTTTCAAATGTAGCATAAACAAACACTTTGATAAATCTCTTACCTTTCTTGGTTTTATAATCGCCTGCGAGAATCATATATCATGAATCACAATAACACCGTATATAAGAATCATAGTATCATAGTACATGTATCCATCGGATCGCCATCAATGATGGTGATACATGGCTGTGTACATAATGTATATACAACTCGTCTAAACATCAACCCAACAATGTTAGATCTGTAAATTTGCTTTCGCAAATTTTTGGTTCTTCCCTCGCCGGGATTCGAACCCATGCTACTGTGATATCGTGACACCAAATCGCCTGCACTGCAGCCGTCCCGCTAGACCACACGACCACCTGGGCTCTCAAAAAAAGAGCTTTCGCTGGCCGTGTGTTACCTTTCCACGTCAAATTAATCTAGCGGCGTACTACAGTACATGATATATAAGGCATGAAGATGTTATTGTTACAGATCAGCTAAATTATCTATAGTAAAGGATCCTACAAATTAATTTAATATACAGTCACAGAAAATAATTATATTTATAAGTACGTCTGAGTCAGTGACAACTCTACAACAGATGTATCCATCGGATCGCCATCAATGATGGTGATACATGGCTGTGTACATAATGTATATACAACTCGTCTAAACATCAACCCAACAATGTTAGATCTGTTAATTTGCTTTCGCAAATTTTTGGTTCTTCCCTCGCCGGGATTCGAACCCATGCTACTGTGATATCGTGACACCAAATCGCCTGCACTGCAGCCGTATCGCTAGACCACACGACCATCTGGGCTCTCAAAAAAAGAGCTTTCGCTGGCCGTGTGTTACCTTTCCACGTCAGTTTTAATCTAGCGGCGTACTACAGTACATGATATATAAGGCATGAAGATGTTATTGTTACAGATATATAAGTACGTCTGAGTCAGTGACAACTCTACAACAGATGTATCCATATATATATATATATATATAAAGTATATATATATATATATATGAGTCTGAAAGATTGTGTAACAATACCGATATATCGTGACACCAAATCGCGTGCACTATAGCCGTCCCGCTAGACCACACGACCATCTGGGCTTCACAATAATAAAGCTTTCGGTGGCCGTGTGTTACCTTTCCTCGTCAGTTTTAATCTAGCGGCGTACTACAGTACATGATATATAAGGCACGGAGATGTTATTGTTACAGATCAGCTCAATTATCTATAACAATAATAACTGATCTACAACGAAATTTGTTTTACATGCACACGTATAAAAATTGCGGTTTTTATCCAACGCAATCATAGGTTTGAACGTAGTTTTTAATTTAAACTCGTTTATATTTTTTTCTTTTGGGCTTGTATCATATTTTCCCTCCGGTATATATGATCCGTTCATCCTATATTGACTCTTAAAATTCAAAGAGTCTATCTAAAAATTAGGGTACTTTCTATATGGCCTTCCAAATACCGTTTCGATCCTTAACATCACTGAAGAGACATTTATTGTCGAAATCCGGATCTGGTGTACTAAAAAAATATTGACACCGTATGTTTGTGGCATAACACCGTGGCCACAAGTAAAATTGTGTTCTGTTTAGTATTAAATTTATATTAAGGGCATCCGATACAGTTTCAAGGGAGTTAACTCTTGGTGCGACGTTAAGCGTTTGAATTCCCGCAAAACGCACTTTTTGCGGGACGTAATGCGTGTAATTTTCCGAGGTAAGAAACGTAATGTGGATTTTCCGACACTGTACTTTCTGTTTCTCCAGCATCTAACTTCTACACCATTACTATAAGTTGATTCTAACAGGATAGCAGTCTAATAAAATCATAAGAAATAAAACACATTACTGTTTCTGTGAAATCTTCAACAAAATATTGTATAATTAGCAATCTCAAGATGACTGACCCTTTTGGTTTTACTAATATAATGCATGTCAATTATCATTTTTGATATATGAGGAAGGCGCTACCTTAAATGCCAGATTAATACCAAGAATATGTCCTATACATTGATTGATTGTTGGTTGCTTAATGTCCAGTGGCAAATGTTTCATGCACAAATTTTGACGGGACGTATTTTAGCATACAAATATCCGGTGGTTGTCTGTCCGTCGTAAACATGGTACAGCATATTATCCTAATGTCATTAAAGTTAACATGGTTGTTTTTTTCATGATGGTCAAACGATTTGCATGTATTCTTTTTGGTGAACTTCTTGAGTTACTAAAACAGGGGTGTTTTTTCACAGTCCGTGCTGTATCTCAAATACGATTGATGATTATTGCTTAAAACTTTACACAATTCTCCGTTATATGAATTTGAAGATCTGTATACTTTTTGAGGATGATTCAAATTTTATTTTTAGAGTTATTGAGTTTATGAAAAAAAGAGGGGTTTTCACATGTCGCGCCGTATCTAAGAGACTATTGATAATTATTGCATAAAAAATCACATTCTTGTTAGGTAAATTATTTCTAAGATCTGTATATTTTTCAAGTTGATTCTTTAGATATAGGAATATGTGGTGTGAGTGCCAATGAGACAACTCTCCATACAAATAACAATTTAAAAAGTAAACCATTATAGGTTAAAGTACGGCCTTCAACACGGAGCCTTGGCTCACACCGAACAACAAGCTATAAAGGGCCCCAAAATTACTAGTGTAATTCATTTTCGAGTTCTCGGTGAATTTTTATTGAGCTTCAATCTGGTATCATAGAAAACATGTTGTGATATACACACTTCCTTTTGAGAATGAATAAGGAATGAGTCCGGATATACTTTGCATGAATTCCTGTACAAGCCCCGTGTTATTTCAAAAACATTTATTATTTTTTCTTTAAGACGACGGGCGTATCATGCGCTCGTAGCGCAGCTGTTTAGTTTGTTCTTTTTTTTTTACAAATATATTAGAGAAATGACGGAATGACAGCAAATACGATACAATTTCCAATATAATTAATATTTCCGAATCAGTGCATATCAATTATTCTTTTAAAGAATAGTTGATATGCACTGATTTTCGAACGATCAGTTTTATAGAATTTGGCATGAATTGTACACTTAAAAAATCTAATTAACCATTAGGACCGGAAGGACAGACAGAGGAATGAACGTGCGAGATTTTATGTACCCCGCAATGCGTCGCGCTGTGGTGAAAAGACAATATATAGTTATTTACCAATGAAACTACGCATAGGTATTATGTCCAGTCCTCTCGCTATTAATTCAATGGTTTTTGCCAAATAAAAATTTCAAAATTATGGTATAGTTTCTCTGTCTGCACAAAAGCATCCTTTAGCATATTGATGATTCTCCTTTACAAGATTTTGTTTTTGTTTTCTGGCAACTTTAAAAAGAAGAGGAGGGACGTATAAACGCCAATGAGACAACTCTCCACAAGAGACAAACATGACACATACATTAACAACTATAGGTCACGAAATACTAAAGAGTGATTAAAACGTGAATAGAGTGATTTAACGTAGTATTGTAATGAAACAGCAGCCCACCAAACAAAAACAGAACAAAAAAACAACAACATCTAGAGGTCAACATATGGTATAAATTAATACATAAGTTAATACTCGAGTGCGTACACAGTACATGTACCTGTATGTCAAGTTCTAAATTGCCGAGTCTTTAATTTTAAAAGCCGTAGAAATTATCAACAGTCCGTAATCACTTTTCTTGATACATTTCTCACCTAGACCACAAACAAAGAGATGTATTTATGATTTGAATGATTTTATTTCCGAAAACAATATTACAAATTTTTAGGTACCTCTTTACAAGCAATATTTATACATCTGAGAAATGTCGCCGGTACTTTGCAGCGATAACGTCGAAAAAGTCTGCCAGCAACGTCGTGCACGTTAACGCTAACGTTGAGGTTACAAAGGGGGGAACGGAATTTTTAGGATAAATCGCGTTTATCATAGAATCAAGCACGGTGACATATATTTTTTATTTGAGATTTGGAGAGAGCATGACAAAATGCAGTTTATGCAGAAAAATGATAAAAATGACATTTTCAGATACACTTTATTTCCATATTTTTTTAATTAAAAAAGTACCACTTTGAGCATCTGGTCCGCAATGTCAAGCAAGGCTTGGAAAATTGTATAGTCATTAGTGTAGGGATTTATTTTTTCCCTTATTGTCATTTATCACAGCTTCAAATTGAACCCGATCTTAATAATTTGCGACGAATAATATTTGCTCCAACAATTTTATAACACTACCTACCTTTTTTACAAAATTGCCCAAATCCCCAATTTTCAGCCTCGATTTACTCGAAAACGAGCTCGGTGACCTATGTTTTATTTTGTGTGTTTTTTTTTTATAACTCGCCAAGGCCTACAACATATTTTAAAACTATAAAAATGACATTATATCGAGAAACTGTATCGGATGCCCTTAAGATCCATTTTGTTACATCTTGTGATCAATTTTATTTGGCAATCGCCAATGGCAGTCAGCAGGGTTAAAGAACATCAGTTGTTCGACCTGTTAGTCAAATGCGCTTTGTTTAAATATACTTTTTCACTTTTTTTGTCTTTTGGAACATGTTGTTTGTGCTGTTTTTAGACCCTTCTACAACGAAATTTGTTTTACATGCACACGTATAAAATTGCGGTTTTTATCCAACGCAATCATACGTTTGAACGTAGTTTTCAATTTAGAATCGTTTATATATATTTATATATAATGTTTATAATTGTGGTCAGATATATATGTTTGTATGTTTGAGCATACTAGTAACCAATAAAGATTGTCTTAGTATCACTCCTGTAATCCTGGATTTTAGACCAATAAAATATCTTATCTTACCTAATCTTATGATATCTACATGTACAGCATAGCGTCATAAAAGAGTCAACAGTTTAATGGATACCAAAAAGAACAAATATGTTAACTAAACTTTGAATAAAAACTAACCTCACAAAACAAGTTTTATACATTTTAATATTTTTTTTGTGCCACCCTTATCATGCTTATGTACTAGAACTTATTTGCAGCGACGTGGAAGGCTTGAATTAAGTCTCTAAATATTAAACAATGGCACTTCTAACCAAGCATGCGGTAGTTTAGACTTAAGGTCTATTTTGTATTTTATTCTTCATCAGAAGACAGACATTTTCAATTGGGACCAAGGCTGTTGATTGTGCAGGTAAGGTTAGTTGCGGTATTTTGTTTTGCCTTATTTTTTCTTCTACAACCCTTCACTGATGACAGGGTGCATTTCTATCTTGAAATAGATAAGGTGCATTGCCACAATGTTTGGTTACAACTTGCGATAAATTATCGTCCAGTGTTTCTACTTCACAGAGTTCATTATACCATTTATCATAGGTAAAGTAACAACTCCATAATATGTTAGACATCCCAAGACCATATTTTTAAGATTGTTAGGCGGTCGCTGTGCAGCTTATCCAAGCATTCAGGTCTCAAAATGTATTTGACTTCCCGTATTACATGTACCACGTATCCGCCAGTGACCAATTACACTTATGATAGCATTTTTGGTGTCGTCTGACAATTCTTTTTTAATATCAACAATGACTAAACTTTGCTACAATTCCGGTTGAAAAATCCGTCTGTACAAAATAAAGTAATTGAAAACATGTTATGAATATTACGTTACACACCATCAATTATAACGTTCTTAAAAGTCGGATAACGGAAATCATCACCCAGTGTCATTAAACAAAATGACTCAATTAAGGCAACATGATGTACAACTAAAATTTTAAAGGAGATTACTAAATTAACCAACAGTTACGAATTCGTGTCATCGGCGTAACGATTGCTAGCTACATAACTGTGCAATCGATACAGCTGTTGTAAAAATGCATTTAATAAATGACTAGAGTCATTTAAAGTCGTTTGGTTGGATATAATCACTTCAATAATCATAGATTGGTGCATTTATAGACAGGTTTCTTCTTATGGTCGTTGATTAGGTTAAGATATGTATATAAAATCATCATAGATACCAGGATTGACATTAGTATTTCCGCTAGACGCGCTTTTCGTCTACAAAAGACTCATCAATGACACTCGAAAAAAAAGTTAAAGGGCAAATAAAGGGCGAAGTTGAGGACCTTCTATTCCTAAAAGTGGCAGACGTTCTGACTACTTAGCTAGCAATAAGGTCGGGGAATAAAAACTCCACCAGCATTTGCATCGACCCAGTTGTTGTAAATAAACTCATCATAGATATCAGGATTGCAATAAAACAGTATGTGTATTCGGGGCTAAACATGTCATAATTTCAATTAACCATTTTGTTCTATGTATTAATGAATGCGTTTTTGATATAAGGTCATCACTTGGGAATGATACATTAAACTTATGTATTTATTTGTTAAACTGTGCGAAATATATTTGCATTTGCTCTAATGATATTACGATTTCAATATTACATAACCGTCTTAACAAACAAACTTATATTGATTGGTCCACCAAAAGTTCACATGTTTAAACATCTATTTCTGTATTGATGAAAGTCAGGCAGCAAAATGATTTTGAAAAGACATACAATCATAGGAGGTATGTTTCAGATCTAGATGTGGATTGAAAAATTTTAAAGATTTGTCAGAGTATTTATAATATAAATCATTTTCAACTCGCAATAGGACACAAAAGGTTAATTCTTTTTCCGGTATACGGGTATTTGTCATTCAATACATAATGAAATAATTCATCAAACTTTGTTGATTAAAAATAAATGGCAAAGTTCCGGCACAATAACATAGGTTTTCAAAAGAATAACATGAATAAAGTAAAGATATGATCATAATTGTTTTACTTTACGTCCCGCTTTTAACATGAAAATTAACTCGAGGGTGACCTGTACCTAATATTTCAAAGATTGGTGAAAAGGTTGAATTTAAAATTATAATTACAGAGATACAGGTAAGTCTGCCTCGTATCTTTACCAACATCCAAAATTTAGCAATGAGGGGCAGATAAGAACAAAAAGTTTCAGTCGTCTTGTTAATTTGGTCTATTGATTTTATATAGCCAAATGCAGCAGGAAAGGACATCTATACAGTGAAACCTGTCCAAACCGAAAACCCACGGGACTTTGGGTTTCGTTTCGGTTTTCACAGGTGTTCGGATTAAAGAGGTAAACGGAAGTCGACACCAAAATAATTTTGATACTAAATACTGACAAGGGACGATAGGTGACACACAGACGACAATTTATTTTCATGATGATTTACATGTAAATGTAAAAATCTAGGTAGATGAATATAGACGTATTGTCCCTTTTTATATATTAATCAAACGCCACTCCGGCAATCACGCTCCTCTTTGTGTAAAGGTATCAATCGTTCAATGATGTCCGACGTGGAGCGATTTTGCTTAATATAATTATTTGCTCATCCGTTAATTCACTGACGAATTCAGATTCTCAGTCACTGCCAAACAACGAGTCTGGGGTTGAATCGAGATCGTCATTTTCAATTATCTGTACACACGAGTTCTCGGACTAAACTGGCCACCCGCTGATTGATACTTTGCCACAAGATACAATGTAAGAGCGAAACAACAGCAGGGGTCCAGTTTATTCTCGGACTTTATCGTTGATAAATAGCTAATGAGAGTCTGCAGGATCATCTGGATATTATATAGAGGGCCTCAAAAGGGAATCCGGCATCTCGTAAATATAATTTGAATGTCGTTGACCTTGTTGTGTTGTACGACTTCTTAATCCAGTGAAATGCTTTAAAACTGTTATTTAATTAAACAATCTAGCTACTGAATGGCAGTAACGAGTTTGTGTCCGTAAATATTTGAGTATCGTGCATTTAGTTGATCTAAGGGAAAGGTCCATTCTTGTCCTTTTCGGCGATAGGGGCAGCGGACCTGTTTAACGCTTCTTTACAAAAAATCATTTGATCACTGAAAACATAGACACAAACATGCTAATTAGTTTGTAATAACAAGTCACCAACGCATTAAATTCAAATACCCTCGGGGATACTCTGTCATCCTGTGTTTGTATAATTAAATCATGAAATAATTAAAAATGATTTTTTGTTTTGATTGCTTTCAATCGATTTTGACAGGTAATCTTTAAATACATATTTACTAATGAGCCTTCAAAAAGCGTTCGGAATTCGGTGGTGACGGGGTTCGTTTTTTTCCAGGTTAGATTAACGTTAATTGATAGGGAAATATTGTGGGACTTTGAAAATTGTTCGGTTTTAACTAAAAATTCGGTTTTATCAGGGTTCGGTTTCCCCAGGTTTCACTGTACAATATTTCAACGTAAGAGTTGGTGAACCGTTATGCAATATCTCGCTAGTAAAAATAAGGCAGGTCTTAAACGGTCATTTGTATCTGAAAAATCTGAGCTTAAAAGCAAAACGTCTTTAAAATATAATATATTTTTTCAGCTATTTTCGTGATTTATTTTTAACTCTGAACCGTTCCGAAAATTGCCTTGCAGTCAGTAACTTTTCAAAATTTGAGTACGTATACGTGATATATGCGTTTTACAAAAAATAGAAAAGTACTAAACACTGAAAATATGATAATGGACTGCAAGTTAATTGTCTCAATATTGTTAATGAACAGTGATGAGAACGCAATATCTTACATCCTGTTGAAACTGTTCAATATCTTGGCATTGAACAAGGTAATACTTTTCACATACTGTTAATGACATATCTACATTTAATCAGTTGGATGTGTTATGATTGATAATTTAGTCTGGGAGAACATACGTATTTTGTTAGTTGAGCTTGGTGATAGTATGTTGGTTATTTTTGTGCCTTGTTGTTGTGCATCTTTATGTTTACCTTACCCTAAATTTTATCTTATTTATTCCTGCTCTTTTATTTGCACTTTATTTATCTTCGTTATTCGAAGGATACACATGTTCGTGGATTTCGTTATTACCGGTAAACTACGAAATTGACGAATTACAAACAGTCTTGTATCAAGACTTCGGCAAACCCGCGAAATTAAATTTCCTCGAATATGCAAGGTTTTTCCTATTCCACAAAATTTGGTACCAACGAAAATAAATGAATTCACAGAATTGTCTTTCTTTTCGTCGTATGACTTTTGGTGTGACTGCAATTATGTATCCAACTATCAGATTTTTCGTTAAGGTACAGCTGGCTCCTGACGTGATATTCGGACACAGGACGTTTTTTACAGTGTTCTATTATATTTTGAATAGCATAAACGTTATAGAGAAAGATAATAATATTCATGGTATGTACTATCAACTACGAAATTGCTTTTATTGGCGTCTTTCTCAATATACTATCAACTACAAAGATGTAATAACATAATGGTTTTGTTACAAATGTAGTGACTTGGTGAACTTTACTATCAAATACGGAAACGTGTCTTTTAATATTGTCAGTGTTTTTGCATGTCAGAGATGTATTTTTAAAAAGTTTTGACTGTAAAATCCCAATTATTGATATGCTAACGGAGTATGTAATAACATTAACAGTACCGATTTTTCTGCAACAGATGCGCATTTCGACAATACATGTCTCTTCAGTGATGCTCGTGGTCAAACATCCTTAATTTATAATAATTTCTAACATTTTGTAACAGCAAATTTAAATAACACAAACTATCCGTATTTTCATGCCAGTACCGAAGTACTGGCTACTGGGCTGGTGATGCCCTCGGGGACTAACAGTTCACCAGCAGAGGTATCGACCCAGTGGTAGTAATAACATTAACGGTACCAATTTTTCTGAACCAGATACGCATTTCGACAATACATGTCTCTTCAGTGATGTCTGTTGGGGTCACTCAAAAGAAAACACAACTATAAACAACTGTCGTACAAGTGCGGGTGTGTTATTTAAAAATCACTTGTATTTCTAATTTGCTTTAATCTAAATAGCTGTCACTCACAGCATGTATTCAGTCGATTTATTAAAGATGAAGCAATACGGCAAATTAGAAATACAAGTGACCATAACAAATTAATAAACAATCTAACTAATTTCAAAGTGAAATTATAAGATAGGGGTTATGATAACGTTGAAATAGATGAAAGTATTACTGATGCTTTATCAATTGACCGTACTGATTTATTACAACAAAACAAATCTAAAGAGAAGCAAAGTATTCCGTTAGTTTTAATAACTAAATATAATCCATATATACGTAAAATAAAGAAACGTATAATGAAACACTGGCATATATTACAGTTCGACGAAGACTGTGTACAAATATTCAATACAGCTCCAATAGTTGCGTATATCAAACATAAAAGTATTGGAGATATGCTTAGTATATCAAAGTTAAAGACTGTAACATAAAATTGACAGTTGGACCCCTGATGATGACAGATCTGTCATAATAACTATATCTATTGAAGAAGAATTAAAATATAAATATATCAATATAAACATGAATAGTTTTCATATTTGATTATATTCTAATAATGCATCTTAAAATGACCATCCCAAGCTTAACTGCCGAAACACGAAATTAATTATTTGTTACGGGTCCTATCTGCAATATGGGATGCGTGGTTGCATGGGTGTTTTATTATAACAAAGTCCATATGCCCTTTTTATTTTATTTATACATAATGGCGTAGCTCTTTTTTTAGAAGGAATTCACAGTGAGCATATAGACTAGCGGCAAGAAGGGAAGGTATCTTCTAATTAACCATTGCAGAAGGTATTCCTTAAAGAAATATAGACAACATTCTTTCATACTTTGAACGAAAAAATTAATTTTATATCTCTACCCATGTGACGTTTACATTCAGACGTCAAACGCGCAATTCTACGCCACAATCAATGTTAAAGCAATGAAAAGCAAAGTAGCAAAACGTGATTTATGCCATTTGTGCTTCTTTATTAAAGAATAGTTTGTTTTCATTGTGATTCAGAAATTTTCTGTACTTGTACATCCTGTTTATATGTTATTGTTTATGATAACATTTTTGCTAGTGTGCTATGTCTATATGCCTTTTGTTGTTGCTTTGATACATATGGCGTTGCTCTGTTCTTTTACATCCTGTTATTGTGATATGTTAACATGTTTGTATGCATGTCGTTCATTTTTGCTATGTGCTTTCTCTATATGCCGTTTTGTGTTTCTTTGATACATATTTGATGTGGTTCTGTACTTATGCATCCCGTTATTGTGCTATTGTACTATAATAAATTTGTGTATTCTTGTCATTCATTTTTGCAAATATGCTTGGTCTCTATGCAGTTTTGTGCTTCTTTGCTAAATATTTTGTTTTTGTTTATGTTATTAAGATTTTTCCCCAATGACGACAGCTGTACCCCTATTTGTGACATTTTTACCTATTATGTCTGTTTGTTTTGTTCACGCATCGTTGATAATATAATGGAATTCGATGCGACTGGTATACAAGCGAGAGGTTAAGCAAGCTATAAAACCAGGTTTATTAATCCACAATTTTCTACATTAGAAAATGCATGTACCAAGTCAGGAATATGACAGTTTTTGTCAATTCGTTTGATGTGTTTTATCTTTTGATTTGGTAATTTGATTAGGGACTGTTCGTGTTATATTTCCTGCGGAGTTCAGTATTTTTGTGACTTTACTTTTCACTCGATCAGTTGGTTCAGAACGTTTGATACTTTCAGTTTTATGTTCTTTCCCCTTTTCTAAATTTAAAATCAGGTTCGGTATTTTTGTTATTTCTTTTTTGTCGATTCGACCTTTTGATTATAGCCATTTGCAACAGTTTTTAACATTTTGTTCTAACATTGACGTGCTGTTACACCACTGTCCAATGTTTAGGGGGAGAGTTGAGCGCTCATAAACATGTTCGACTATGACATATTCTTAATGAGCCTTTCGAAAGTCAGTTTAGTTGCTGACATTAGTTCATGTTTGTCGTATGTGTAATTTGGAGTTTTTTTGTTGTTGTTATTCTTGTTTCACATATTTCATTTCGTGGCCTTCAGACCTACTATACCTTATGATTTTCCGCATTTTTGAAGGCATATAATGGCTTATTTGTTTATTTAAACCGTAGCCGTAGCCATAAACGGAGTTTCCTCGATTGGAACGGAATATGACTTTAATTACATAAAGCATGTTACAAAGAATTCTAAAAATCACAATCGTGGTTTAGCCGAAGTCTTTATACAAGCCTTTTGAAAATTTGTCATTTGTCATTTGTTAAATATTTATTTGCATGGTTCACCTATTATACCCACGAAATCCACGAAAATCGGTATCAAACGAATAATAATGAATCCACAGTATTTGGTATCTCTTTACCTTATCCTTTTTTCCCCCAATATGGCATTACTGAGAAAAAAATCTGCCTACAAATCAAAAGCACATAATTACGACCTAAATGAGTGTTTAAGATATGTGCGAGAACTGTCAAATATGCCGACTTCCCTGTACATGTACATGTACCTTGTGTTTGGGAGTTTTGTTTTTAAATAAAATTGAAATTGGAAATGGGGAATGTGTCAAAGAGACAACAACCCCACCATAGAGCAGAGGTTCGTGGAAAACTGTATCTAACTACATATTATGGTAAATCTCGCAAACACTTTTATTTCGACCTAGATAAGCATCAATTGTGCTAAAATATCAAGTTTGTTACATTTACGAGACAGAAGATGGTAGTTTTAAACGGTTTGCTATGTAGAACAATTGCCAGGTTAGATTGTTGCAGAAAAATAGTATAATGTGCAAAAGCCAAGGGTAAATTGATTAAGTTTTGACGTGGAAATCTCAAAGAATAACCCATTAATTTTCTTACCTTTTTGTGTTAATGAAAGGAGAAAAATCAGAATTGCTGCGGTATTCCTTTTTGTTTGAATCATCTGTAATCATAGATGACACTGTTCTTTTTCGTAAATAAAAACAGGATATTTCGACCTTATACAATTCGACATCAAAATGAGTAACATTACGATAAAGTTTCGCATCGTTGTCATGCATGTAGTTACTGACGTAATAAAAAAAACTGTTGTCTTTTTCATACAAATCTACGTTTTTTCTAAAAAAAAATATATGAAGCTAACAAAACCTTTAAACAGACTTATTAAGAAGGGATATAGTTACGATACTGTTGGCATGTCATTAAAGATTTCACATGTTCACTTTCCTATTAATTCACTTATAGCATGTATAGGGTATTTGCATCGAAAATAAACACATGTATTCTAAAACCAGTTGTTGGCACGATACGGGTTACATTGTATGTTTCTCTCATATATTTTGTGATTGTATAATTCTAAACCTCTACTTGGAGGGATTGTACTTGACATTAATATGATGAAAACATTATCTTTTAATCAGTTTAATTGAGGTCTGGAGCTGGCATGTCAGTAACTGCTAGTAGTCCTTTGTTAATATATGTGTCATTGTCATTATGTTTAGTTTCTTTTTGGGAACTATTCTGACATCGGACGTGGGCTTATTTTGAACTGAGATTAACTGTGCGTATTGGTGTGTGTTTGGTTTTTTTACATTGTCTAGATGTATAGAGGGAGAGTTGAGATATCAACAAAAATGTTTAACCCCGCTGCAATATTGCAACATAGTCCCAAGTCAGAAGCCTCTGGCCTTTCTTAGTCTTGTATGATATTTTTAATTTCGTTTCTTATGTATATATCAGAGTTACGTATGACGTCCATTATCAATGAACTACTCTTCATTTTTGTTCAGGGGCCAGCTGGAGCACGCTTTCGGGTGAAGCATTTTCTCGATATATCATAGACCCAT
Source organism: Mytilus edulis (assembly GCA_019925275.1). Taxonomy (NCBI): domain Eukaryota; kingdom Metazoa; phylum Mollusca; class Bivalvia; order Mytilida; family Mytilidae; genus Mytilus; species Mytilus edulis. Next base: position 30,839,513 of record CM034358.1, on the reverse strand, counting down.
TGGTGGCCTTCAACGGCTGTCTGCTCTGTCTGGTCGGGTTTTTGTCTCTTTTCCCATTTCAATTCTCGATTTTATAGGTACCAATAGAAGCAAAATTATCAGTCATATTTATTTATTTGGTTATACTTTTGTTGAAGAACGTTTTCAAAGGGACGACAAAATTATGACTTATTAAAAAGGTATACTTTAGATGAATTTGGCTATTTATTTTAGGTATTTTTGTTAGATAGCTCTTCAACGGTTTCGGTACTTATACATCCTCGGATTTCAAATGTTTGGCTTTAAGCGTTTCTGATGAAGGTAAATCCAGAAAAGCACTTCGGAGCATGCACTTATTAAAACGTGACTGTGTTGTTTCCAATTTTTAAACAATGTTGCGACTTTTAACTCACTTTTTGTCAAAATCCTACATAAATGCCTTCATTTTTTTTAAGTAGGGCTTTTTAAATGTCACATGTATTAGAAAAATATATGTTGGCCATGCACTGTTCATAGAATGCTAAACTTTTGGGAAACAAAACAATGCTTATCTGATTAAATCGGGGCTAACGTGTTGCATGCATATAGAAGAAAAAAAATATATTATTTCTGATAAGTTAAAAAAAAAAAATGCATATAATCGTTTATGGAAACCGCTTATCCGGTCAGACATGGACATTTTCATATTAACTGCCTGTGTCTTGTCGCATGTCGTCTGCAGTAATAGAAAAAAAATAATGTTTCTTAACCTGCATCGTGTTCTTTTCTAAATATTTCTCAATCTTAAGGATGTACTTAGGTGATCTTAGGTGAAATTCAATAAATCAAGAATTTAAAATTGATACTTTAAGCTGGAAGACAATTAATTAAGGATCAAAATAAGCTAAAGATATTGATAGGTCATGGACCTGCTATTCAAGATATTTGATTTATAAAACATGGCGGGAAATGGCTGACTCGGTCTTTTACCTTATATTTGCATTCAATTTGGTATTATTGTAGTCTGAAATCAAACGAAAGAAAATCAAGAATTTGCTCAAGATTTGTCAAATGACCTGTTATGAGCTATACAGTGTTACATTAAAAGATAAACAGGTGTTATGGGGCAAAATATTTTACCTTTATCATATGGAAAAACACCATGGAGTCCGACTATCTGATATAAATTCCAAAACCTCACATAAGAACATCCTTAATTATCAGTTTTGGCTTACAATAATACATTGTTTTGCTCAAATTTTAATTTCCTAATACGATCTCAGTTTTGAACTACAGTAGTATGCTAGCGTCCACGAGCTATTTTTACATTCTATAAAAACTATTGTATACCATTTCGAAGTTTAGTCAAGCTAAGGTAAATGGCAGAAAAAACTCTTTCTGGTGGTTTATAACGATTATATGCTGTATTGCAAAACTTTGCCACACACACGGAAAACTAAATTAAGACAAGAGTTTTTCATAGCGATGTAGCGTTGCATTTTGGAAAATTTCAAAAGAAACAACAAAACAAATATATATAATATTTAAGAGAAACATACACGCTGTGCGTGCTCAAGGTGTGTGTTGTACTGTTTGCGTGGAATTTATATTCATATCTATTTGGACAATGACGGAAAGAGGGAAACATAAAGAAAAACAAGTGTACATGAATTCAAAAATTATTAACTATCAAGATTAAACCATTTAAATTTACAATAGCGGAGCGTTACATAAACTTGCTTTCAAAATTAGAATTCTTAGAAATAACGGACTCGGTTTTCAGAGGCGGATACCGATATTCTTTTCAATGAGTTGAGATATGCGAGTTCATATGGAGAAATGTTTAAACATTGTGAGGAGCCAATTCAAAAGTTTAAACTTCACTTAAATGAAAATGGCGTAACCACTGGATCACATGGTCTTCTTAGTGAAAGAAAACCAAGTTGCGGACATTGATTTGTGATTTTACTTTTTAAAGTTATTGAAATACGATAAAATTCATCAAGCAATATGCTGAATCTCCAACAAATTTAGAAAATTTTCATTTAACTTTTGACATATCACAATGAAAATGTGTAAACTTGCCACAGTACATTCGTCTCAATGACCATAGGTTGGAGCTCTTTACTTTCTGACACCTCGAAAGGTTTAGGTATTTAGAGTTTGCAATGGAAATTTCCAATGCAAACGAATTATTTAATTGATGAGCAACAAACAATCGGAGGAAATTGGAAGTCGGACAAATGACACCAATACTGTTTTAATCATGCACGACATCATAATCTGCATGGTAATATATGGAACGCCAACACTGTCTTGTTATGACCATTTTCATTATATGATGTGCATTTTCATTATATGATGTGCATTTTCATTATATGATGTGCATTTGACTTTATATGATGTGCATTTACCTTTATATGATGTGCACTTGTCATTATACAATACTTGCAACCTTAGGCGTTACTATTTCAGCGATCAGTCAGCGGTCATCGATCAGTCACCGATCAGTCAAGTTCGCGTCAAACTCACGTCAGCAATCCGTCAGACTTATAGTAAAAGTAATTGACTGATCGGACTGATCGGACGGATAGTACCGATCGACCTTGATGACGGAGTGAACTTTTATACGTCACATGATAAACTAATACAAATTACGGAATCTTAGTTTCGTTTAATCTAATTAAAATGGCGACTCGTGAAAATCGAACGTTCAATGATACATTTTGTTTATTAATTATTTAGCAAAGTTTTATGAATTGAAATAAAAAGGAATGTACATATAAAACCTAAATTAAAATATCATCATAAAGAATGGTCTTCCCCCTCGTTTTATTTAGGTTATATATTTTCAAAACCGGCGAGTTCTAAAACGGTGTCTACATCTCTATTTTTATTTTATTATTTTCCAAACATACTCGGGAAAAACAAAATGAAAGAATCAGTTATTGAAAAATGTAGTCTATTTTCTTTAATATTTTAAATTTTTGTATCCTTATCATCATAAAATTCTTTTAAAAAAACTTATCATAATCACGGACTTTCTATATTCTCGGCACAATCGAAGCCTTTAAAATAACAAATTTCAAAAATAACTGCTGTATTTTTTAACAAGAAATAGAAATAATTTTAAACAAGGCTAACAACATTACATTATATTTTTCTGATAGTCTTTTTTTAATAAAAAGGATAACTACTGCTAAACAATAAAAAGTACAAAAATCCAATGGTGGTAAACATAAATATATTCCTTAAAAAGAAAGAAATAATTTTTAAAAGATTTATTCAATTGAAATTGTGCAAATGTACTTATACCATGTTCAAAGATCCTTATATATGATGTGCAAATATACTTTTATGATGTGCAAAGATCCTTATATGATGTGTACATATTATTATATGATGTGCAGTTTCTCTTATATTACGTGCAAACATATTCATATGATGTGGTTGTTGCATTATAGTATGTACTTGTAATCTTAAGCCCCAGTCCCACTGGACCACGATCGCACCACGCTCACCGCGATCTAAAATAAATTCAGATCGTGGTGAGGTCGCGGTATGAGCGGCATGAAAATGTAAATTTTCGTTACTTTCACGATGCTACTACGTCCTCATTACGCTTCTACAACGATCCCGCTACGATTACACCACGTTCTCAACGCGTTTATTCTGTGACCTCACTACGCTTATCAAGATCGTTCTACGATCATCACGTTCTCACTACAACCATACCACGAGTTATCCAATTGCAACACAATCTTACCACACTTCTACTACGATTAGAGCACGTTCTTACCACGATTATACTACGTTCATACCGCGATCTTACTACGTTCTAAGCAATACCGTCAATATCGTGTTACATATTAATATAGTTCCATTCCTTCTATTTCTGATTAAAACGGAGATTTCTCGGAAACAATACAGTCATGCCACCAAAATCTACTAGAACACGTGGGCGTGGTTGTAGGGGTTGATGTAGAGGCAGAGGGAGCAAAGTATGAACGCCATACTAAACTCCAAATAGTACACAAGAAACTAAAATTGAAAATAGTACAAGACTAACAAAGGCCAGAGACTCCCGACTTGGGACAGGCGCAAAAATATTGGGGTTAAACATGTTTGTGAGATCTCAACCCTCCCCCTATACCTCTAACCAATGAAGAAAAGTAAACGCATAACAATACGCACATTAAAATTCAGTTCAAGGGAAGTCCGAGTCTGATGTCTGAGAAGATGTGACTAAAGAAAATAAACAAAATGACAATAATACATAAATAACAACAGACTACTAGCAGTTAACTGACATACCAGCTCCAGACTTCAATTAAACTGATACTATACACATAAGTAGTATAATACTTGTCATCAAGAGATGTCGGAACGACCAATACAACCTAAATTACAACCTATTGCTGGTCCATAAAGCTCAATGACGATATTTTAGTGAACGATAGCAGAGATGACATAGATGTATCAATATATATAGGAAGATGTGGTATGAGTGCCAATGAGACAACTCTCCATCCAAGTAACAATTTATAAAAGTAAACCATTATAGGCCAAGGTACGGCCTTCATCACGGAGCTTGGCTCACACCAATCAGCACGTTATAAAGGACCCAAAATATTACTAGTGTTAAACCATTTAAACGGGAAAACCAACGGTCTAATCTATATAAAAACGAGAAGCATGGTTGAGCCGTTAAAGCAAATGGATAATTACATTCAAACAAACAAAATCTAGGGAGCTTTTTTTATATATTTTATGTGAAAATGACAATGAGAATGATGGTCGTAGTGTGAACGTAGTCAGGTCGTAAGAAGAGCGTGATGTAGAACGGCAAGGGCGTGCTAGAATCGTACTATGGTCGTGAACAGCGTGGTAGAGTCGTGGTGGAAGCGTATTTGGGTCGCAGTGAAAACGTGATGGTCGTAATGAGGTCGTGATAACGTCGCTGTGCGATCGTAGCACAGTCTCTCCGAATAGAATCGCGCTTTCGCTACGCTCTCGCTACGATTGTACAGCGACCGTTGCGATCTTACTACGATCTTAGTGCGCTCTCACTACGCTTCTTCTACGACCTGATTTCGCCACGACCGCACCACGATTGTTTTGAACATGTTCAAAGTTGGCCACGCTCTTCACGATCTTGAAGACCTCACCACGACCGTGATACGACCTTACTACGATCTACACGATCGCACTACGATCATCAAAATTTACATTTTTTTCACAGATCGTAGTGCGATCGTGGCCTAGTTATATGATGTGGTTAGGTTTACGTCATTATATGATGTCGAAACGTCATTATATGATGTGATTTCATCGTCGTTATGGTCAATGAACATGATTACGATTAGAATGATTACTGTCTACGTCATAACTGATTCCGATCTGCTTCTGTAAACTATTAACCCGGCTCAAATATGTGTCTTTCACTAGCGAAAGTGCAATTTATAGGGAAATGAGACAATGCAATTTAACAAAATCAACGTTTTAAAAATTTCGGAGGAAGATTAAGATCAGATAATACAACAGCTAGTTGAAGAAATTCCCGGCTGTGGAGAAAAGATGAAAAGCATAGGCTCCGTGTTGAAGGTCGTACTTTGACCTATAATTGCTTCCTCTTACAAATTATGACTTGGATGGAGAGTTGTCTCAGTGGCTCTTTGTTTTATAGAATGTTATTGAATAATATACATTTTTTTTGTAAATCTGTAAATGGTAAGATGTATAATGTAGTATTGAATATGTTAAATGATATTAAATCTAGTATATCATATAATCTATGCTACTAAAGGCAGAGACCGATTTTATGGAGCCGCAACTCCTCTTAAACCATACAAAGTCGGAAATATTTGTGATATGACGTATACATGTAGTGTTTTTTACTTCTTTAATTTGTCTTTGAACCCATCTTTTTTTTCCAAAGAACACGCCAATTATGTGAGAAAATAACCAATTTTGGAGACCGCAAGCTTAGTCGACGTAGTGCCCGCGAAATGCGAAATGGTCATGTTGGGTAATTATAAAAAAAAAGAAGATGTGATATGATTGCCAATGAGACAACTCTCCAAAACATTTAATGGAGATTTTTTTAATTGCTAATAACCTTTGCAACTTGCGTATGTCAACAGATTTGGAGTAGCGTCAACGATTTCTGAGATACAAGGGGTTGATTCCTGATGAAGTATTTTAGATTTAGTTTTCGTCCGATTAGATTGGATTTTTTCCATTGTGGTACTCATTTTGAATCTTTTCGGTAATGTCAACGGATTTTACGTAGATGATACAGTTATTGAGTTAAAAGGTCCAAAAAAAAGCCCACTGAAAATCACACTTTGACACACTTTTTCCAATTTAGGGTATTTGATATTTGTATTTTCCAACCGAGATGAATGGGGAGACGACCGTCTTTTGAATTATGTTCCTCGTTTTCGTCTCTTTAAACAAAATTTGAATAAAAAGCATTAACATTGTCATTACTGTGTCCACCTTATTACTGTGTCATCACTCTTTGTTTCAACACTTGCCCACTCGCTGGCATCTCCGTGTATCATTGGTACAGCGGATATAGGTACTAGCCAAGCGGTCGTGATCGAATTTTGTTCTGACACGGTACGAAAATCTTTGTTTTGTTTACATAATAGCATTGTGTACTTCAATCTAAACATACTTGTTGTTTTAAGAAATGATTTGGTCGTAGGTTGGTGATTAGAGAAGTCTCATTATTTTCCCAAAACAAGAATGCTAACTAAAGACATGTGCAAATACTTGTCAAAGAAGTTGGCGCTCGTCTCATCCAATATGATTCTAAATTCATTGCAACTCTTTTTCTGATAGAAGGACACTGTGTGTGCGTAATAAGTATAGCTGTTTCAATAATTGGCATTGAAAACTTTTATAAATAGTTATTTTTCGATATTTTATTCCGACAAGAAGCGTTATGTATGGTGTATAGCTGACCACATAAATCCTTCTGTACGGTGCATAGTTAAAATGTACGGTATATAGTTTTTCACGCTTCGAAGTACCTATAAAGCTATATACGCTGTACCGATGATACACGGTGGTAATTATAATTCGGAATTCTTTGCTTGCTTGTGACAATGGTGTTCGACAAGGAGAAAACTTATCACCATACCTATTTTATTTCCTTTTGATTGACTAAAATAATTTCTTAGTGAGTAAAAATTTTACAGGACTTAACAGAACTATACCAGAAGATCTGGAAAGAGAATTAGAAATATATCTTAGGTGTTTTGTTATATTGTTTGCAGATGACACGGTTTTGTTGGCTGAAACAGCATAGGGAAATCTCAGTATTCTTCTTTTCCCATGGGAACTGTAAAGTTCCGATGGGAACTATAAAATTCCCATGGGAAAGTACTTTTTCCGATGGGAACTTTAAGTTTTCCCATGGGAACATCGAATATATACTTTTAATCAGCTGTGGCGGCAACAGTGACAACGGCGACATGATGGGACATATGGGGATTTTTTATTTATTATTATCTATCACTTGGGCAAAAAATATTTTTGATATCTTGTAAACCGACAAAGTCAGATTTGCCAATTCTGGAATTGCAAATTTGTCCCGCACAGTGTTACCTGCAGACTCAACTGAATGCTTTCCATGATTATTGTAAGGCAGCAACCATTTGATTTACTGGGGGGGGGGGGGGGCTATGGATTTTTTTTCTGGAAAAACTTTTTTTTTTGCCTGCGGCGAAAAACAATCTATTTTTTTTCGCAACAAGTCGAAAACAATTTATTTCTTTCAATTTTAGCATTAATTACATATAGTGGCAGCTGAGGATGAAACAAACAAATTTTTTTCTCAGAATCAAAAACAAATTATTTTTTTCTCCAAAAACGTAGCCCCCCCCCCCCGAAAATCAAATGGTTGCTGCCTAAGGCTTGGGGCTTGGAACTTGAAAGTACAGTTGACAAAATCAAAATCAAAGTCTTAGTGTTTTGTTTTGGACGGATTCCAAAAAATCTCCGATTTTCTTACAATGATACTAACATTGAGATGATAAAAGAATATAACTATTTGGGATATTGTTGTTACTAAAACGAGAAATTTTAATATGACAAAAAACATTTATCCAATAAGGCCTTAAAGCCATGTACGAAAACATGAGAATGGGAAGGATGTATCAGCTTTCTGTAAAATGTCAAATTGATCTTATTGACAAAATTATCAAGCCCTTGGTGGTGTATGGGTGCGAAGTATGGGGTTTTAGATTTAATAATTATGTATTAGAAAAGATTTATTTAAAATTCTGTAAATTACTTTTAAATCTGAAATCCTCAACACCAAATTATATGGTGAACTCAAAACTGTTACCTGTATAAAGCAAAGATTGTTAGACCAGTTTTTCAGTTTCGGAACTGTAATTCGCTAGTCCAAAATTCGTCAAAAGCTATTTATTACAATTTTTAAAGAAAAACCAGGAATTTGAGGAATATTTTAATATTTTGAACTTAAAACATGACGTTATTTTCCGTCGATTTTGAATGACTAATAACAAACTGCCGATAGAAACAGGAAGGTGGTAAAATGTATTAAGATAAAACCATGTTTGTCATTAATGTAACAATCGACAAATTGGAGACGAATATCACTTTCAAAACGTAAAGCGTATTTATCCTCCAATTTTATACAACGACATGATACACTACAGTTAAAACTTTTAGTTTAAGTTTCTTGTGTAGATAATTCGGAGTTTAGTATGACGTCCATTATCACTGAACTAGTATACATATTTGTTTAGGCCAGCTGAAGGACGCCTGCGGATGCGGAAGTTTCTCGTTACATTGAAGACCCATTGGTGGCCTTCGGCTGTTGTCTGCTCTATGGTCGGGTTGCTGTCGCTTTGACACATTCCCTATTTCCTTTCTCAATTTTATTTGAACTTATGTCGAGTACTCGAAACCCAGTCCTGAAGAAGCTTTGTTCATTTATAACACGTGCGTTCGTCCTCCAGCTGGCTTAGTACTTTTGAAACCTCTCTCTCTTGTTTTGTATATATTGTAAATAGTTGTTATCGTTATCTCTGTATACTGATGTCATACATTGACGTTATGTGAGATTACATATATAGATTTAGAAGCCATAAGTATACCGGTATGGATGATTGATTGACTGTTATTTAGCGCCACTTTCAACACTGTCTTGCTTTTTCGTGGCGATGAGTTTATATTGGTGGAGAAAGCCGAAGTGCCCGGAGAGACCCCCTGACCTTCGTTTAGAAAACAGACAATTCTGGTCAATTAAGATTGGAGTCAAGCTAACCTGCCACGTGCGGGGTTAGAACTCGCACACCTACGTGTTGACATGCTAGTGATATAGTAGTTCGACTACTTATAAAAAAGAAGATGTGGTATGACTGCCAATGAGACAACTCTCCACAAGAGGCCAAAATGAAACCAAAATTAACAACTATAAGTCACCGTACGGCCTTCGACAATGAGCAAGGCCCATACCGCATAGTCCGCTATAAAAGGTCCCGAAATGACAATGTAACCACTCGACCACCGAGCGCCCATCCCTTTCATCCGAAATGGATTAAAGGAGATATGGAATATGTGCATTACACTTGCGTTCAGCTTTTAATTATGTTTTTTTGTGCATATATTTCACAGTTTCAACTATAAATGATAATGGGTGGATTATTGACGTCCAGCGGCAAATTGATATGCATATTCGTACAAGAACATATTAATGTGATATGAATATTATAACCCTGCTTTGTACTAGACCGACACCCTGAGCCGAATTTTTAACATGCTAGTTCAAAAGGTAACATTCCGAAGGAAGACATGTCATCTTACTCGGACACATTATTCTGATTCCAAGCCGACCAGCTTTTGCTCTTAATCCTTAATCCCGCGTGCTTAGCAGGGAAGCAGCATGCAAATATGAATTTTAAAGTATTTGGTTTTGACCCGGCCGGGGTTCGAACCCACGACCTCCCTCACTCAAGACGAACATGCTACCACGAAAGCACCACCACTAGACATGCAGAAACCCGCAATATAAAAGGTTTCATATACTAGTATACACCTCTAGACTTAATAAAACAGGACCATTGAATTTTTTGTGTGTGTGGGGTGGGGGGGGGGCAAGTTTTTTTAATTGTTTAATTCTAAATTTCATGAAAGATATTTTATCTATTTCAGAAGGGAAGCAAAATAGTTTGTTTCCATTTAAAATGAAGGACAAATAAAACATGTTATTTTTTATAAATGTCAAACAAGGAAATACACGTGCTCCTTCCCACACTAAAGTTGGTGTCTAACACATTTGATTAATATATAATGTACAGATCATCTGTTTAAGCTTTGGATACAAGGATCTGACAACACTTCATTTTACTTTCTGTCCTTGTATATATTACATCAGCCAATGAAATTTCAGCCTTCAAATTTTTGAAAGTGTGTATCAATCCGACAAAACTAGAGAATCCCAATGGTCTTGAATTGAGCGTTTTTAGATCGGCGTAAGGAAAACTTGAACACACAAGATCTGTACATAATCTAATCAGATTGGTGTCAAAATGAACTTACAACACTGCATTTATTTATTGTTTACTGAGACCTGTTGTTCACTTATAGATGGAGAGTTGTGTTTTGAATTTTTCAAAGTGAAGATTCACGGCAGCGTAAAAAAAAAAATAGTGCAACGTGTCTGAATATACTCTATAGTAAAGGTACGTTTTGGGCAATTTTGGCTTTTCAGAGTTTTGTTGTTTTATTGGCTATTATCTTGATAACTAAAAATAGAGAAACCTTTTCTTGCAAGGTATAGACAAGAACATATATAATCAAGGTACTGAAGTATGATAGTTGTTTGCGAGTTCAGGGAACTTAGTTTGGATTTGCCGTTTGTTTTTTATTAATATTTGCCACACCTTCATCAATATTAGCTTCAGATGAAAAAATCTATGCTAGAAGAAATTATTGAAACTAAATATTCAGGTTTTCACAATTCAGGTTAGCGGAACGAGGCGTAAAGATTGATGCCTACGGATGACGAAGAATTCGCCATAACATTATACCGCGGCAAATTTATAACTATATAAGATTGAATGCCACCTTTCCACTCCAAAAAATGATAAAATGAAAGGCCCCTTTATTTCTTCCTATCCCCTCTTTTTTTGGTTACAAATGACCGGTCCCTTATATGAGCCATGACCCTATCAAAGTCCGATTTTCCCCATTCTTTTGTGTCTATCTTGAGAATGTATAAAGAGAAACTCAAACAGCTAAAATGATCAGAAAAGCAATATTTACATAAATGAACATACTAGAATTCGTGTATCAACTTCGTAAAGAAAAAATGCTAACGTTAGGTATACCAGAAATTGACAATTATAATGCCTTCCCACGTTAAATCGATCATTTAGCATGACATCAACGAATTATTTCTTAAATTTGATAACCTTAACCGTATGTATATTATTGTAGACTCCGTATGTTCATTATTGTAGACCCGTCGATTTAAACAAAACTTTGCAATTCATATATATTTTGACAATTTTCCAACAATATCAGATGTGATTTTTTGCATCTTAAAACGAGGTACTAACATGACAAGGTTTATTTCTTTTAAGTCTGAACCATTTTCCAAACGGTAGCTACAGATTTCAGCCTAATTAGGAGTTACTCCGCAGAAGCAGATCGAAATCAGTTATGACGTAGACAGTAATCATTCTAATCGTAATCATGTTCATTGACCATAACGACGATGAAAGCACACAATATAGAGGCTTGTTTAGGGGTATCAATATCCCATATCCCATTAAGTTTTATCCCAATATCACGTATCCATATAATGTCTACCCCTAATTATCCCAATAATTATTTTTTACAAATATCCCATATCCCATAAACTATTTCGAAATATCCCAAAAAATCATTATAAATTCATTCCCAAGCCCATTTTTTTCCTCATCATCACAACGTCAACAATTTTGACTCTGGGAAAACAAACTGTGTTAAAGGAAATCTAGTGCATACTTATAGTGTTAAATAAGAATATACAATGTATGTATCCAAAAGAAGAAGTGTTCCATCTTAGAGCCTTGTATAACAATCTCTTTTATGTGATGTTAAACGATAAATTTAGTGTAAGGGGTCTAATTTCAGACTTTTGTTTTAATTGTTCAAACCGTGATGCATATGACTGTAAAATATAATTTTGATAGCATTCTTCTTTCATTGATAAGAAACTTCATTCTACACGTTAACCTATGTTGGAAAGAACAGAAGGACGCAACCCTGTCTCTTGTCCAAGATTGCTCTGACATCAAACGGCTGTTTTGCCAGACAAGCTGAGACTGTGGGACGTCAGAGCACGTCCATATCAAAAAGTAGATATTTAGCATGCAAGTTCAATAACTCAAAATTTAACACAAGAAAGCTTTCTGCTAATGTACCTACATTACACTTAACTGTTGCAATATTTTTACAGCAGGCAAAATTTTCACAGCCCTTGTTTTGCAAAGAAATAACACAACATTTGACTCTGTGATCTTGAACTTTATGAATTACATAGATCCCACTATTTTTGTTACTTTTTTTTAATTTCCTTCCTCACAACACCAGTAATTGAAAGACAATATATTAATTTACATTGATTATTTAGTAATTATTCGTTATTAACATAGTTCATACAGCGAAATATCTACTTTTTGATATGGGACGTGATCTGACGTCCCTCGGCCCCAGCTTGTCTGGCAAAACAGCCGTTGCACATCAGAACAATCTGTAAAACGTGGAGACCTCTGAAAATCCTCGCCACGCCACGTAAAAAATAAGAGGTAAAACACTATAAAATATCCTGTAATTATATAAAGCATCAAAACAAATGAAAACATTGACAACAATAAGGCTTAACTCATCAGATGGATACATCTAACAAAAATCTATGATTATTTCAAGAAAATTATCAATGCATATGAGCATATAATATAAAAAAAAATTGGGTATGATTGCCAATGAGACAACTCTTCACAAGAGACCACGTGACACAGAAATTAACAACTATAGGTCACCGTACGACCTCCAACAATGAGCAAAGCTCATACCTCATATTTAGCTATAAAAAGACCTGAAATGACAAATGTAGAACAATTCAAACGAGAAAACTAACGGCCTAATTCATGTATAAAAAAAAATGAACAAAAACAAATATGTAACACAGCAACAAATGACAACCACTGAATTAAAGACTGTTAGCGGGATCCCAACCCTCCCCTTAACCTGGGACAGTGGTGCAACATAAGAACGAACTATACAAATCAGTTGAAAAAGGCGTAACTCATCAGATAGATACAAATAGAAATACATCTAACAAAAACAGAGAGTGGACGTGACCGAGTACTTGTACATCCCATCAACAAAAAGACACTAAGTACAGATTTGAGAGTACTTGCAGTTACTGACAGCTAGTTCAAAGCCTATTACAACTAATAAAAAGTAATGCATCTGAGACTAAATTATCAATCATTACACATCCAACATCCAATGGCAGGTGAACAACATCTCCGTAAAAATGAGGATGTGCTATCCCGTTTGAAATAAAAAAATTCTACAGGTAGAACCAAACTTCAAAACCAAATCTAGAATTTAGTAAAGATTTGAAGTGATTTGTGGTAACTTAATCCCTGACCTAATATTATTTACCACTAATACATAGATTTCGGTCATTAAAATCCAAAACGTTACAACAGACACGGGCATAGCGGAGGTGTTGTGATATACAAACACTGTAAAATAGTGCCAAAGGAACATCACCATCCAAAAACGGAAAATTAACAATAAGGAACGAAGTATGGAAAGCAAAACAAATACTTTCAAAATTATCAGTACACATGAGCATATAAATATCGAAAATAGATCAATACTTTTCGCTTGATTTTGGATGACTTTTAAATAAAACGACCATTAACTCAATTAAAATCAACAAAGCACTAAAATTACCTTTAATATTAAACTTTTTGGGGCAATTTTATCAAGTGAGATGTAAATATTTCTGTACTTAACTTTTAAATTCAACTTATTGTTTTTCATGTTGAAAATTCAATATCCTTATAAATGCATCAATATCCCATATCCCATTTACTTTTAGGACAAATATCCCGTATCCCTAAAATTAAAATGGCAAATATCCGTATCCCAATATACCCTATACAAGCCTCAATATAATGACGTTTCGACATCATGAAATGAAGTAAATAAAACCACATCATATAAGATTACAAGCACATAATATAATGACACAAACACATAATATAATGACACAAACACATCATATAAAGATGTTTGCACATAATATAAGGGAAACTGCACATCATATAATGATATGTACACATCATATAAGTATATTTGCACAGCATATAAGTATATTTGCACATCATATAAGGATCTTTGCACATAATATAAGTATACTTGCACATCTTATAAGAATTTTTGAACATCATATAAGAATGTTTGCACATCGTATAAGTACATTTGCACATCATATAAGTATATTTGCACATCATATAAGTATATATGCACATCATATAAGTATATTTGCACATCATATAAGTATATATGCACATCATATAAGTATGTTTGCACATCATATAATGATGTTTGCACATCACATAAGGATATTTGCACACCATATAAGGACATTTGCACATCATATAAAGGTGTTTGCACATCATATGATGACAAGTGCACATCATATAAAGGTAAATGCACATCATATAATGAAAAATGAGCATAACAAGACAGTGTTGGCGTTCCATAGTAATACTTACAGTAAATGGGGTGTCATATTCATGCTGATAATTGCGTGCGACAAAACAAAAACAAGACTACTTATTTTATGTTGTAGATGTTTACACAAAACTATCTATTTGCATTTTATGATTGATGAGCACACACAATGTTTTTGTGATGTATGTTTTGGCATGTTGAAAAGGAAATCTGAAAAGTTTAACATAACACTGTATCGGGCACTGTATCACAACTGGTTACAATTGTAGACATTTCTGCCAATAGAAATTGGTCAGAAGTTTATAATGAAAATGGTGATGACGAAAAAAGCTTAAAGTGGTAAAGATGGAGAAACATTTTCACAAAATATTTTAAACCACTGAGAGGTTTAGGAAAATTCCATCACTTCAGATTTACCAATAAGGAAGTAGGAGTCGTATTTAATCACCCGGAGAAAAGACTGGTCCTTGTAAAGGAAAGGACAAACCTACCAGAGTCGCTCACGACACTTCCAGAAGTTATTCATCTAGCGGGGCTAACAGAAGAAAGAAGGCGTTTACAACGAAGTCCGTTTTTTTTAAATAGATTTAAATCCCGACATCCCGAAATTCGAAAAAGGAATTCCCGGATCCCGAAAGGGTCAATCCCTAAATTCCGAGCTTAAAAACACCCGATCCCGAAGTCCCGATATAGGTTCTACCCCCCTCCTTAGTATTAGCAAAACGAATATAAACAGAACTCAATTCGAGTTTTTTTGTTTTTGATTTTTGGGCATTTTGTCGATTTCTACCCAATGGGGCTCATTTGTATTCATGTCTGGCTTAACATTGATATCCAAAAATTGATTGATTATTGAGTACATAAAGACCATGATAAAGCAGAAATAATTATAAAATGCAAAAGGAAATGCGGAATGTGTCAAAGCGACAACAACCCGACCATAGAGCAAACAACAGCCGAAGGCCACTAATGGGTCGTCAATGAAGCGAGAAACTCCCGCACCCGGAGTTGTCATTCATCTAGCCTCTTGAAAAATATGTAAACTAGTACAGTGATAATTGACGTCATACTTAACTCCGAATTATACACAAAAAACTAAAATTAAAAATCACACAAGAGTAATAACATGAACAAAAGCCAGAGGCTCCTGATTTGGGACAGGCACAAAAATTGCGACGGGGTTAAACATGTTTATGAGATCTCAACCCTCCCCATACCTTTAGCCAATGTAGAAAAGTATTGTTATACGCACATTAAAATTCATTTCAAGGGAAGTCCGAGTCCGATGTCAGAAGATGTAACAAAAGAAAATAGATAAAATGACAATAATACATAAATAACAACAGACTACTAGCATTTAATTGACATGTCAGTTCCAGACCTCAATTAAACTGATTGAAAAATTATGTCATCATCATATGAATATCAGGCACAATCCGTCCCGTTAGGAGTTTAGTATCATATTATCATAAAATATATGAGAAGAACATAACCCGTGACATGCCAACAACTGTTATCTTTTAAATAGATGTGTTTAGTTCCGATGCAAAGACCCTATAAATGAATCAATATTAAAGCCAAAATATGCAATCTTAATGCCCTGACAACAGTATCGTAACTATATCCCTTCTTTGACATTTTTGTGCTTTGTAAAGAATATTACCATAAAAAATTGGATGTGAAATACCTGAACGTATAAGATGTCTGCATGTTGAGTTATATTTACGAATTATTTTCTTATACCGATGATAAAATTTAGTAAAATGTTTTGACTAGTTTGTGATTTCGAAAACCCTGGTGTAATATTTTTTTAGTAATACATAAATTTCTCTCGCTAAAATCTTATACGTTGTTTCATACATATAGATAATTGTATAGTTGAGTAAAATGAGTAATAAAAAAAGTCCAGAAGAACATTGAATTCGCAAAAAAACCTGAAACATTTACCTCACGTGTTCTAAAAAAATATAAGACAACCTTGTCCATTTATCTCAAATATTTTGTAATAACCTCTTCATTGCTCTTACTGACGAATTTGCTATTTTTAGTTAGTTAAGAATAAATAATATATATTTGTTTTTTTTATGAAATAACTTATGTCTCTGCATTCAAGTAATTATTTAAAAATGCACACAATTTGAATAAGTGACACACAATCTTCAATCTCTATAAAAGATAAGTTTATTTTTTCTCTAAATAATGGTATTACTTTTGTTCTTTATAGTATTTTATTTACCGTCTTTTTTTCATAAGTGAAAATATATATGTATATCAGCTAATCCTTCAAAGATCAGTCAGGTGTATGCAGCACTTGTCGTGTTGATACCAATATTTATCAGCGTCTGTAATTTAAAAGGGAACAAATTTTCATTAACAAAGATCTTAACATTGAATGTCAAACAGAGGAATATATATCAACTTTAAATAGTGGAAATGGATAACGAGAACACGAGTGAAGACATTGAATTTTAGTATTTGTATAAAAAAGGTTCAAATTCATATGAAAGTACAAGGTTCAAATGTGCTTAGATAACAGATTCAAGTTTGAAATGGAATGTTTGTGTGAAAGCAGTATTATTTTTCACAGATTTATAATTTCCCTATATTATAAAAAAATATTGACACTTGTCTCAAAGTTCACAGTTGCACCTGTATATAATAACCTATAAGCACCCATGCACCCACACTGTAAATATCTGTGTACATATTTGCCTAAGCATTAAACCCATATATCCCAAGTGTGAGTGCTCCGATACATATATATATCAGAGGAAAATACCTGTAGAGAACAGAACATTGGGTTTCTTCCCCTTACTTACATTCTTATTGAAAATCAGGCTGATTTTCGTTGTTAGAATAAACATAAAAGTAAATATACGCAGAACTTCTGAAGAAGAATAGTTGCCTTCAACAGCAATTATAGTGTATGCTTCTTTTTCTTCTCGTCTCCAAATGAGTCTCCTTTATAAGGAGCACCACCATGAGTTACGGCGTATAAAGGTTGACATTTGGAGCCTGTATCGGTACAGATTAATTTATTTTACTTTTCAAGCTTCGCCTCAAAAACTTGCAAAGTAAATATTTTTTCATAAAAATTCTCAAATTGCTCGTTGACCCCAATTTGTGGAGTCCAACAAAAATCCGTAGAACAAGATATCAAATTGGTGTGGCCTAATATACAAATATTCCGATCACTAATAATAAAGCTTATAAAATATCTTACCAATGCAGTGTATTTATCTTAATGCTAAAGGACGTATCCACATACATCTAAAAAAAAAATTATTAACATATGCTAAGTTTTACTTGAAATAGGAAAAAAAGTTTTCTTAACATATGGACATGCCACTTAACTATATACATGATATATGGTCCGAGACCACAATTATATCGTAGTGCATTTCTTTTAGAACATAAATGAAAATTTTAAAAATCCCACCTGCGCTTTCTCAATGAAATTTACAAAGTGTTTTACTACTTTTGGGACAAATTATTATATCAAAATTATAGAAAACTTCATCGGCTCTAACTCAAAATATGGACAACTTTAGGGCGTCTTGAAATCTTTTGACAGCTTCCGAAATGCTAATTTTTAACCTTTTTCAGCTGGAACAAATCACTACTTTCATTTAAAATTCTGGACCCATATTTTTTTACAGTGTAATTTTACCCCCCTACTTGCAATTTGATGCATTAAACATGGACAAATAAATTTGGAAGGGGTATACAAATTAATGGCAAGTAACCCACTGTGAACACTAGGGACTATATTCGTGGACAACGAAAATCAAGGGACAATTGTGGTCTCAGACCATATGCCTGTTAACGGTAAACTTTGTTGTTCCACACTAGAGTTGGCCGCGTTTATAAACTCAAGATATGGTAAATCCATGTTACAAATGGGACAAATATAACAGCTGTCATTCCTAGTTGGTAAATTTACATAAAATAAAACATAGTTAATTACAAGATGTTGTTAAAAAACAAAAATGAATCCCTTAAACACATAAAAACATACATAGATTACTCATCAATAACACAGTAATGAATGTATGTCTTATACGTCATTTTGATCTTCAATCATCTGTTAAGTCTAAAACATAAAACGTTAATTGTTTTGTAAGAGTTACTGTATTCATTATTTAACCAATTTTTGTAAGAGTTTTGTAAGAGTTAGAGTTATATTTTTTTAGTTTTGTTTTTGTTTTATTGTTATGATGATCAATGTTTGTCCTGTTTTTGATGGCAGTCAACCCAGGGGTATTCAGTACCTTTCCAGACAATTCCTTTGCCGTTTATTTATTTATTTCAGTGCAGGAAAATTGTCGGAACAGTACTATATTTAACTAAGATGATACGTTACAAAATGAGTTGAAAGACTTAATTATGTTAAACATGTAATATTCAACTTTTAATACCTGTTCTGATCAATGCAAAATGCCCATTTTAGTTCAAAATTGGTTGAATATTGAATACAGTAATTGTTTTATTCGGATGTTTTAACTTGAGGATTTTCCAGGCGAATGTAATTTTTTTTCTATGGCTGAAAGAGCTACTGAAATGATATCAACATGTAGTAATAAAAATTGATATCCCTTGTTATATGGATTTGTTTACTCCGAGAAATTCATATATTTACCTGAGGGTATCACTAAAATACTGGGAATGTGATGGGTTTATTGAAGTTGTTAATGTTCTCCTAGATACTATTTATGTGTGTTTCGGCAACAATATAATCGACAGGTTTTACGTATCCCCACTTATTGCGCCCCTTTAAAAACAGACTTGTTTTTGTACTCTCATGAATTATAGTAAATGACCAAACTTAGTAATCCGGCCGATCGGTGAAAAAAAATGCTCAAATAATGAGGAAAGCACCATATTTTGCATGATGGTACATTTTTGTGCACTGAGCAATATTAGCTATAAACCTACTATCAATATTTAATATGGCGGGTTTTTTTCTCAAGATGGCCGCCATACATTCTAAACCATTTTCAGCATATTTGAATGACTTTGTGTGCTTAGAAAAATTTTGTAATGGTTTATCTTTGAAATTCAAAACGGCGGCTATTTTCAAAATGGCCACCTTGAAAAAAAAGAAGCAAATATTCATGATCGAAAATTGACCTGAATTTAAGCATTTTATTAAAGTATAGTGTCACTTGATCTCTGTTCCAGTTCTGTCCTTATGATTTTGTCTGGCTTGTCATTTCATATACAAAGAAGAACCTATCATAAAAAACTGCAGTAATAGCATTACAAGCTGTAATATTGTTTGTCTTGTGTCACTCATAAAAACTGTGATTTGAGATTTATCTACCCAAGATATTATTCAGTGCCTATCTTATTTCATGGGTCGCAATATTGAAATTTGATATTGATATATTATTCTGTGATTTGAGAATTGTATAAAGACATATCAGTGAAATGACAGGAATTAAGGACTCCAAGGACAAGAACATTGAAATGGCAGAAATTGAATCACTTGGGAATATGAAGAAACCCAAAGATGAAGACACTTTAACAGAGGACAACTTAGAAATGACAATTCAACAATTGTTCCAAAATTTTTTAGCAGGTAGGAAACATAATACTCAAAGAACTGCTGAGGTGGACCGCAATATAAAACAGAGCGAAGCGCGAATTGATAAAATATGTGTTGGTCTCATTACAATACAAGCTGAACAGAAAGAGGCAACGATTATTGATAATGAACAGATGGGAGTAATATCTCAGCAACTTCAGCTGTCTGAAAACAGGATATACTACAAGGCTAGCAGTAAGCGCTTGGCAGAATGACAGTCAGACTAATGAAAAATTCAGTGTTGTGGTGAGACGGATGGACAAGCTGACAACAACTGAGGAAAAGCACAGTTCAATTTTAAAGTGCATTTTAACAGCAGAGTACTTTCCAACAAATGGCATCTGTTGTAGGTGAATAAGTGGATAAGAGAAATAAAGAAATTAAAATTCCTGCAATGGACACATCATCTAAGCCAAATTTGACCTTAGCCAGTACCAAGCAAGTACACCAAAAGTGCATAACAAACTCCCTGCCTTTGATTTTTCCCCAAATAGTTTGCATGAACCATCAGCCACACCAACTCTGTTGACGTTAAATTTGGCGTCTTTACCTAAAGTCGGAAGTCCTATGGCAGGGCCCTTGGCCCTACATGAGACAGTTCAAATTATTCAACAACAACATACATTTAAGAACACACTAGAAACCTCTAGTACTGATCAAGGATACCAGAAAATGGCGTATGTGTCTTCATACGCACACTTACCACCATCTATGAGTCAATCATATTTGGTTCAGAGCAGCCCACCATTACAGAAACAATTGGCTGCATGTGGATCATATCAAGTTTCTCAAATGCTGACTGCAGTGCCTACTAACAGTACTATCCCTGTCGAGTTAATTGCAAATTAATTCAATTATGACAACCTCGTAAGCTCCTGGAGCTCAAACAGGCTTGCCACAACAGCAAGCTGACTCCACAGGTCGATCCAGGAAAGGGCAGAGGAAACCAAAATAGCGTGGCAACAGCTCTTTTCAGACTCCTCTCTATATGTTGCATTTCTGTAAATATTGACAATGCAATTTCCCATAAGAACTGCTTTTTTGGCTAAAACTGTACCATTTTTACTATGAAGTTTTGAAAAAAATCCTATCCTAGAATTGAAAGTTCATATGCACTACAATGTTTTCAAAGGTCAAAATAAAGGGCTGTGCGGCATATTTTCAACGTTTATATGCCCTGAACTTCTCAGAGTTTAAACTAAAACTATTTTTCTCAACTACTCTTACCTCGAATGTAGGGTTACCACAGATTTCTATATAAACAATATGCTCATGTATATTTACTAGTAACACTCCCAATGTATGTCTCTGTGAGATGCAACACAGAGAGCATAACTGGGAACCAGTATGTAAACACAATTATTTTCTATGAATATTCTAGATCTCCCTAAAAGAGGCGTGGTTTGAGAACAGCTGTATTTACAAAGTGCAACCTATATATATAAACATTTATTCAAATAGAAAACTCTCTAAAATCAGTTGTCTCACATCAATACTCATTTATCAGAATTATAGCCTTAAAGAATCACTGTATATACCCTAAGTTTTTCTTTACTCTACATTTTATACCCCCTCCCCTGTTTCAAATTAAAAAAAATTGAAAACAAGACTTTAATTATTGCCACAAAGGTGCCACAAAGGTGCATATTTTTTTACATAAAATGTCTAGAACCTGTTTAAAACTGTTTTGATAACATATTGACAGCATATCAGAATACTGCAAATGTAATGTTAAGCAGTCAATCATTACAACATTCAAGATTATATGAAGTATCCAATCCTGCCTCTGTCTCCAGTCCACATCTTACTGTATTTGTCTATTTGTCAATTAAAGTTCACATTTTCTGCCTCACATGGTCAATTTAGAATTCTAGTCACAACAGTATCATCTGTAACCATATATTTGACACAATTTGGATAATATATATACTAGAAATGTTCAAACAAAGTCATATTTGCAATAGTTGTATGTATGCAGATACCAGTCTGAGATATAAATTCACTTAAAATGTTATAGACATTACTGCTAACATCTGTTTTTTGCATAATTTCCAAGACCAGTTATTGATTTCTATAAAAATAACGTTAAAATCATAAAATCATAGCATTTACAAGTTAAATTATTATCTTTTTATTTTTTTTTAATGTGGATAATATATTTTATTGCACTCTATTGCTGTTAACAATTTACTTAGTGTACAGCATTGCACTAAGTATCCCTGATATGTTAGTTATTAGGTATCCAGGGAGAATATCTAATAAAAGTAAATTGATGTTACATTACAATATTACAATATTTTAAACGATTACATATTTACCGGAGAATTTCACTTCCGTCCGATGGTGGTTTTTAATATTAGATAAATGTGCATTATTTTGCCATCATCATCTTTGTGATTTGGATAAATATAATTCATAATACTTAGACAATTTGTCTAATTTAAAAGGTAAGTTGACCATAATTTTCGTGATGTTTTGAATCATAATCGAAGTTTTAACTTAATTGAAAACTGTGGTATTTTTAGACTAAGATCATATATCTAAACTACCCAGGTAAACATGATTATACACAATATCAGATTGTACAACACAAAGTTGTCAAAATCAAATAAAATAAATAGTAAAAGAAGTTAAAAAAAGTGTGTATTAAACAATATTGAATAATATATTTTCATTTTTTTTAACATGTGTTAGATGTTAAAGTACATTATTGTCACCTGACATGTTCAAGTCATGTGACCTCAGGGATATTTATTATTATTTATGATCATTTATATGTAGTTTAGGGTTTTTATGATCAATTTACTGTTTTTTCTTTTAATTACATTATTGACTTCAACTATATATTTTATTTCTGCCTTGAATATTTTAAAGATATCTATTTTTGTTCTCTTTGAGTCAGAGATGTAATATGATTTGTAGATAGAAAAAAATATTACAGTCAAAAGGAAGTTAATTTCATAGTAAGCTTCATCATTTATTTTATATCCTACTATAAGATTTTCTATATTAGAAATGCTTTCATTGAAACCTATAAATTTAAGAAGGTTGAATATTTTTGATATAAAATCACTGTAATAAAAATATAAATGTTCATAATCTTCTTTTATACTGCAATGATTACATTTATTATCTGTGAGTATTTTCCATTTTACTAATACATCATTGCATGGAAGTATATAGTGAATTAATTTCCATCTAAACATTTTCAGTTTATTGTCAGGTAAGTAGTTAAAAATGAAGTTGAAACAATTTTCTAGTTTGAAGTAAAGGTTTTTGGCTAACAATTTTTCCCACATTATAACTTTTATAGGTTTGTCTGGTTTGTTTTCATTTATAATAATGTTATAAATTTGTTTTGTACTCATTTTAGAATTAATTTCTTTATTAAGCATGATTTTTAGGCTATTTATAGTTTTATGAATATTAACTTTAGTTTTAGTTGAATTATCTTGATTTATTATGGTAAGCCATTGATTTAGTATTGCTTTTTTAATGCAGAATATCTGCCTGATCCAATCTTGTTTATTTTTTAGTTTAGAAAGTATATATGTTTCTGAAATTTGACCTCTATCATCTATGATATCATTTATGAAAAACAAATTGCTTTTTACCCACTCTTCAAAAAATAAACATTTTCCATTTAGTCTGATAAAATTATTTCCCCATATAAATTGTTTTCTTATTTGTAGAAAGTCATGTGGATATGATGACCCACCTCCTTTAACACTTATCCAAGTTTTAATTAATTCTTGGTAAAATTCTGGAACACTTTTGAAAATTGTTTTATCTAGATCATTTATATTTTTTAGATTCATTAGAAATATGATCAAGTTATTACCAAATTTATTTAAATAAAATCTTGGTATAACTGTCCAATTGTCCATTTCGGTATTAAATAATTTGTTTATCCAGCCTATGTGTATGGATTTTATAAAAATGTCAATGTCTATCATTTTAAGTCCCCCTTTTTTGTACTCTGTTGTAAGATTTGATCTTTTAATTTGATCTCTTTTACCATTCCATATAAAATTGTATATGAGGGTTTTAAATTTTTGTAACGAATCTTTTGGTATTACAGTATTTGATGCTATATATGTTAAGTTTGGTAGAATTAAAGATTTAGTTACTATTATTCTCCCTAATATACTTAGTTTTCTTTTCTTCCAATTTGCTATTATTTTTTCACAATATTTGTTTTTCAATATTAAGATTTTGACATTCTGATTTATTGTGTCCAAAATAAATTCCCAAACTTTTGATAGGTTTATTACTCCAATTGATATCTTCATATTTTTCTTTGCAGTGCTTTAATTTGCCAAGCCATATTCCTTCAGTTTTAGTTCTATTAAGTTTGAGGCCAGAGAAGTCACCAAATGTTTCAATTAAATTTAATGCAGCTGTAATGTCCTGTTTAGAATGTAGGAACAGAGTAGTATCGTCTGCTAGTTGACATATTTTTAGGGTATTAGTGCTGCTTTCTAGCTTAAATTCTAATCCTTTAATATTTTTATTTTCTCTTATTTTTATAGCCATTATTTCTACAGCAAGAACAAAAAGTAACGATGGGTCTATAGCTGAAAACAGAGGGTATGCAACCATGTACTACTGTGCAAAGTTTCATGCTTTCCTCATCAAGTGGTTAATTCTGCTCTATATCTGCACCAATCAGCCGGACTACAATAATGACCCGTCTAAATTGCATTTAATTGATAATTTCAACAACACTTACCGTTATCTTGATAAAACAATTTCGTTAAATACTCAAGAGAAGCGTAATACACTGCCGCAATTTACACAAAGGAACTTAATTTAATTCAATCAAATTTAAACGGTAACATCTGTCCTTTACTAGAACTAGATATTTCGGTTTTACACGGGAAACTTTATACTAAAATTTACAAAAGCAAGGGATTTCGCTATCATACATTACTTAAAACATTTGCTAAATGTTTCATAGATGTAAAGGTTTGGTTTTGAAGTTTGGTTGTATATGCATATGATATGAGCCTAGAAGACCGAAAGGCACATGGAGAAGAGATATAGCAGCAGAGATAAAAAGACATGGTTACACCTGGAATCAAATAGAAAAAAATCGCGAAAGATAGAATTAGTTGGAGGTCCCTTGTTGATGCCTTATGTGTTAAAGAACATAAAGAGGATTAAGTAAGTAAAAGCATATGATATGGAGAAAACTTATTATACTGCAAACAGCTATTTTACTATACAGATAAAGCTATACGTTAGTTTTATACGTCAATGACATCAACTAACCTATTAGCCCCGCCTACTTACCAGAACTACAGGGTTCAATATCGAAGCGGCTACGAGTACTACGTAGTTTTTTACTATTGAGCGTGTAGCTATAGTTTAGTAGTTACATAGATATTGATAGCAGCTACGTAGCGTAGCTGCTACGATGTTGAACTCAACCCGGTATTTCACTATGATCAACAATGTCATGTCACTAGAACATATTAAGAGGGTCCCCTTGGGCAAGGAAAGTAATTAGAGTGCCAAAAATAATTTTAAAGAATTGAACAATGTAAATAATGCAAATGTGTTAAAGAATTGTGGTGATAATCATTTTAATGGACAAAACGACTATAATACGTTTACGAAATTGAAGTGTATTTATACAAATGTCGATAGCTTTATAAACAAGATCGATGAATTTGAATTACGATTTATGAACAATGAAGTAAACCCAGATAGAATTATGGTTACAGAAGTTCTTCCGAAGAACAGTAGATATGGAGTGAATATTTCAGAATTAGCATTAGAGGGTTATGACATTTTCCCAGAAAATTTTCAACCAAATAGTGGTCGAGGTATAATAATGTACACCAAGCAAGAGCTGCAAGCAGTAGAGATAACTTTTAAACACGACTTTAAGGAATTACCATGTGATAAGATTAATCTAATGAATAATGATAAACTTTTAGAAGGATGTATATACAAAAGTCCGTCATCAACAAAAGAGAATCATAGATTATTAAACCAACTACTATTGAAAATAAGTAACTTACAAGAGAAATATACACATATACTTCTCACTTGAGATTTTAATTTTCCGTCTATGAATTGGGAAACTTGGTCTGCCAAAGACAGTGTAAGTGAAAACTTGTTAGAATGTATAAGAGACTGCTTCTTTCAGCAAATGGTAGATCAACCTACGAGATATCGCACAAACCAGGAACCATCACCATTAGATTTAGTATTAGTAAATGATAAAGATGTTTTTAACAATACAGAATATCAAGAGCCAGTAGGGCATAGTGATCACAACGTTTTAGTTTTTGAGTATAAATGTTATATTAAACATGAAGTATCCAAGTCGGAAAAATTTTGAATTATTTTAAAGCAGACTTTGAAATGTTACGTCAAGATTTAAATGTTTATTGGGAAGAATTATTAGCAGACAAACCAATGAAGAAAAGGTTAGTGCTTTTATGGATAGATTACAAATAACAATGAATAACCGTATTCCTAAAAAGAAAATATCGAAAAAGAAGTATGATAAAGAACCTTTAAGTGTAGAAGCTAGAAGAGTAATAAGGAAAAAACATAGAGCATGGGAAAAGTATTCAAATAAGAGAGACAATGATAGTTATAGGGAGTATACTAAAGCTAGGGACAAGACAAAATCAACTGTAATTAGAGAACGTGAAAACCGTGAAAAAGACATTGCTGAATCTGGAAAGACAAATTGTAAAAATATTTGGTTATATGTAAACTCAAAGAGAAAGTCGAAAAGTTGTATTTCTGAACTTAACGATATAAGAGATGGCAAAACGTTTATTGCAAGCAATGATACTTATAAGGCTGAAATACTTGCCGAATTTTTCACAAGTGTATTCACTAAAGAAGATGATGAGGATGCAACTTTTTTAAAAGATATTAAGTACGATGAACCGTCTAGTGATGAAGTCTTTAAACCAAATGAAATTAACAAATTACTAAAATACTTAAATACGTCAAAGTCACCAGGGCCTGACCAGGTACATCCTAAAGTTTTATATGAACTTGTAGACATAATTGATATTCCACTTTGTATCATTTCCAATAGTTCATGTTCATCCGGTATTGTACAAGAAGGTTTGAAAATTGGTCAGATAACAACGTTATTTTAAAGGGGGATAAAAAGCGTGAGTCAAACTACAGACCAATTAGCCTTACAAGTATTATATGTAAGATCATGGAAAAATTGAAAAAGAAAGAGAATTGTTGACCATATGAACAAACGCGGCCTATTTAGTGACAGACAATTTGGATTTATCGGGGGACGATCAACAGGATTACAACTATTAAAAGTATTAGACCATGGGACAGAAATTCTAGATAATGGAGGATCTAAAGACGCTATCTACACTGATTTTATGAAGGCCTTCGAAAAGGTTCCATATAAGCGTTTAATTAATAAGCTAAGATCGTATGGAATTAGTAACCAAACATGTAACTGGGTCCAGAGCTTCTTACATGGTAGAAAGCAAAGAGTACAAGTTTATGGCAACTACTCACAGTGGCATACCATAGGGTCAGTTCTCGGACCAATACTATTTGTTCCTTTTATAAACGATTTATCCTTATGTGTGGACTCTGAGGTATATATGTTCGCAGACGATACAAAATATATATAGATATACAAACCCCAAATGATATAGACATAGTTCAACAAGACATAGACAAGTTGTTCAGATGGAGTGAGAAATGGCTGTTACGGTTCCATCCTGATAAATGCAAAGTGCTGCCAATATCCACGAAACAAATGAAGAACCTAGATGGGAGATACAACTCTAGAAACTGTGGAATGTGAGAAGGATGTAAGTGTAAATATAGATTCTAAGCTTGTATTTGTCAAGCATATACAAACACAGGTTAACAGAGGCAACCAACTAGTAGGACTAATCCGAAGGATATTTAAGTACTTAGACTGCAAGAATTTCTGTTTACTATTCAAGGCACTAGATAGACCCATCTTGAGTATGCCAGCAGTTTGGAGCCCTTTTAGAAAAAGGATATTGACTCAGTTAAAAACGTACAAAGACGGGCTACAAAAATACTTCCAAACTTGAAAGATCTATCATACGAAGACAGATTAAAAGTGCTGAAATTACCATAACTTAGATATCGTAGACTACGAGGCGACATGATCGAGACGTACAAGATTCTCAATGACATCTATGATGAAAGGGCATCAAGTGGTATTTTCACATTAAGTAGTGGTTCAACGACAAGAGGGCATTCTTTGAAGTTAGTCAAGAACAGGAGTAGGCTGGATGTTAGAAAGTATTATTTAACCAACAGAGTAGTGGAAATCTGGAACAGTTTTCATGAGACAAATGTTACTGCCAAAAACGTTAAAACATTCGAACGAAGACTTGATAAATATTGGAAAGAACATCCTATGATGTAGGACTACACAGTAGATTAGAACTTCACGATCGGAGGTAGCACAGTAATGAACAGTGATAGTGACAGTAAAATGGAACCAAATATAGAGGAGCAAGCTGATCTCTTGCGTTTGTATACACTAAGGTAGACTTAGGTAGGTAGTCACAACCATGACAACGGGTAGTAAAAATAAATGTAAACTTGTTACATGTCTTCAAATTGGTAATTTACATACCATGTTTATTAAATGTCATTAATTAAGTTCATTTTCTCTTTCTTATTCCTTAAAATGTCAATGTCTTACCGCCTGAACTTTAAGAGTTAACACGCTAACAGTTAAAATGCCCCAAAATTGTACCCCAAGAGGGAAATTCAAAACACTTTTTTTAACAATATTACGTACTTTTTTATGTTTTTTTCTTTTTATCGATTTCAGAATAAATCCAATATACGTATAGTGTCTTGAAATATGAAATTTATTTATATTCCTCGCATATCCTCCCGTTTCCTAGCCTCATACAAATAAATTTCATATTTCAAGACACGATACGTATATTGGCTAATTTCTAACAGAATAGCACATACTCATTCTTACGGAATTATTGTTTTATTGTTCCAGGAAATTTAGATTATATCTTTGTAAACTTATCGATCCTTCAAATAAACTCATTCTAAAACGTTACCAATTCAATACTGTAATTAGATCATTGAATATTGATGTATTGATATTAATATAGATTTGGTCATCAGTAAATTAAAAGCAGACTAAATATTATATACATGTACTAACATATATACATTCATTGATCTATAATCTGCCGATACCTGTATCTTGGCATTGCACAAGGTCATCTTTTTCTCTGACTGTTAATGGCGTCTTTACACTAAATCCACTGTATGTCTGATGTATACAGATTGATAATTTAGTCTTTGATACATGTTTTTTTTTTATTTATTTGTTAGTGGCCTAGAGCTAGTACTCTCAGATCAGAACTTAAGGTATTTTTGTTGTTTGGATATACTAGTACCCAGCCACTTCTATTCTGTGTTTTTATTATCCATTTGGTGAGTTCGTTCTTATATTTTATTGTCACATCGCTCTCACAGGTTAGGGGAGGGTTGGGATCCCGATAACATGTTTAACCCCGCTAAATTCTGTATGTATGTGCCTGTCCCAAGTCAGGAGCCTGTATATATTTGTTTATGTGTACTTCATCACCATATTTTAAACTCTGCTTAATCTTATAACAAGGCACAACTAGTACAGATAAAAAGATAGTTATATATTCTTTGTATTTGTTGTGTTATTTCTATATCTGAAATAATTTTAACGCGACAGTTACCATAATATCGCTATCGTGAAGCTGATTTTAAATTGTATGCATACAAAGCGCTTGCAACGTCACACTGAATAATTTTTATGTTAAGATGCTAACATCCAGTTTGTTCAAATCATGTGTAATAGTCTTTGTCAATCAAATATTGAGTTCGCTAATAATATTTATAACAATGAGATTATATTGTATACTGTTATTATACTCATTTTCGCGGTGTATTTATATTCACAAAGTTTGCAGTAAGTATCCAAACTTTCGATTATAAACGTACTGTTTGTCTTTCCATGTAAACTTGACCTTACATTTATATCAATGACATGACATGTGTGCAGCCCTCTTTATCCGTTAAATAAACAAATGAGTTCAATATCAATAGGTTTCAAGTAGAAACAATAATGACTCAAGATTACCTTGCACCATATGGCCCTCTTATTGTCGTCTATTGTTATCGATCGATTTACTAACATGATGTAAATTAGTGGACAATGTATTTTAAAGCTTAACAGTTATAATCCAAAACAAAAGTGTAATTATGAAGATAAAACAAGCACAATCAAATACACACGACTATTATGAACGAATAACCACAGCGACACGACTCTCTCTGATGAAATGTATTTCTAGTTGTATTCATTTGATTATACATGCAGACACAAACTAATAGTCGATTGGCCCTTTTCGTGAATTAACCAAAGTTTTTACATAAATTATAAATGAATCAAATAAAGTAAATCAGTTCAGTAATACCGGTATTTTTACTACAAACAGTTCACTCAACACCAACAGCAATTTTCACCTTTACGTTTAGTATAGTTCATAGTGACACACGAGACATAACTTCAACTGTGAAACGATTTTACAATTATCTTATGGAAATAAAATCGCAAATATAAATATCAACGAACTCGTTTGAAATACACAATTTGTACAATAACAGTTATTCCTTACAGTCATAAGGTTCCTGTTAACACACCTTATTGATTGTTGTGCGTGAACACGTTCACTGAGGGGTTCACGCCTTTATTGGTGATTTTTGGAAGTGTGTATGGGCCATTCGATATCATCGGAATCAAGCTTCTCGGAAAATCTCGATAATTGTCGGTCATATAAAATAGTAGTCTCTGTTTTTGAGAAGGACCCTCTATGGATAGACTACTACAAGACATTGTTTATTTCAACAATCATAGCTAGTGCATTTGTAGATTGTATAGTAAATCAGAAAACTGTAGGTTCCAGTCTAAAAATCATTTATATATTGGCAAGAATTAGCTAATGTAACTTCAAGAGTGACATTAATAAAACAAAATGAAAAACATCATAAGCTTCCAAATTTTTAAAAAAAGTATTATTGTAAATGGCGTCTTTCTATTTGTGACAAAAAAATCATTTTTAAACTAGCTTTAATGTGGATTAAAGGCAAATAATGAATTTAAAGCATGTAACATGGACACTATTTCCAAATTGAGATTAATGGTTCCTTAACTCAGTCAAAATTCAATATCATATATATTTATCACAAAACATTGTCCATCATCTATACTCTAAAATTTGTATTTTCATTTCTTTCAGAAATTCTGTGAAAAACCGGGTTCCTCTACTTGTTCTGTCAATGTTACATGCAACATTTAAGAGATAAATACAAAAAATAATTATTTTCTTTTTCCTTTTGTTAACCTCACATTTAAAAATTCTATCAATATTTTTGCAACTATCTCTTTTCTGTCATAAAATAGTGCCATGTATGTTGCATGTAACGTGGACACACAAAAAAGGTCTGAAAAATAAACCATGTCAGAAATGACCTTAAAAGATATAAAAATCCTCCAAAACACCATCTGTATGTAAATTATACAGTTATACTATTACCTTTCTCATATATATTATTTAAATAGTGATTAACAAAACCATTCACCAGACAACATATTTTTTTTTTGACTATAGTTATGCTTGTTACAACATGGAAGGCCAAGTTAAAAGATATTCAAATGTCAAAATAAGCAGAGAAACAAAACTAAGACCGAAGACAGTGATGTTACGCACGGTATTGCGTCGCAAGACGTAACATGTATCATTGACAATATTGACGCCATATACTTTGACATTTTCGTATCAAAAGCGAATTTGAGCTGTTTTTAATATATTTATCGCCGAGTACCTACTCGACCGATTTTAATAAAATAAATATCATAAGCTGAATAGAATAGATATTTCAAAATTTGTTATTTATAAGGCAATTTATTTCGTAAGGATCGTTCTTATTTTAAGATCTGTGATGAATTGAAAACAAATTCAATTATTTCCAATTTATTTTGGATAGAATGCATAGCAAACTTTTTAAAAAAATCGTGCTGCCGGAGGTACACACGAGAAGATAAAAATTAGCCTGTAAAATATTTTGAAAAATCAAACATAAAAACTTCTGGTATTTGTTTCATAAAAATCGATAAGATAATAATTTTGGCATATTTCTTTTTATAAAGATTTTAGTAGAAATGATTTTTTTTTGTAATTAAATTCACTTTTGTTGAATATCTGTATGTGCGAGCTTTTCAGATTATTTAAAATGCTTTTTCTCATATATTTTTTTAGCACTGATTGTTTAATTTTACAAATAGTTTTTGTATATTTTTTTGAAATTTATTATACCATTGTACCTCGGATTCTAATCTATAAAGGTGCGTGATTTGCGTGAATTTTTTGTCTATAAGAAATACTCCCTTGCCCATCCCCCCTTTTCCCCTGTGTATAAAAAGGGTCTATTCCTTATGTGTGTGTGTTTTTTTTTTTTTTAATCCGAGTGTTATTTTCATTCAGCAGACCTTTGTTGAATGAACATTTCCCGGAATTATGTTAACTGCCCAGACGGAAAAGTGTGTATTCATAATGAAGACGCCAGTGTGCAGAAACGTCTAAATGACGCCCTTGGACATAATGGCTAGACATAGGAAATGTTTTCCGAAAAAAAATAGTAAGGTTATGATGTTTGTGAAAACATCTGACTCATTTAGCCATTTGTATGAACTAATAGTTTGTATCTTTTAAATATGTTAATTTTGTATTATATAGGGACATTTTCTATTTCTATAACATATTTCAGCTAAGGAATGGAAAAAAAATAACGTGTGGACATAGTGGCTAGACATGCGATTTATTTAAATTATGCTTCAGGAAAAAGTTTTTTTTACATTTGAAACCTTTGAAAATGCTTATCGTTTTCAGAACTTTTTATTGAACATAGTTTTAATATAATTTGATAATATTAAAGTGATAATTATAAAATGCGAAATTTGATTAAGTTTCCGCATAACACATATAGACAGATTCCTCTGCTGAATACTTCGTTGAGGACTTCCTTCAAATTTCACCCAACGCCAAAAAAACGGCAAAGACGTTAGGATATAAATCTAGTAGGAAGTTTGTGTACCAAATTTCGTAAATTTTAGGTGCAAAAATACAACGGTGCTTTGGAAAATGCATTTTATTCTATCTGAAATGTTACGCATGACATGCAATTATTAACGTAAAAGTAAGATGTGTGTGATCAATAAAATAAATGTATGGTGCAAAATTTTTTAAAGAATTAACTTAAATAAGAAAAACATGTTAAGGCCTTTCTGTAGATATATGCATGTTGGTGAATTTATTTTGTATAGGCGAATGGTTGCTGTTATAAAATCATACTTTATCAGAATTTTAATCCGAACGCATTACCGTGCGTAACGTTTAAACAATTGATGAGGGAGTCATCCCAAATTTTCGACAAGATGAAACAATTTTACATCAGTAAGTAAGCAGCCCTTTTTAATGCCAAGGGATGAGATTGATAAGAAGACAACCACAGAACCATCAGCATCCACAATTTCCTCACTCAATAACAAATACTGACCAAGTAAGGGTACAAAACAAATATCCCCCAATGTGACACAGTTACACTCAAAACTAAAAGTATGAAAAACCAAGGCAAAATATTGGCAAATCTAGGTGCTCTACATCTATTATGTCTACCAGTGGTTAATTCAGCTGCATTTATGGAGAATCTTATTTCTAACCCTTGACCTAATTTGTATAAAACATGTTTTTGGGTTCCTTGTTGAGGTTGTTGTCTGATAGACATTATGTTACAAAAATTTATGATAAAAGGGATGATTTTTCATTTCCTATATATATATAGGAAGATGTGGTGTGAACGCCAATGAGACAACTCTCCATACAAATAACAATTTAAAAAGTAAACCATTATAGGTTAAAGTACGGCCTTCAACACGGAGCCTTATCTCACACCGAACAACAAGCTATAAAGGGCCCCAAAATTACTAGTGTAAAACCATTCAAACGGAAAAACCAACGGTCTAATCTATATAAACAAAACGAGAAACGAGAAACACGTATATATTACATAAACAAACGACAACTACTGTACATCAGATTCCTGACTTAGGACAGGTGCAAACATTTGCAGCGGGATTAAACGTTTTAATGGATCCAAACCTTCTCCCTTTTTCTGAAACAATAGCATAACATCACAACAAAGAAAAACATACGATAAAATATCAATTGGCAGACTTAACTCAATCAAAAAACGTATGATTAAACAATGAACGAATAGGTTTGATCTGCGATATCTGAATACAAATGCACAGTTAATTAAATATTAGAGACAAACATTCATGACCAAAAAGCTAACAAACAAATTCAAAAACAGGACATGACTGAGAAATATTTAACCAATCAATGTTCACTTTAGAAAAAAAACCGGTTTTTTTTTATAATCTTGAAGTTTATACAAATGTTGTAAGAATAAGTGAAAAATTGAAGATATTACAAATAATCAAAGCTATCGTTAATTATCCATTTTCAGATGGTGACTTTCCCTTTCCACCATCTTATGGTGTTTATATATCTCAACTTGTACGATTCGCCCGTGTATGTAACAACGTATTATATTTTAGCGAGAGAAATTTATGTATTACTGAAAAATTATTGCACCAGGGTTTTCGATATCACAAAATAGTCAAAATATTTACTAAATTTTATCATCGGTATAAGGAAATAGTTCGTAAATATAACTCAGCATGCAGACATCTTATACGTTCAGGTATTTCACATCCAATCTTTTATGGCAATATTCTTTACAAAGCACAAAAATGTCAGTATTCACCTCAAAAGCTTACAAAACCTTTAAACAGACTTACTGAAAAGGGATATAGTTACGATACTGTTATCAGGTCATTAAAGATTGCATATTTTGGTTTTAATATTGATTCACTTATAGGGTCTTTGCATCGGAACTAAACACATTTATTTAAAACAGTTTGGGCATGACACGGATTATGTTCTTCTCATATATGTTATGCAAGTATGATAATAAACCTCTAACGGGAGGGATATTGCCTGATATTCATATGATGAAGACATAATCTTTCAATCAGTTTAATTGAGGTCTGGAGCTGTCATGTTAGTTAACTGCTAGTAGTCTGTTGTTGTTTTTTTTTTTTTGTATTATTGTCATTTTATTCTTTTTCTTTTGTTACATTTTTTGACATCGGACTCGGACTTCTTTTGAACTGCATTTTAATGTGCGTATAGTTAAGCGTTTACTTTTCTACATTGGCTAGAGGTATTATATTATCAGAATTACAATAATGAAGAAATGTACAAACTCTCAAATTTCTTGTTTCAATGCCATTTCTTCAGGAAAACTCGTTATCAAAACTACTGGAAGCCAAAAAATACTAAAAACATTATGAGAAATAAATTCAAACTAACCAAAACAGGAAATCCAAATTGCAGGAAAGTTTTATTTGTTGAATAAATTAGAAATTTGCTTAGGACAGCTTAAACTAAAAAAGCCCCACCCAAATATAAGGAATATGAAAAAACATAAGACTTACCTTCAATTACATAAACAATAGATCTACCTTTTTGCATAAAACAGGTGTTTTAATTTTTCTTCCAACGCCATCTTCCTATAATACTGTAAATTCAAAAACTATAGCTTGCATTTATTATTGCGATTTCTGAAGAATGGACACAAATGCGAGATTAATTATTGTGATTTCAGGAAAAACTGCATGTAGATGTATGTATCAGTAACAGAATGAGAGTTCTTATTATTGCTATACTGAACCAGTCGCATTATTCGCATTAAAAAAAAACGGACAATAATTTCTGAATTTACAGTAAATCAAAATGGAGGGATATAATCCAAGATTGAAAAATACATATAATCAACAAATTCGCCATAAAATACAGAAAAATGTTCTCCAAAATTGAAACAGAAAGCACATAGGTGTGTAATAAAATTTAATGAATAGGCAACTATAAATCCAAGACCCAATATCGTTGATGTTAGCGATTATAGGTTACGGTAGCCATGGCTCACACCACACAGCAAGCTATAAAGGACCCATAATGACAAGTATAAAACAATTCAGAAAAGAAAACCAACGCCCACTAGACCACAGGCCTGTTTTATTATTATTTTGAAATCAGAAGAAGCCTGAACCGCTTATAATGCAAAAGAAAGAAAATCTGGAATGTTAATTATTTGCACAAAAAAGTTAAAAAAAATTGTATCAAATTGAACATATAAATACATATTAGATAAATAAACTAGATTTTGAAATAGCTATCTTCTACACTGCTGTTCTTACCTGTTTACACCCAAATGACTAGCTGAAACATCTCCTTGGACAGAATGGTCAACTGGGACATCGCTAGTATGTCTGCATCCACAGTCATCATCATCTGGTTTTCTGACACAGACAAGCACTACTATCTGACTGGCTGAGAGAGCCGTCACCACCTGACTCACTAACATGAACGTTATCCGACTGGCTAACATAGACATCATGATCTGACTGGCTGACAGGGACATCACCAACTGACTGACTGATATGGACATCACCATCTGCCAGGCTGACAGGAACATCACCATCTGACTGGCTGACAGGGACATCACACTCTGACTGGCTGACAGGGACATTATCTGACTAGGTGACAGAGACATCACCGTCAGACTGGCTGACATTGACATTACCAACTGACTGACTGATATGGACATCACCATCTGTCTGGCTGACAGGGACATCACCATCTAACTGGCTGACAAGGTCATCACCATCTGACTGATCTATATTGTTCATTCTTTTTTTGTTTTCTATTTGTGTATATTATGTTATGGTTATTTGTTTGTTTGTGTGACTAGGGTTGTAAGCATCCATTGCCTTCGGTTTTTTTTTAATTAAAAATTGCATGTAACATTAAAAGGTTGACACAAATTTTGTTGTCAAAGAAGAAAACACACTTCTAAAAAAATATCTATATTCAGACATAAAGATGAAGTTTGATTGGCGTTAAACAAGTTAAATATTCATAAAGCCAAACAAGTACAAAGTTGAAGAGCATTGAGGATCCAAAATTCCAAAAAGTTGTGCCAAATACGGCTAAGGTAATCTATGCCTGGGATAGAAAATCCTTAGTTTTTTCAAAAATTCAAAGTTTGGGAAACAGGAAATTTATAAAAATGACCACATTATTGATATTCATTTCAACACCGAAGTGTTGACTACTGGGATGGTGATACCCTCGGGGACGAAACGTCCACCAGCAGTGGCATCGACCCAGTGGTGTAAATAGTTATCAAAGGTACCAGGATTATAATTTTGTACGCCAGACGCGCGTTTCGTCTACATAAGACTCATCAGTGACGCTCATATCAAAATAATTTATAAAGCCAAACAAGTACAAAGTTGAAGAGCATTGAGGATCCAAAATTCCAAAATGTTGTGCCAAATACGGCTAAGGTAATCTACTCCTGGGATAAGAAAATCCTTAGTTTTTTCAAAAATTCAAAGTTTGGGAAACAGGAAATTTATAAAAATGACCACATTATTGATATTCATTTCAACACCGAAGTGTTGACTACTGGGCTGGTGATACCCTCGGGGACGAAACGTCCACCAGCAGTGGCATCGACCCAGTGGTGTAAACAGTTATCAAAGGTACCAGCATTATAATTTTGTACGCCAGACGCGCGTTTCGTCTACATAAGACTCATCAGTGACGCTCATATCAAAATATTTATAAAGCCAAACAAGTACAAAGTTGAAGAGCATTGAGGATCCAAAATTCCAAAAAGTTGTGCCAAATACGGCTAAGGTAATCTATGCCTGGGATAAGAAAATCCTTAGTTTTTTTTCAAAAATTCAAAGTTTGGGAAACAGGAAATTTATAAAAATGACCACATTATTGATATTCATGTCAACACTGAAGTGTTGACTACTGGGCTGGTGATACCCTCGGGGACGAAACGTCCACCAGCAGTGGCATCGACCCAGTGGTGTAAATAGTTATCAAAGGTACCAGGATTATAATTGTGTACGCCAGACGCGCGTTTCGTCTACATAAGACTCATCAGTGACGCTCATATCAAAATATTTATAAAGCCACACAAGTACAAAGTTGAAGAGCATTGAGGATCCAAAATTCCAAAAAGTTGTGCCAAATACGGCTAAGGTAATCTATGCCTGGGATAAGAAAATCCTTAGTTTTTTCAAAAATTCAAAGTTTGGGAAACAGGAAATTTATAAAAATGACCACATTATTGATATTCATGTCAACACCGAAGTGTTGACTACTGGGCTGGTGATACCCTCGGGGACGAAACGTCCACCAGCAGTGGCATCGGCCCAGTGGTGTAAATAGTTATCAAAGGTACCAGGATTATATTTTTGTACGCCAGACGCGCGTTTCGTCTACATAAGATTCATCAGTGACGCTCATATCAAAATATCTATAAAGCCAAACAAGTACAAAGTTGAAGAGCATTGAGGATCCAAAATCCCAAAATGTTGTGCCAAATACGGCTAAGGTAATCTACTCCTGGGATAAGAAAATCCTTAGTTTTTTTCAAAAATTCAAAGTTTGGGAAACAGGAAATTTATAAAAATGACCACATTATTGATATTCATGTCAACACTGAAGTGTTGACTACTGGGCTGGTGATACCCTCGGGGACGAAACGTCCACCAGCAGTGGCATCGACCCAGTGGTGTAAATAGTTATCAAAGGTACCAGGATTATAATTGTGTACGCCAGACGCGCGTTTCGTCTACATAAGACTCATCAGTGACGCTCATATCAAAATATTTATAAAGCCACACAAGTACAAAGTTGAAGAGCATTGAGGATCCAAAATTCCAAAAAGTTGTGCCAAATACGGCTAAGGTAATCTATGCCTGGGATAAGAAAATCCTTAGTTTTTTCAAAAATTCAAAGTTTGGGAAACAGGAAATTTATAAAAATGACCACATTATTGATATTCATGTCAACACCGAAGTGTTGACTACTGGGCTGGTGATACCCTCGGGGACGAAACGTCCACCAGCAGTGGCATCGGCCCAGTGGTGTAAATAGTTATCAAAGGTACCAGGATTATATTTTTGTACGCCAGACGCGCGTTTCGTCTACATAAGATTCATCAGTGACGCTCATATCAAAATATCTATAAAGCCAAACAAGTACAAAGTTGAAGAGCATTGAGGATCCAAAATCCCAAAAAAGTTGTGCCAAATACGGCTAAGGTAATCTATGCCTGGGATAATAAAATCCTTAGTTTTTTCAAAAATTCAAAGTTTGCGAAACAGGAAATTTATAAAAATGACCACATTATTGATATTCATGTCAACACCGAAGTGTTGACTACTGGGCTGGTGATACCCTCGTGGACGAAACGTCCACCAGCAGTGGCATCGACCCAGTGGTGTAAATAGTTATCAAAGGTACCAGAATTATAATTTTGTACGCCAGACGCGCGTTTCGTCTACATAAGACTCATCAGTGAGTTAAAATATTTATAAAGCCAAACAAGTACAAAGTTGAACATTCAAACGCTTTAATTGTGTAAAATAAAAATAAATAAATTAATAGCTCTATATGGCAGGCTGAGCTTTTAGTAATCTTTTTTAACACCATCAGATTGGTTTATGCATGTTACACTGACCAACACATGTAAAAGTCTAAGTTAATAGACTATGTCAATGTTACATACACAATTTCTTTATGAAAAAAAAGTTTAATAGTAAACCTTTGGTACTTTATACATTATTTTTTTAAATTAGTATCAAAATAATAACTTTTAATCTTAAAAGTTAAATTAACTATTGAATTTGACACAGTAAAATCTTCTCATGTAACATAAAAAAGCCTGACACGAAAAAACAAATTGCTTATAAAGTTATATTATAAGCATCAAAGAAGAAATTGTGTGGTGTCAATTTTTCAGATGTGAGTCATTTATAAACTCAGATAAATTCAATATAAAGCTCATATCATATAAAGGTTGGAAAGCAATGCTTTTAAAACATTATAATTATGGGTTATGCATGTAACATTGACAGGAACACCAACAAATGACGAGAATAGAATG
This sequence comes from Mytilus edulis, assembly GCA_019925275.1. Lineage (NCBI taxonomy): Eukaryota > Metazoa > Mollusca > Bivalvia > Mytilida > Mytilidae > Mytilus > Mytilus edulis. The sequence continues at coordinate 30,799,024 of CM034358.1, read as the reverse complement.
CAATTCAATCGAGGAAAAAATAAACACTAATAATTAAAACTCATTTATTTCTTTATAATCATTTTTATGAAGCAACAAGTTTAAATTTCAACAAGTTTTTATAGAATGAATAATTGTAAGCACATTCATTAGGTTGTTGCATATACCCTGGACGCACAGGATGTGTCAATGTTACGTGCCTTTAAACGATAAGAATTACAAGTAAATATTGTAAGTCTAAAAATCAAGAAAGTTCAACAAATTATCCGTAAAGAAAAGCATGTATTGATATTTGATTGAATATTATGCACTGGCTGATTTTGCAAAAAGTGTAATAAAGTAATATTGGTTTTTTTTCTAGTGTCAATGTTACGTTTAATGTTTTCAAATTAAGTGGCCAGTTATCTTTGTTATGCTGATAAAGAATACAAGTACTAGTTAATCAAATTGGCAATGAATCTGTGATATTTCACGTAAAAAATTAGATTGAAAAGGCAAACCATACAAAAAAAAAACTCCTGTATTTATCATAGAAACCGTTCTTTGGTAAATATTTTCGTGCCAATGTTATGTACAGAAATCTCTCCAGCAATAAAATGAATATCGTAAGGGTCAAACCTGTTTAAATACAAGTTAAACTTACATAATTTTGGAATCATTGTGAGGTCAAATTAACCTGATCCCACTCTTTCATCATCTACTTGATCACTGGTAGCCGAAAATTGGGAAAGATGACAAAGCTACCTTTTAATGTAATTGGTAGCGGGTTAAAATGTGGAAAAAAATCATTATGGTAATGCTTACTATTAAAAAACACAACTGTTTTAAAAAATGGAGTATTATTGGGCAATATGGACACGAAAATGAAATAATGGATATATTTTACAAACTTCAGTTGATTAATGAGAATGACGAAATCCAAATTGTACCCATTGTTGACACCTTTGTCAACATGCAATGTTTGATCGATAAAGTGTTTCCAAAACTAATTACCTGATGAAAAGGTGCTTGTAACATTTGTTGACGGGAAAAGTTACATGCACTTGTCCATTTTCAAACGTATTTTATTTGCAGTAATAATCGGATTATGTACAAAATGGGGTTTTTAATCGATAGACCGATCATTCTGCAGTTGATTTTCAACTATATCAGTAGAACAATTCTTCATGCATATTTTAAATATGACTTAGGTTTTGCCACTGCAGAAATGTCACACTTTTTGTCTATAATTTTCCACGGTTGGCACATAACAAATGCTGATTTCTTGTTATATTTTTAATAAGATCCATTTTTTTATGTGGCAATAAAGATTAACCCACTTTGATAATTAAACAATGTTTATTCTCCATATTTGCATGATGTTTTTTTTATTGGATAAACACTATTGACCCTAAAAATTTCATTCGCGAATTCTTGCCCATATTAGAACCTATATTTGACTTTTGACAAACCATTTCTGTTTTTAATAATGTGAATGTTTATAAAATATCCAGTACAATGATAACGCAATTATCTAATTATTGCTTTGAGACGATCTCTGTATGCCTTTTGTGTGTAGAATAAATACAGCGTGCCGTTGTGCATTGTGACAATATACCTGTAAATAGTTTATTGATATATAATATCCCAGAGGATTCCAAATATCTAGTTAGTATCAAAAAAAGAGGAGCTAAATCCTTAATTACTTTTAAATATTTACTATTCTAATATGGATTTATAAATGTCTGCTTCTATTTTGTATAACATACAGTGGAATGGTAGACTTTATGAAGAGATTGATTTTGATTAATAAATCCGTAAATACTTAATGTTCGTGTTTATTGATTTTATATTTTTTATTTTCGGGAAAAAATCATCAACCAGAATGCAAACTGTATCTGAATTAAAAACTATTATTATTATCTTTATTATTTCAATATTACAACCTTATAGCATTACTTAAATTTGCACTATGATATGATTTTGTAAATTGTATTTAAACACTTTTGGTAGGTAGTTGACATCCTAATTCAACTATAAGATTATTATAGGTAATACCACAAATGCGTATTTCTATCCAGATTATCAATGCAAATGCTTTTCATTTACTATTTCTTGCGCAGTAATACTATGTGGATACATTACAAGTTCGTTCGCGAATGTGAATTTTCGCTTGTCTTATTGATATTCAGGGCACGGCAATAAGATAAACTTGAGAATGGAAATGGGGAATGTGTCAAAGAGACAACAACCCGACCATATAGCAGACAACAGTAAGAGTTTGGACATGTGACTTCCAAGCACAGTCATCATTATTATACCTCAGTTATTAAAATAAGTACACAATATTTTGACAATTTTTTTTCAAATTGCAACCGTTGAACTATTGGACAGGTCAATAGTTTCCAACTATTGGACCTCGATCGAATTTATTCTTTACCGCAAGCGTCATTATATTTTGCGGAATTTATAATGAAGCTACGGGATTGGAGGATTTTAAAAATACCGCGGGAGTAACATAGTAACAACGTTGCGTTTTACCTACAATTATCTGGGGTTGGCGTCAGTGCAAGACGTAGATATAACATTTCAGAATTGTTGTGAACGTTATGATTGGGTTTCTGCATTTCAAAATACGTTAGATTATTTACCACCGCCAATTATTGTCTGTTGTCGTTTTCGATATAATAAAACACTTACTGACTGGATATTCGTCGAATAGTAAGTTTTTGTCCCCTCGCCTAAGGACAATATTTGTATATCGGGGGATAATTAACTTACTAATCCACTCATACCCAGTCAATAAATATACATTATTTACGGAGCTCTTAACTAGCTATTTCTCTTTTCTTTTATTTTGTGAGTCACTGTCACATTATAAAGTTTGACATTTTCGAAATGCGTACAATGTTCTACCTATGAACAGATTACTTTATATGTATTTGACAAAACCTTTGTTTCTTAATTTCAGGACCTGAGTTCCTTTCAACATCGTACTTTTTCGGCCTTTTTAACTTTTATTATTAGAGCGTGACTGACTTTTCTTTGTTTAACTTAACTCGCGACTGTCAGACAACATTGTAATACTAGTATCTTTGTATATCTACAAATCCTTTTATATGAATTGGTTCTTTTAAGAGTATGGATAGGTATTCCCCCGAAAAAATCTGAAAATGAGATATTCTCCCAAACCAAGGTTTCCTGTAAAATATTTGGATTGATTTAAGTAAAATTGGGAAATCCTTAAAATTTGAGATATTTTATGAGACCAAAATATGTCTTCATAGTAGAGGTCCCAATAAACCTGGTGCGTTACTCTCAAGAAAAATATACAAACCCTTCTTATAATAATTATAATAATACTCATTGTATAAGTTGCTTGCCACAGGGTTACACTTTACATGGAAATTGGTTTTTAAATGTATCTATACTTTTCTACCATGACAGCTTAAATATCGAGTAAAGAATAACTCAATACTTCCCAAAAACCATAAAAAGCAAGTCATGATATTTAAAATTAATGGATTCAGATTATAAAACAAACAGAGTGCTTATATTTATATTGCGATTGGTTTGTGTAAATATTTATTAGACATCCGGTTTGCAGAAACTGGAATTTGCGACAGGATTATGACAAAAGATGTACACTTCCTAGGTAATAATCAAAATAGTCTTAAAATGTATATTCAAATAGAAGCTATATACACTGGTTTCAACTAATTTTTCAAAAATCTACACACACTTTTAACAAAGGTGTTTAACATCAGCATTATCTTATTATATCCACATTCAATTATTTCAAAGCAAAAGCACACCGAAATGTTCGCACAGTTTTTGATAATCAGTCAGCGGTCTTTGGTTCACGTATTGCTTTTTAAAATAGAATGCAACTTGTATTGTAATTAAGAACAAACACGATTAATATTGTTTCTACATTGAAAACTGAGTTGAAAATAGATTAAGCATATTGAAAAGAGTTGACACGAAAAGAAGCGGAAATTAAATAATTCATAACATCGTGTGTTATGTATAGTTTGGTCGTACTTCCAACATTGTGTATTATTGTATTTATCAATTTTTATATTTGATTAATATACATGTTGTACATGTAGATGGTGTAAATCGCAATATTTATAATTAGTAAGCAAATGTGTCAGGCTTATATTTTGACACGGCAAACATATTTCGTCTTCATAAGGCTCATCAGTGACGCTCAGATTAATATATTTAAAACGCCAAACAAGTATACATTTGAAGAGGATTGAGTACCCAAACTGCCAAAAAGGTGTGTCAAATACGGCTACGGTGATCTATGCCTGGGATAAGAAAATCCTTAGTTTATAGAATTCATACTTTGCTAACAGTTAATTTATACAAATGATCATATAATTAATATTCATGTCAACACCGAAGTGCTGACAACTGGGCTATTGATAACCTCGGGGACAAATCGTCCACAAGCAGTGGCATCGACCCAGTAATGTAAATAGTCAAAGGTACCAGACTTATAATTTGAAACGGCAGACGAGCGTTTCGTCTTTATAAGACTCATCTGTGACGCTCAGATCAACATAGTTTAAAGGCCAAACAAGTGTAAATTTGAAGACTATTGAGGACCCAAAGTTCAAAAAAGGTGTGTCAGGTATAGCTAAGGTAATCTATGTATGGGATAATAACTTTCTAGTTTTTAGAATAGTTCATACTTTGAAAACAGTTCATTTATAAAGTTGACCATGTAATTGATATTCATGTCAACACCAAAGTACTGACTACTATAAAATCTGCCGAATAGGAAAATGTAAGTACACAACAAATCTTTTAATGAAACATTCAAGTTTTATAAACTCAAATTGACTACAGTTTTAACCAGTTTTTGGATAGATATGTTATTATGATACAATCGTTATGATCATAATAAATAAATTATCGTAAACAAACTCATTTTGATTTAGATCAGTTTCTTACAATATATTTTCATAATACCATATTCTATTATAAATGTTGTTTAGATAACTATATCAGTTCAGAAAAGGTTGAACATTAAAGTTACATGCCTCATTTGAGCTCAGTTTAAAGCAGAACTATATAGCCGGATGGACAAAATAAGTGTAGATGAATATATTTCAAGTTTAAAGAATTTTAATTTGGAGAAACTAATGATTAATAATACTGTGATATACATGTAGGTTTATATGTTTTCTGCATTCTAAGCCGAGTTTAACAAAAGTGTAACTGTCTCAAAATATCCGTCCGCCTACACTGTATGCAAAGATATATTATCAATAGTTAAAAGCTCAGTTTTACATATACTGATGAAACATTTATTTTCGTGGATATCCATTTGTAGCGGATAAAGAATTAAGTATTTAAGGCCTTGTTTATGTACATCTGATTGAAAGTTGTTGCCCTAATTATGACATTAAAGAGCATTTGCATTCTTCGCGTATGTGCTGACGTATCTGTATTGACGTATCGTTTAACACCTATCTGAGGAAATGATAAATTATGGTCTTCTGGTCTTTTAAAAGACATGAATATTTAGCGTTTTAATTCTATATCATCAGCATTTGGTGCATATTTACCTCTGTTAATTTTAAATTGAGGTCGGGGCTAAATCATTATTCTATACTAATCTACCTGCTAATGTATGTTATGTCGAAAACTTTCCGTTCTAGCAGATAATCTATTACGAAACTTCATAGTAAAAGTTGCACAGTAGCCAGTACTTCGGTACTGGCATGAAAATACGGATTTGTTGTGTTATTAAAATTTGCTGTTACAAAATATAAAAAATTATTATAAATTAAGGAATGTATCTCCCTCATGCAAAGCTCTCATTCCTTTTACGGATTTGGCTATACCTTTTGGACCTTTTGGATTATAGCCCTTCATCTTTAATAAACTTTGCATTTCAAATATGTTGGCCACGAGCATTACTGAAGACACATGCTTTGTCGAAATGCGCATCTGGTGCAGGAAAAATTGATACCGTAAATATTATTGAACAGCGGTAGCCGCAAAAGGGAAATCGCATTGTCTTTATTTTCGAAAATGCAACCGTTTTTCTGAAAAGCGTTAACACCCAGTCTTTGATAGAACCATGCAAAATGCCTATAAGTGGGTCCACATGACATGTCAACCAAATGAAATGAAATTTTGCACACATGTTATGATAGTCAAGAGAAAAACAATTCTAACTTTAAAATTTTATTTTAAGCTATTTTTAGATTTTACAGCGCCATCTGCTTTAAATGCCTGAATTTCTAAAGAAATCTACAAAAATATCACAATTTTGTTACTCTGAATATGCTAGATAAGGTTATGTTGAACTGGTATTTGAATTGATTTATATAAGAAGCATTATTTGTCCTTGGAAACTTGACAAAATGTTAAAGCTTGAGTATTTCTTAATTTTGAGGCTGACCGGTCCAAAAAGGGCATTTTGGGCATATTTCTGATACTTGGTAAAAAGATCATCAAAGGACATGAAATCTCATAAAGTATTTGAATTTTTAAATGTTTTAAATATTTCCATAAAGGTTTACATGTGTACTACAAGTTTTATGATTTTTGAGCTGGTTCTTTTACACCGTTACCATGGCAACGGAATAAAAATGGGTTATTTTCATATATTTTCCACAATAATCTGTTTATTTCATCATTAAAACTTATTTATCTTTTGACACTATCTCATGATATTTGTCATGAAGGTGTATTACAATAAGACAGTATGTCTCATAAAATGAAAACTGCCAATTGACCTTGACCTTTGACCTGAAGGTCAAAATATTTGATTTTTTTCACGTTTTTTTTTTACTAGAGCACACCTTTTTCTCTTCCTTGAAGATTTTTTTAATACCTGACACACAATGTCAGCCCCTACATATGATGTGTTGTGTACCATGGATAATTACCTTGATATTTGACCTTCAAGGTCAAATAAAAGGTCAAGGTCAAATTATGTCAGCCTAAAACAAAACATTCTGTCTTGACATGTCAATATGAAAGAGAAGTGTGTTTATGAGACATCACATTTAAAATGGAGTGGTAGTGAGCAATTTTATTGTATAGGCCACAGAACGGGCAAGACCTTTGCAGTACAGCTAAGGCTTTTTCCCTATGGTCATGTTCCGCTCCCTCATATAATGATGTTACTGTTTAGACTTATCTTTTAAAAAAGTTCAGAACCCAATCCGTAACCCATATTTAATCTTAATAGCCTTTCTAGTTCATCATGGGGGTCATGCCCTGCCCCCTACATACAATTGATGGTTAAATAGCTTGAAATATGTTCATATCCCTACCTTAAATCATATATATTTTTTCAATCAGACCTTAGCTATAGAGTACAACAATGATGTTTTTGCTGGAGTTCGCTCCCCTTACAAGCACTGTTAAGATACCCCCCTATAAACTATATACTTTAATAATTGTATATCATGACTAGACCAATTAAGTGTACCATATATTATGTTACTCATGTCCTAACCCCTTTGACTCATAAATTGTTAAATTTATTGGAAACAGTGCATGATTCCACTCACGCACCATATTTTTTATTTACAATAGCAGTCTTTTTTTGACAAGAGTGACTTCCACAGGGAAAACATTAGTTTTGATTCACTAAAACAGTTCTAACCGGTAAAAGTTAAATTTTCAAAAAAATCGTAGAATTTTAGCTTAATGCAGAAACTTAAAATACTGCAAATTCGGAACTTAAAGAAATGACTGGCTACCTGTGTTTACACCGCTTTCAGCACTATTGGATATTTATTGCGGTCAATTTTAAGTGGTGCAGGAAATTGGAGTATTTGGAGGAAACCACCAATCATCTGTAAGAACATTATAACTATTGTCTATTAAGTTGGAATAAGGTGCACCTTCCATGTGCAGGGTTCGTATTCACAATCTTAGTGACTAGTGCTTCTGTTATACAAAGGAGAGGCTGGGATTGTGTTGTGGGGTTGTTGCTCCAAGGGGGTTTCAAAAAGGTAAAGGGGGGGGGGGATTTTGTTTTCAAATTCATTAACATGATTAAAGGGATTCATATTTTTTTTCCAAATTTTCCAAATTTCGAATTCAATTGCACAGTATTGCACAATAAAACTGTTAGATCTTTGAACACATTTTTTTTGTGTCAAACATTTGATTTCAATCAAACTTCAGACAGTATCAAGCATGAGTATTGTGTCCAAAATGCACCAACTGTTCAATGTTCGACATCTTCGGTCGTATCAGGCTGCGCTCAGCGAAGCATTTTATATAAACAAGGTTAAAAAAACTGAAAAAGACCTCGTTATGAAGGCTGTGATTGTTCATGTCAGTGTAAAAGTGTAATTTTGACATAAAATATATGAAGTATTTCTGAAGTTTGCTTCAGACATTATCTCTTAACCAAAAAAAAAACTTAACATTAACAAGCTCTGTCCAAATTTCATAAAATTTAGATTTTGATAAAGTTGTTGGTGTTAAAAAAAAAGAACTAAATATTGACGCCGCTACAACCAACGAAAAAATATAGGATCACTATATCTCACTATATCTTTGCAACATGAATAGTGCAGTATCGATATAATTAAACTCATCAAAGATACCAGGACTAAATTTTGTATATACACCAGACGCGCGTTTCGTCTAGAAAAAACTCATCAGTGAAGCTCGAATCCCAAAAAGTAAAAAAAAAAGCCAAATAAAGTACGAAGTTGTAGAACATTGAGATCCAAAATTCCTAAAAGGTGCCAAATACAGCTAAGGTAATCTATGCCTGAGGATATATTATCAGCATGACAAGATGTAAAAACAATTCAATGGCTAAACTTGCCAGTTTACTTCCTATTGGTGTTTTTGTCCTTCATTGGCAATTTTAAACATTTATTTGCGTGTTTGCGTATTATTTTGAAGTAGGATAAACTGTAATAGTTTAATATATAGGTGTATAGAAACTATAGGGGCAAACAACAAAGGACTACAAAAAGGTCTGCATGGCTCAAATTGTCAGACGACTTATAGCCTTGTAATGATGATGTTTAACCTTTTTTTTTTTTTTTGCCTAGTATCTTGAAAACTTCAATCTAAAGATGTCAACTTTAAAAATAATGATGAGTTAACCCTAGTAAAATATGACAGCACACATTAGTTTAGAAGTCTGTTTTTGTAATTTAGGATTTCTTTGTAAAATCCAAAAGGCTATTTGCCAATTCCCGTAATTGACCCTGTAATTCGAGATCCCTCTTTCAGTTGTCTCCCTTATGAGGGACATTAATTTTCATTTATAATGGAGAGCTAGAAGAACGAGAAAATTTACCTGTGCGTAATGTGAGTAATATTTAAGGCTTTCAAATCTTTAAATTACATTAATTTGTTGTTAATCTAAATACTTTTGACATCAGAAATTATTTTTCATGAAATATTAGTTAAACCGCCAATACCTCACTTTCAATTCATCATACTTTGCATTGGCAAAAGCAAATGTTGTCCAGTATGGAACCAGTGTACGATTGACCAAGGGAAGTAATTTGTTTAAAAAGTGTTTTATAACGAAATCAAATCGGTAATTGGCAAATGGACTATGGGTCATATAAAAATCAATGTTAATTTGAATGTATTTTTTTTATGTATTAACACCTTGTTAAATTATTTCTCTTTTCTTTTAAAATTATTCTTTGAAACTATATGGATATACAGATTGTTATTCTATAAATGTTTGTTATCAATTAACAACTGCAAATTTTTACATTTTTTAACAGAATAGTACAAAAAATCCTGATTGTTTTAGTCTAAAATTTCTCTTTAAACACCTGTGTAGGCTTGTTTCATATTTATCTTTATGAAAAGAAAGTAAGTATTGAAAGGCTTAAGATTTATCAAGAACAGAACACGAAATTTAAAGAAAGATGTTTTTTTTTCTTCAGATTTTTGAAAATGTATTTGTGTCATAGATAATCAATATTAATGGCTTTTATTTATTTTGATTATATTGTATTTATTGTTAGTTTATCATTGTTAGGTATAATAATGGTTTAGAAAAAAGAAAAATATACATTCACAAAATTGTCAACGGATTGATATATAAATTTCATTGATTTCAGAGAAAGGCAAATTTGGATATTGCATGTATTCAAGGAGAATTTTAGAAAGTACTAAAACAAGAGCCCAACCATCGTATATGCTTAAATGCGTTCAGAACTATGTCTCTTAATATAACCAAATAGATATATACTTTTATGTTTAATGTACCGAGAATTGGCAAGTTTGAAAAAAGTTATTTTAAGTTTTTTTTTAATCATTTTTACTAGATTATCTCCCTTTGTACCATATTAATTCAATATATATGGCACCACTGATTGTAATTGAACTATGGTCATTGTTACTTTGCATTAATTTGTCAATTATTGTACTACTTTTGAAAAAGAAACACTTACATTCCCAAAATTTTCCACAAAATACTAGTTTAAATTCATTGATTTATAGAGAGAAAATGTAAATTTAGGCATTTTTTTAGAAGAATTTTACAATGTACTTGAAAGAGACTCCAGCAAGCGTATTAGCTAAAATGCATAATTAAGTATTCCAATTGATGAAACAAAGTGAGTTATCTTAATATTTTTAATGGTTCAAAGGCTAGATAGCTTTTTAAATAATATTATGTACTTTTTATGATTTTCTGAAAATAATTTTTACTGGATTTTCTCCCTTGTAATAATCCACAAACTATTTCTTGAAAAATGTATGTACTGATGAGTTTCTAAAGCTTTAACACTTGATTATTCAATAAATCATCATTCTCTATCTCGTTATTTTTCGCATTTATAAGTTTCAGGGTGTAAAAATTAGTCAATTTCATAGAAAAATACTGCCTCAAACATGGGAAAACTGGTTCCCGGTACATTACAGCATCTCCAAGCTGAAAGAAATGGGAACCAGGTGAAATATTTTTTATATGAACTTCTTTCATAATGATGTTTAAGCACACAAAGTTTCAATCGAATCTGATGACCTCCCTTGTGGACTGTTTTGCATGGTTTTATGGGAGACTGCGTGTTAAAAAAAAAAAAAAGTAAATGTTATAGTAAAATGTTAGTTCCATGTCGGAAATTAATATTTCGTCTTGATTCTGATTTCAGTCATTTTATTAAAGTATAGTGTCATTTAGTCTCTTTTCCAATTCTGTCCTTTTCATATACAAACAAGTAGCTTTCATAAAAAGCTGCAGTAGTAGCTTTCATTAAAAGCTGCAATATTTTTTGTCATAGGTCACTTATAAAATCTATGGTTTGAGATTTATCTGCCGTTAGATATTATGCATTGCCTATCTTATTTCTTGGTTTGCAATACTGTAATTGTACTTTTTTTCGCGGTGTATTTATTTTCACGAATTTGGCGGTTGGTTTATTATCGCAAAATTAAATACACTCGAACCTAAATCAAACCTTTCAACTGAAAGGCAATAATTATAAAATCGCGAAAATAAATACCCACGAACGTGTTTTAAAAACACAATTCGCGAAAATAAGTACCCGCGAAAAAAAGTACAAGTACAGTATTTTGCAATTTGAGATATTATACAGTGATTTGGCCACAAATCAGTGAAATGGCAGAAACTGAGGACAAGAAGGACAAGAATATTTAAATGGCAGAAACTTAATCATCTTGGGATGTGGAGAAACCCAAAGCTTAAGACACTATAACAGAGGACAACTTAGAAATGACTATTCAACAATTGTACCAAGATTTTTTGGTAGAAAGGAAATATAATGCCCAAAGAACAGCTGAGACTAACCACAACATAAACAGAGCGATGCACGAATTGATAAAATATGTTTTGGTCTCATAACGATGCAAGCTGATCAGAAAAAGGCAATGACCTTTTAATAATGAACATATGGGAGCAATATATCAGCAACTTCAACAGTCTGAACAGAGGATATACCACAAGGCTATCAGACCAATGGGAAATCCAATGCTGTGGTGAGACGGATGGACGAGCTAACAAAAACTGAGGTAGTAGACATTATTCAATTCAAAAGTGCATTTGAACATCAGTGTACTTTCAAAAAATGGCACCTATTGTAAGTGAATTAATGGAGAAGCGAAATAAAGAAGTAAAAATTCCTGTAATGAACACATGATCTAAGCCAAAATTCGACCATAGCCAGTACAAAAGTACATAACAAACTCCCTACCTTGGGTCTTCCCCAATTAGTTCACATGAACCATCAACCGTATCATCTCTGTTGAGTGCAAATTTGGTGTCTTCACCTAAAGTCGGAAGTCCTTGCCTTGATGATTCGGTTCAAGTTATTTAACAACAACCTTTAAGAACAGAAACCTCTAGTACTGATCAAGAATACCAGCAAATGGTTTATGTGTCTTCTCACGCACACTTACAATCTACTACACATCAATCATATGTGGTTCAGAGCAGCACACCATTACAGAAACAATGAGCTGCAAGCGGATCTATCAAGTTTTTCCAATGCTGACTGCAGTGCCTACTAACAGTAGCATCCCTGTCGAGTCAATGGCAAATCTTCCTCCTCCCACATTTATTACTCCAATTATGAAAACATCATCAGCTCCTGGAGCCACAACAGCAAGCTGACTCCACCGATTCAGGAAAGGGCAAACAAAACCAAAAGAAGGTGGCACCAGGTCGTATTCAGACTCTTCTGCGGAGAGAGAATATACACGATGGCAAAACAATTCTGGTGCAAGAAACCGGAGTCGAAGCCAACAGCTCCACAAAAATGCAAATATTCAATTGAAGAGGATCCATTAATTGGGAGGCGTTTATCTACAAAGGTGTAGGTCCGGTAAGGGCCGATTTTGGCCTCAAATTTCAGATTCATCAAACGAAAGATATTAGACACTTTTTAAACACTTAAGTGTCTATTTCAATTGATTCGATTAGTTTATTTGACAGATTTTAACTGATTTAGTCATTAAAAACGCTCCGATTCAAGCTTAAATATGAAAAATCTATCAAATATGCAAAAAAAAGCAACTTTTCATATGTTTTTTGTCAAAACGAAAGTGCCCGCATCCGTGTCCATCCTCATCCTTTATATGTGTTATGTATTATCATCAGATACAACTTACATTTCAATATTATGAATGAACACGAATGCGGCCACTTTTATTTAAGACGGAAACCGTCTAAAATATAGCTAAAATGATAAAATTGTGAAGATTTCAATAATTTAGCATGACTTAATGATGCTAGTACCCGATATATGTGCATTGTATTGTCAAAAAAAATCCATATTTATGTAGCAGAAGCATTCTACCTTCCAATAAGTAGCTAAAAGATAACTTTTTCACAATTTTGTAAAACTGTTATATTTTGGGGCCAAAAAGGGGTCTTACTGAACCTACTCCTTTGAATGGACTACCAGTAGACGACAATGGGAAAACAGGAAACAGGTGTGAAGTCTCTTAGATGCCTGACTGATGTTGCCTTGGAGTACTCTCGCAAGGTACCCACATATGATGATTTCAATACCTTTAGAAAGGCATTGAAGCAGCGCTTCAGGAAGAAAGACACTCAGACCAGATTAGAACAGAAGCATTCCTCCGAGGATGTAAAGATAAAGATTCTGGAAGGCATGTTATAGAGAGGAACGATCAAAGAGGCGTTTAAACAATTGGAAACCTCAATATCCAACCAGATGGCAATACATTGACCAATTTTTTGAATGGACTACCAGTAGACGACAATGGGAAAACAGGAAACAGGTGTGATGTCTCTTAGATGCCTGGCTAGTGTTGCCTTGGAGTACTCTCGCAAGGTAACCACATATGATGATTCCAAGACCTTAAGAAAAGCATTGAAGCAGCGCTTCAGGAAGAAAGACACTCAGACCAGATTCGAACAGAAGCATTCCTCCGAGGATGTAAAGATAAAGATTCTGGAAGGCATGTTATAGAGAGGAACGATCAAAGAGGCGTTTCAACAATTGGAAACCTCAATGTCTAACCAGATGGCAATATATGGACCAATTTTGTGAATGAACTACCAGTAGACGACAATGGGAAAACAGGAAACAGGTGTGAAGTCTCTTAGATGCCTGACTGATGTTGCCTTGGAGTACTCTCGTAAGGTTACGACATATGATGATTCCAAGACCTTAAAAAAGCATTGAAGCAGCGCTTCAGGAAGAAAGACCCTCAGACCAGATTAGAACAGAAGCATTCCTTCGAGGATGTAAAGATAGAAATTCTGGAAGGCATGTTAAAGAGAGGAACGATCAAAGAGGAAACCTCAATATCCAATCAGATGGCACTATATGGACCAATTTTTTTAATGGACTACCAGTAGACGACAATGGGAAAACAGGAAACAGGTGCCAGATGGCAATATATTGACCAAAAAGTGCCAATTATGCCCATCGGCAAGTGTTCTTTGCTGATGGAGTAGTATCATCGACAGATAAATAGAATATATGCAGTCTTTTTTGAAAAGAAGGTGCGTAACCTTACTCAAATTGTCACAAAACTAGCTTATGTTATGCTTTCAACTACTTGTAATCAACGTAACCGTGGATTGGCCGATCAATATAATCTTGGAAGATCACCAGATAAATGGGAGATCATCTGATAAATATACACGTGGAAGATTCCCGTAGCAATATAATCGCGGTAGATCGTCAGCTAGAAATACTTTCAAGTGTAATGCCTATCGACCAGCACAACCCCACCAAGCCATATGATATAGTAATACAAGACAACGGTCAGCATCTCCACGGACAAACTGCAGAAATCCCAGATATTTCTGGCAAGGGTCACCTTCACCAGGATACAGAGCAAATTAAAGCAAACAACCAAGTCTTTAAAAAGCAACGGGTCGGACCAGGAGGCCAACGCTTGACTCATAGGTCTATTTGCCATGAAACATCCCCTCATGACAAAACCAAACAGAGGCCAACGTCCTCGTCCGATATTGTCACCAAGACTGACCATTTGAAAACGCCTAGCCTAGGTATTATATATAACAAGAATGTGACCATAAATGTGGACACTGTTGCAATGATAACATAATTGGTGAATGAAAAATTATTTTCATTAGATATTTAAGATTCGGAGACCGTAACGAAACGTGGTTTGGATGAACAGCTGGTTACTGGAAAAATTATAAACATACAATGGAATGTATGCAAAGAGCCCTTAACAGACAATGTTATACTTGGGCTATATATTTTGGACACACTGGGGGCAGTGATAAATCTGAGTAATCCCGTACTTACCATCAACAACAAAGTGATAAATGCGGCATTTGTTAACAGTGGTGATGAGATTTCAACTCAGCAAGTTTGCATTAAACAAACAATCACAGTTACGCCAAACTCGACTATTACCATTAAAACTAATAAAAATGCTGACCTGTAGTCCATTTAAGAGCCATGCCCGCTGACTCGTTGAAAAAGGAAATAGTTGTCCCTTATACATTTTAAATGATGGAAATCGTCACATCCGCCTAAAGAAAGCTACATCTATATTGATTACATAGAATAATTCGGCGATATAGTGGGTCCAACAGATGGAAACCTGATAAGTGACTTAAGACGTGGCATTGACCAGACACTAGACAAGGTACCCTCAGCACTGCCTCAAAGTTCAGATAAGTTACCTAATATGCTTTCACATTTAACCGACCTATACCAATGTTTAACCGACTTACTTCAACCTATTTCATTCCAACCATTAAAACTGAAAGCGATTAAAGAACAATTACAGTAACATATTACATATTGATTAATATTTTGATTTTCACTATTTGTTTTTGTTTATGCAGCCATATTTGCAAATGTATGCGTTCTAGAAATAACCAAACCATTTTATTTATATTTAAAAAGTAATTGATAACAAATTCAAAATCATGAAGACAATTTTTTAAGGATCATTACTTTAACATGTTTAATTTCCGAAATTGTTTAAAAGACATAGCGGAAAATCTTAGGACAAATGCATTAAAGATGGATATTATATATTTATGAAACCCGTTGCTAGGCAACCAAATGTCATATAAACACAAAATGTTCAAGTTGTTTAAAGCCATTATACATAGACTAATGATGGATCAAATAGGAAGGGGTCCAAAATAGCCACTCATCATACCTTGTCAGACTCCCATAATTGTGATCTTAAGATATGGGTATATTTAAATCCCAAACTTCCTTGCGCATGTACGATAGACTAGAAGATTTTTAAGCAAGAAGCAAGTTGTTCAAAGATAAAAGTGAAACAAAAAAATGTATACTTCATATCTAAACAATCTGTATGAGGATCAATCAATGACCAATGTGTATTTGTAAGTTGTAGATAGAGCTAAATGTTTACTTTGAACGGACATGCGGAAGATTTTGTTGTAAGTTTTTGAATGTCAAAATAACAATTACTTCTTTAGAACGTCCGTCTCTATTCAACACATAAACCGATAACATTATTTACGCAAATTGAAACTTTAAATATCAATGCAGACACTCTAGGCCCAAAATGAGGATTAGACTGTAAAACAGCATGTGTGAATATATATAGAAGCTGATAAAGTTTTAAGTTGAAATGTGATGGGATTATGTCTTATATAAATCAATTTGTGTCACAAACGAGTTTTATGTAACATTGCAGCAGGCCAATAAGATCAGATATTTTTCATTAAACTAATACCAAAGACAGTTATTCAATTAAGTTCGTTAATTTTTAATTTACCTTGAAAAATTGATCAAGTCCATGTTTGTGTATACGTTTGTACGTTCAATGAAGTATATAACAGAGAAGTAATCGTCATCCTATACATTCTGATTAAGATATAATCTACTGTTTGCGTTATATGAACAGTTATCTGAAATGTTTGCCTGGGGACTCACACAGGGATTTTGTTATATTTTGTTACTATTTGCATACATTACATTTCAATGCAATAATTAAAGAACAAATTACATGATATTATATAAAGCGTGATATATCTGAACGCTCTTTAAGAAAAGATTTTAGGAATAATAATTACCTAGTTTACCTATTCAGCTATTTAACGGATTGTGAAAAGTTATCGAACTAACAAACAATTATTGTAGGTGTTTAGGGAAAGTATTGCTGTCCATAAGTAATAATGAATCTACTTCTTTTTTCAGTAACGTGACTTAAAATTTATAGTCAATTCTCACTTTTCAAAAAAATAAATAAAATTTACTTGTACCATTTTACATCATATATAGTCATGTGAAAATTAGATTAGATTGACGTAATGGCTAATCATCTGTTTTGATTATATTGATCAGATGATTTGAACATATTCAGACGTATCCGAATCACTTCAGTTATAATTAATTTTAAAGTCGTTATTTCTGTTTTTATACAAGTGGTACAGACATATAATCTTTTTCAATACAAGCTGCTTTGGTGGTGAGTTTGTTTATTATCAATGAGAAAATAACAAGTAAGTATAACTACATGTATTTAACTACATTTGCAAAAGATAACCATAACAATTATTTGAAATTCAAATATAGAACTCCAAATGAAAATACCACATGGTAAGGTAATATACCTTATCGCTTTTGGAAAAAGTCCCGCTTGACACGAGAATCTGTCCTGCTTAAACTTTTGAAATCATACTATAGTCACTTTTCCATTCTGGCGTCAGATATTTTCTATCATGACGTCAAAATTGTTTTGGAACTTTTGTGATGTCAAGTTATGGCGGATAAATAGCGACAAGGTGTATACAACACATCAGAAACAAAAATAATATAATATGATTTACAACAAAATGTAACTTTTGAGAATGGAGAAAATTTCGTTATACACGTGTTATAGTGGTGGAATCTGTTTCTCTTATGACTTTTAGTTGATATCTTAGCAAGGATTTGAAGAAGTTGAGTTCTTTATATGTGACGTCATCAGGCATTGTCGTCTTTTTTTGGTAATCCACAATAGAAAATTTAGAAGAAACCAAAAAAATTTGACGTCATAATTAAATTTCAACCAATTATTGGCCGAACATTATTATCTAAAGCAGTTTTTTCTTACACCGATCGAGAAATGTAAAAATAGTCAACATACATAAATTTCTGTATAATGAAGGCAATACAAAAAAATAGAAAATGTCTGCTGATGAAAAAATCACAGAGACATAAGTTTTATATTTGTAAAGTTACCTTATGTTTTAACGATGTCCACTGATAACTATATTTCAGATATATAGAGACACCTAGTTATGTTCTCAAGAAAACTGAAACTTAGAAGGTTTTGTATTTGGCTGTTTATATTTGGTAAGTGTTTTTTTGTTATACTCCTTGGTTAAATAGTCCGGGAGATTTATATTCAATTAACCTATTTACAATTGTTTATACCGCCTACCCAATAACAAAAGGTAGCTATATGGCATTCCTGTCTAATTGCATGCACAGTTCTAAGGGAAAATCTTTTCATATTCAAAATGAAATACTTGAAGATTGGTTGTGGATATACAAAAAAAGAAGATGTGGTATGATTGCCAATGAGACAACTCTCCACAATAGACCAAAACGACACAGAAATTAACAACAATAGGTCGCCGTACGGCCTTCAACATAGTCAGCTATAAAAGGCTTCGAAATGACAATGTAAAACAATTCAAACGAGAAACCAACGGCCTTATTTATGGACGCATTTTTTTCTGTTCAAAATTTCATTCGATCACTATTTGAATCAATGAATATCGGTTTTCATTTTCAATTA
Organism: Mytilus edulis; assembly: GCA_019925275.1. Taxonomy (NCBI): domain Eukaryota; kingdom Metazoa; phylum Mollusca; class Bivalvia; order Mytilida; family Mytilidae; genus Mytilus; species Mytilus edulis. Next base: position 30,780,352 of record CM034358.1, on the reverse strand, counting down.
AGTCTGCGGACTGTTTAAGAATAAATTCCGATTAGTTGTAATCTTTTCCTTCCAGTTATGCATGATCATGTTGAAAGGATAAATCAAATATTTACAAAGCGTTCCTCGTTTTAAAATTTACTTTTGTTTTATGAAACCAACATATGTTCAGGATTAGTAATTCGAATTCTTCTCCCAGTTTACAAGGTAGTCTAAGACCATAAACAATCACATATGAGCGCTCTTTAAGAGGCATTAGTTGTCATATTCAGGTTCACCGATTTGAGTCAACTTTTCATATTTGATTTAAAACATACTTAAAGGTAAATTATAATAAGTCTGAAATTAAAAGTTAACAAGGCATATACTTGCTAAAATAAATCAGAATTTCGTTTTGATATAAGTCTTTATGGCATCTTATTAACTATCGAGATGACCTCCGAATTCTACCGATAGTAATTTGACCCGATTATAAACATAAATACTTTGCGACCACGTGCAATTAGACTTGTATACGTCTGTTTGATTTCATGTTATACATCAAACAAAGATGTTGATTTACGTGTTTACCTATCCATGTACATGATGGATAAGACTGATTTTTTTGTGGATTGAATCAGTCTACGGGAAGGTTCACCTTTGCTTCCCTTTCGATTTTGACATTCATTTTCTTTTTATGGCTAAACACGACTTATGCATACGTAGCTAATGGGATAAATTAAAGTTTACATAATTACGGATTTAATGAGGTCTAATCATTCACTTGCATGTGAACAATTGATTAGCGATAAGTCTTTGAATATTTTGACAAAATTAAACGAATTATATTTTTATTATTTTAATTTTATTAATGATTGAACCAAACGAAGTTATTTTTTATTTTTTTCATATCTCTAAGATCATTTTCTTGAATCTGGTGTGTGGCTAGCCAAAGCTCTCGCTTTTATAGCAATGTTAAATGTAACATTAAAATTACAGCATTACATGACAGGACTACAGCACAAATTAACGCAAGAACATTCAGGACCGATATTTACACACATAAACAATACAATAGTACGTTTCGACATGCTGGAAGTTATCAAAGGTACCAGTTTTATAATTGAATACTCCAGACACGCGTTTCGTCTACATAAAACTGATAAGTGACGCGCAGATCAAAATGGTAAGATAGCTAAACAAATACAAATTTAAAGAGCATTGATGATTCAAAATTCCAAGAAGTTGTGGCAAATACGGCATAGATTACCTTTTTATTATTTGTAGCTATTTGTTATAATACTATTCTGAATATCATTTGTCTCAAATGTACACTTACATCGATAGTATATTACACGGACTGATACGTACATTGTACCATCAAATATATATCAACATAAATTACATGTAAATGTTTAATGCAATAACAATTCACCTCAAATATACTTATGAAAGCCGGTAAAAACTGTTTTATATTCATTTTGTGTAAGCTTCATTCGCCTAATACCAGTTTAATTTAGTATCTCATTGACGATTGCGTAACAGTGGTGTGATCCAATAACATTGAACTGATAAAATTAAACAAATATTTATCAGTATACATAAGAATTATTCACAAATAACGCATGATGTTTTCTGATAAGTTTATCACATAACCACGAGATAGATCTATCAAAGTACAAGTTTTCGCATTTTGTTCTATAAATGTATAGTTCCGGGAATCGATAAAACAAAATTGATGATCCTTGATTCATTAGTTAGATAAAAAGAAAATGATTTCTTTAAGGAATTAGGGGAAATCAGCGATTTGTACATGTCCCCCTTGATCTTAAAAAAATCGTCTGCTCCGTGAAAATACACCTTATTGCTATTCCCGGCCCGGCGAATCTGTTCCGCTTGTACAATTGACGTCATACAACAATCACTTATTCATTGTGGCGTCATATATTTGTACCTGCAGGAACAATTTACAATCAAAGAACATTATCTTTACACCATACATTTTCCTCTGACAGTAAACTTTGTAGAACAAAAACTAAACAGATTCTCCGGGCCGGGAATAGCAATAAGGTGTATTTTCAAGGAGTAGACGACTTTTCTTTATAATTGAAAGTATGTAGTTACTATTTACATCAAACAAACAATTGCAAGTTTTGAAAAGAAAAATGATTTATTAATACATTCAAATAGAAAATAGAAAAATGTCACCTGGTAATACACTCATCATTATAAGAAATATAATCCTGTAAATATTAAACACCTTAAGGATGTTTGCTCCTCAAATTCAAAATAACAAGAAAGTTTTCCTGAGTTTTTTTTAAAGTTCATTTATACATGTACGCAAGTAAAAAAATATATATATATATATAGGTCCGTGTGCTTATTTTTTCCGTACCGCAGCTCTATATTGTTCATGAAAATGTTTTTTTCAAAAATATCTGCCTTTTCCAGAAATCTGCACATGTCCATTTGAAGAAACAAAAAACAACCATTTCAATAAGTATGAACTCTTTTTGTTAAAATAATCTGAAAAAAATGTCATTGTTTCATTTTACACAAAAAAATTGAAAACAAGTAATTTTTCACAGTTATTGACCTGTTTGAATTTATAAAAAACAAGAAAGTACGGGAAAACATATGTTATCCAACAAAACTGTTTTAAACATGGTTTAAAAATAACAAGAAATTTACAATAATTTCTGAAATTTTTTATTAGGTTTTATTCTTGAAATTAAAAAAGAAAAAGTATAGGTCCGTGTGCAAAATTTTGAATTATAGCCAAAAAATAACAAAATGTACGAGAAAATGTCTAATTTTTAAATAAATTCTTTTGAAGTACCTTTTAAACCAATAATAAATAAATAGTCCGACTGATTGGTGAAATAATTGTGGGTTTGATGATAAAAGCATCAAATTTGGCATGGTAGTAGGGATGGGTATTCTAAACAATATTAGCTATGGACCCACCTTGAAATTTCAAAATGGCGGCTTTTTTTCAAGATGGACGCCATCGAATATCAAAATTAACAAATTTGACTAATCCTATGTTACCATATGTTTCTTTTAGGTGCAAAATAGTTTAAAAGTTGGAAACATGATTGCAATTATGAACAAATAAGATTTATTTTGTCATTTGAGGTATTGGTAGTCTTGCAGGTGTATATTTTGAGATATAAACTAGTAGTGTTAACAATGTCAAAACAGTGTAAAATTATAGATCCTGAAATACCATCAACATCTGCTATATCAAACAATTATTTCAGAAATTGTGTATTACATCATATTCTTGAAAATTATAAAGAGAAAAGTATATATCTGTGTTCCTAATTATGATTTTGAGCCAACATTTTACAAAAAGTACGGGAAATTGTATGTTATTGAACTAACTTTTCTTTGAAACGCACCTTTTATTCAAACAAGAAATTGAAACTTATTACAGAAATTGTGTATTAACTCTTATTCTCAAAATCTATGGAGAAAAAAAAATTGGTATGAAAAATTTTGAATGATGCCTATCAAAACCCACAATATGAAGAAATACGGGAAAATCATGGTATGGGTACAAACACCCTAACTAGTTTGCATAAAATTTGAACTTGTAATTTTATAAAGAATTCATTACAGTCTATACTTCTATATTACATACATGACTATTAAACAATCTGTAAAATTGGAAGATTTCAGAGTGTTTGTAAAAACTCTGAAACTTTGTTTATTATCTTCTCAGATTGTGTAACACGTATACATGATCCAGAGCTCTCTGTGAAAATATCTCGTATCCCTTTTGCACCATTCCTTGTAAAGGCTAGCTTTAAATGCTGCAAGGAAAGACCACTCTTTTCAATAATTCTTGCCATACTTATAGACAGTATTTTATTGTCAACTAACAATTTCAAAGAAGGCAGATTTTCCTGTAGCTCTTTCATAGATAATTGTTTTTTTAATATAAAATTATTTGACAAGTATATTTTTTTCAAAATGACAATTATTTACAACAATTTTAATAGAATAGAGTCAACACTACAGAAAACTTGATCTTTGAAGTTGACTCACTATATATATATAGCTGATCTTGATAAAAAAAAACCTAGGGTATTCTATGATAAAATGATACATATAGAATAATAAATATTGCAAAATCTGTATCACATGCTGTATCACCAGGAGGAACCAATATCAATACATAGGGTCAATGGTGATACGGCATGTGATACAGATTTTTACATGTATTGATCTGTTTATCCTACATTTTTATAGAATTGGATTCACGATTTATAACAGATCCATTTCAGATATTTCAGACTTAGGTTTTATATTCCCTTTCAATTCGGAACAGGTAATATAGCCCTTACCTGGAAATGCTACATTATAATCTCTGTCCAGACCTAAAAACATGAACATATTATATACTTACTAAGACCAGTAGCTTCTATGTCAAAATTTATTCTAGACAAATTTGGAGGCATGGACTGATTGGTCACTGTTTGAACTGGTGCAGGTAGTTCTGTTATATCCTGTTCAATTCCTAGTGCTGTGCCCTCTTCATAACACATCCCTTCTCTTACTTCACAACTTTTTATTTGCATAATTATATAACAAGTATTTTGGTGACTATAATGAAAGAGATGAATAAATTTATGAAAGTATACATGTTTAACCTTTAGTCATGATAGTAAGATAAAATAGATATATTATTCAAATATCAAATATAAAGCAACCATAAATTGAGTTTTAATTTTTTATATGCAGAACCCTTATTTATATTACAAATGGAGAATGTGTCTTACAGTCCACAGATGCCAGAGCTTGTAAATATGCATAAGTAAATGTACTCATTATTGACATTTTAATTTTTTTTAAATGTTAATGAAACATATTTCTACATTTGGTCGAGGAAAAGAAATTTAGTTGAGAATGAGGATGATATATTTATCAAATTTTCTATTCTTTAACTATATAAATAAGCACTAAGCTCAAGAAAGGTATAAAAGAGACACCACACAATTTCTAACTTGATCTGTGTTTTGTGGTAATATATATATATATATATATAAGTACGTCTTAGTCAGTGACAACTCTACAACAGATGTATCCATCGGATCGCCATCAATGATGGTGATACATGGCTGTGTACATAATGTATATATAACTCGTCTAAACATCAACCCAACAATGTTAGATCTGTAAATTTGCTTTCGCATGTATCACCATCATTGATGGCGATCCGATGGATACATCTGTTGTAGAGTTGTCACTGACTCAGACGTACTTATAAATATAATTATTTTCTGTGACTGTATATTACATTAATTTGTAGGATCCTTTACTATAGATAATTTAGCTGATCTGTAACAATGACATCTTCATGCCTTATATATCATGTACTGTAGTACGCCGCTAGATTAAAACTGACGAGGAATGTAACACCCGGCCACCGAAAGCTTTATTATTGTGAAGCCAAGGTGGTCCTGTGGTCTAGCACACCGTATACAGTGCAGGCGATTTGGTGTCACGATATCTCAGTAGCATGGGTTCGAATCCCGGCGAGGGAAGAACAAAAAATTTGCGAAAGCAAATTCACAGATCTAACATTGTGCGGTTGATGTTTAGACGAGTTGTATATACATAATGTACACAGCCATGTATCACCATCATTGCTGGTGATTCGATGAATAAATCTGTTGTAGAGTTGTCACTGACTCAGACGTACTTATAAATATAATTATTTTCTGTGACTGTATCTTGCATTAATTTGAAGGATCCATTACTATAGATAATTGAGCTGATCTGTAACAATAACATCTCAATGCCATATATATCCTGTACTGTATCACGACGCTAGATTAAAACTGACGAGGAAAGGTAACACCCGGCCACCGAAAGCTTTATTATTATGAAGCCAAGTTGGTCATGTGGTCTAGCGCACCGGATACAGTGCAGGCGATTTGGTGTTACGATATCTCAGTAGCATAGATCGAATCCCGGTGAGGGAAGAACAAAAAATTTGCGAAAGCTAATTTACAGATCTAACATTGTTGGGTTGATGTTTAGACGAGTTGTATATATATATATATATACATACATATAAAAGTCTAAATTGAAAACCACGTTCAAACCTATGATTGCGTTGGATAAAAACAGCAATATTTATACGTGTGCATGTAAAACAAATTTCGTTGTAGAAGGGTCTAAATACAGCACAAACAACATTTTCCAAAAGACCAAAAAAGTGAAAAAGTATATTTTAACAAAACGCATTTGACTAACGGGTCGAACAACTGATGTTCTTAAACCCTGCTGACTGACATTGGTGATAGCCAAATAAATTGATCACAAGATGTTACAAAATGGATATTAATATGAATTTTATACTAAACAGAAAAACAATAAACTTGGAGCAAAGATGTTATACCACAAACATGAGGTGCAATTTTTGTGTACACCAGATCCGGATTTAATATATATATATTAGCATAATGTGTAAAAGTCTTTAACATTTGGATGAGGCAAATTAAAGTTGGAAAACAGTGGTTAAATTCAGCATTTTTTATGTGTAGAAAGGGGCATAACTCATGAAGGGTAATAGTGATGCCATTGTGTATAAGTTTCATAACACATTTGATTGAGGCAAACGAAAGTGGAAGGGAAGTGGACTATTTTTTTAAGTTTATTTTGATTCAGCGTCATGGCTGTCAAGTATAATGTGAGATTCTGTCTCCTGCATTTTTAATGAATTGTGAAATAAAATAATATACCGCTTTGACTTTAACTGGATTCTATGAAGTTTTGCTTTCTTTGTCACTGCTATTGCCTTTCTTTTCTTTACCAGTAAGTCCCGTAATGTAAACAGGTTTTTTGGACTACGGGTGATCGGCCTGCAGATAAATTAGCCTGAAAAAAGAAATTTGTATATAAAAGAATATGTTTTTTCATCATATTGTGTCATGTAAATTGTAAGTTTTGCATAATGCATATATGTATTTGGGTAAATTAATTCTTTTTCCTTGAAGTTTATTGACCAACATTTCAAACATTAGTAAGACTAAGAGTAATAAACTGTCGTAATAAATTATGAATCAACAGTTATTAAGAGAATGAAGAACTTTGATAAAGAAAAAAAATATTCCATATCTTTCATCAAGTGATAATGCATGATTTTCAACACATAATAGTTTTAAGCAGTTTCATGTATTTTCAGAAAGAAAAAAAGCATTTACCCAAATGTATTGCTGTATCTAATCATAAGACAAGAACAAAAATATGGAAAAAAGAAGTAAACAATTTTCAAGAGCCACTCTTTCAAAGAATCATGCGCTTTTGCGTTTGGATTCAATTAGAAATAATGCCAGGTTTTGGGAGAGAAAAATGCATTTGAGTATATTCTGAAGAAGGGAAGAGAAGTTGAAAAATATTTTACAATGAAATGCAATGTATCTTGAATACAGATATATGACCGTCACAACGGACCAATCTGGGGTACATCTAATAAACTTTTTTTTTAATTGTAAATAATTCTAACATAGGGACTGCATGAAACTTAGATAGAGTAACATTTAAACATAACAATGTCCTTTCTTTCTTTTCTGGATAGTACAAGACTTTGAACAAATGCTAAGTAATGACAAAATGGCCTTGTATTTGTATCATTGAACAGAAGCCAGAAAGAAATTGTACTTCATTCTAATTTTGTAACCAACAGTATGCATTAAAAAAATCAAAAACTGAATGTTCTTACATCAACTGTGTATATTTGACCTCTATTTTTTTGGACAACACTTGCAGCTATTCTGTAACCTAGGCTCCCTGAGCCACCATAATGTTTTGACTTTGGTGCCTTTGAAGCAACCGTTTTATTGAAACTCTCATTTCCTTGAGTTCTTTCTAAGTTAGCCAGTTTGTTTAAATGTTCAGCATAGTTTGAAAATATTTGTTGCAATGATGCCTGTAGTGACTTATCAGACAGCGGTTTACCATAAGGCAATGACCTGTACTTCAGTCCACTCTCCTCAATGAACCTACACCAATCAGTATGACAGTCACTGTGGTCTCCAAATGAATGCTTAGCCAATGCTTGCAGGCTCTTACATTTTATTCTGGTTGACCTTTTCCTTGCGCCTCCAAGAAGTTAAAACATTTAACGACATAGTTTATCACTTTAGTTAATAATGATTGATGTTTGTTTTTTAAGTCGTAAAGTTTTTTGCCTAATTTTTTTGATGTGATTACTGTCGGTCAGCTTTATTATGTTTTTTATCAACGTTAGATCTTATTCTAGCAATATTAGTCGAGTCCTCATCACCAACAATAGTACAGATGTTAGTACCTTTTAATCCTGCTTCTTTGACAAGATCAATTACCATGTCTGGCTCCATGGCTTTTGCACTCCCACCAAACTTTTTCCTGCACTGATGTATCTTTGGTATTTTTCCTTTTCTACTGACTACCTTTCATATCCTGCAGTTTTTTTTTACCTCCATTTGTATCCAATTATTTTGCGGGACTTTGATCCAATCATTCAACAATGTCCTGTTAAAAAAAATGTCAAAGCTTGATATTCATAATAAAGACTCAAAAGTATATCATATATTATTAAGAAAATGTTTCATTCATTTAAACATACAATATCTTCTGTAATAGACATATATCAATTACAAATAAATTCCAAATTCAAATATTTCTATCAAGCCTTGAAATATTTTAAATAAAAAAATTGGAAAACTTTAAGCAAGTAAACTTCACCATAATTTCTGTAAATGCTTTGGACCCAAAAATTAAAGAACTGGTATGAGGGGGAAACTTGGAAGTTATGTCCATTAAGCTTTCTTTACAGAATTAATTTTTATGTTTAATGACTAATGAATATCTATAGCTTATGTCATTGTATGTTTGAAAACTTTATAAATATTATTATATTAAAACTAACAAACAATCAAGACTTATTATTAAATCAAACCCACATCTGAAATACGAAAATGAGGGAGTTGTCTCTCTTTGTCCAAATCTAGCTTTACTGATATCATTTGAATGTTGACATAGATATGTAATTTCCCTTCATGTTTTGTATAACTATATATTATATTTCAGGGAATTTTTTGTATATGTAAAGAGTACCTGTGAGGCTATCATATGCCCTGCAACTTCCTCTTTTCTGCCAACCTGAATCTATAAATACTGTTATGTTATTCTTCTCCGCCATTTCTAAAATTTAAAATCATTTGTAAATAAAACACTGATCATAATTTATATCAACGAATAATTTAATTGATAAGTCCAAAATGAAAGCTGACTTTTTGTTAATGTATGTGTTTTTCTGGAAATAAAATAGTTTGCCCACCTAAAAAACAAGTTGCATAGATAAGTGTTTAAATTTACCTTAAGTGAGACCCTATATTGAATCATTATTTTTTTTAGTAGATGAGTCCATTTTACAGTGATAATATATATCATTAAAAACCAATTATTCAGAGAACAATTGAAGGTCTTCCTACTAGTAAAGATCTATTTCAATATTGAAATATGAAAAATCAGTTTAAAATGTTAGTTCCTATGGCTTTATGATGTATTAATATGAATTTAAAGCAAAGGTCAAAATCTAGAACGTCCTATTAACCTATGACCTTCACCTCAATTTCAAGGTCACAAACCAAGGACCTTACATCAAAAGATTCTAGGTCTTTAATATGTTGGTTGAAAACTCCCATTTATTGTCTGCGCACTCTTTCAACCAAAATATACAATTAAGGACATGTCGCAACTAACAATTTATAAAAAAAAATATTTGTCGATATGTCATACGGTATTTGAAAATCAATGAAAATCAGCAAAAATCTAAATTTAGAACATGACCTTGAACTTTGACCTTGACCTCATTTTCATTTTTTTGGACCAAGGACCTCAAACCTGAAGACCCTAGGTCTCTATCACTTATGGTTTACCAGTTAGAAATGCATATCACTTGAATCAAATGAAAAAGGGGGAATAACTCTCATGTGGAGTCTCCAAATAGCTTCGGTCCAAATAAATAGTCTTATCGTGAAGATGTAACGAGCAATTTGGTAAAATACATTTGTCGTAATCTTTTATGGTTGCTAAGGAGTAGCCGCCACAGTGTTTGGGGAGATAACTCTTACAACGTAAAGTATTTTGTTACGCGGTTGTAAATTTTTTCAGCGAATAAACTATGTGATATCATATTCCAAATATGTAAGCGACATATTATGAAACAACAATACTACCCAAGAAAAAAAATTAGGCGGAAGAATTTTTTTTTTTTATTAAAAACCAATTGTTCAAAGAACAATTGAAGGTCTTTCCACAAGTAAAGATCTATTTTGAATAATCAAAATCAATCCAAAAGGTCAGTTACTATGGCTTTATGATGTATAAATATGAATTTAAAGCAAGGGTCAATATCTAGAACGTCCTAATAACTTTTGAACTTGACCTCAATTATAAGGTCACCAACCAAGGATCTCAAATAAAAAAAACCTAGGTCTTTAATATGTATCGTTAATGAGTTATATCACTTTAGGCATGATTTTAAATATAAGATGGGCAAAAACTCTCATTTATTCTTTACGCACCCTTTCAACCAAAATTTATTAGTTACAACATGTCGCAACTCACATTTTGTAAAAATAATTTGTCAATATCTTTCACGGTTGTTGAAAATAAGTAAAAATGAGACAAAATCAAAATTTTGAATATGACCTTGACCTTTGACCTTGAACTATTTTTCATTTTTTTGGACCAACGGCCTCAAATCTAAAGATACTAGGTCTCTATCATTTTTGGTTTACCAGTTAGAAATGAATATCACTTGAATCAAATGAAAAGGGGGCATAACTCTCATATGGAGTCTCCGTATAGCTTCGGTCCAAATGAATATTCTTATCCTGAAGATGTAACGAACAATTTGGTCAAATAAATTTGTCATAATCTTTTACGGTTGCGAAGGAGTAGTGGCAAAAAAAAACAGTGTTTGGGGAGATAACTCTTACAACATAAAGTATTCAACATCTCATGAAACAACAATACTACGCAAGAAAAAAAAATATTGAAATATGAAAAATCAATTTAAAATGTTAGTTTCTATGGATTTATGATGTATTTATATGAATTTAAAGCAAAGGTCAAAATTTAGAACGTCCTTTAACCTATGACCTTGACCTCAATTTCAAGGTCATAAACCTAGGACCTTAAATCCAAAGACCCTAGGTCTTTAATATGTTTGGTTAATGAGTAATACCACTTTACGCGTAATTCTAAATGTAAGATGGACAAAAACTACCATTGATTGTATGTGCATCCTTACAACCAAAATATACAAGGACATGTCGCAACTAACAATTTATGAAAAATTATTTGTCAATATGTCATATGGTATTTGAAAATAGAGAAAAAAGCCAAAATCAAATTCTAGAATATGACCTTGACCTTTGACCTTGACCTCATTTTCATTTTTTTGGACCAAGGACCTCAAATCTTAAGACCCTAGGTCTCTATCACTTATGGTTTACTAGCTAGAAATGCATATCATTTGAATCAAATGAAAAAAGGGGAATAACTCTCATATGGAGTCGCCATATAGCTTCGGTCCAAATGAATATCCTTATCCTGAAGATGTAACGAGCAATTTGGCAAAATAAATTTGTCGTAATCTTTTACGGATGCGAAGGATTAGTGGCTACAAGAAAAACAGTGTTCTGGGAGATAACTCTTACAAAGTAAAGTATTTGGTTACGCGGTTGTAAATGTTTAAAGCGTATCAACTATACGATATTATAACCAAGGCCAGTACTATGCTTGTTCCTGACCTGGTTACTCATCTTGCTAGGTTGGGGGAACTAGCTGGTAGCTTTTGTATGAATACATGTCAACGTAACACAGATTCAAAGTTCAATATATAATGTTTATTAAATCAGCATTCAGTATAGTTTATCAATCACACTAATCAAAATAATCACATAAGTTCATGAGACATAATAAAACAGCATGTCCAAAAGGTCAGTTACTATGGCTTTATGATGTATAAATATGAATTTAAAGCAAGGGTCAATATCTAGAACGTCCTAATAACTTTTGAACTTGACCTCAATTATAAGGTCACCAACCAAGGATCTCAAATAAAAAAAACCTAGGTCTTTAATATGTATCGTTAATGAGTTATATCACTTTAGGCATGATTTTAAATATAAGATGGGCAAAAACTCCCATTTATTCTTTACGCACCCTTTCAACCAAAATTTATTAGTTACAACATGTCGCAACTCACATTTTGTAAAAATAATTTGTCAATATCTTTCACGGTTGTTGAAAATAAGTAAAAATGAGACAAAATCAAAATTTTGAATATGACCTTGACCTTTGACCTTGAACTATTTTTCATTTTTTTGGACCAACGGCCTCAAATCTAAAGATACTAGGTCTCTATCATTTTTGGTTTACCAGTTAGAAATGAATATCACTTGAATCAAATGAAAAGGGGGCATAACTCTCATATGGAGTCTCCGTATAGCTTCGGTCCAAATGAATATTCTTATCCTGAAGATGTAACGAACAATTTGGTCAAATAAATTTGTCATAATCTTTTACGGTTGCGAAGGAGTAGTGGCAAAAAAAAACAGTGTTTGGGGAGATAACTCTTACAACATAAAGTATTCAACATCTCATGAAACAACAATACTACGCAAGAAAAAAAATTAGGCGGAAGAAAAAAATTAAAAAAAATTAAAAACCAATTGTTCAGAGAACAATTGAAGGTCTTTCCACTAGTAAAGATCTATTTTGATATTGAAATATGAAAAATCAATTTAAAATGTTAGTTTCTATGGATTTATGATGTATTTATATGAATTTAAAGCAAAGGTCAAAATTTAGAACGTCCTTTAACCTATGACCTTGACCTCAATTTCAAGGTCATAAACCTAGGACCTTAAATCCAAAGACCCTAGGTCTTTAATATGTTTGGTTAATGAGTAATACCACTTTACGCGTAATTCTAAATGTAAGATGGACAAAAACTACCATTGATTGTATGTGCATCCTTACAACCAAAATATACAAGGACATGTCGCAACTAACAATTTATGAAAAATTATTTGTCAATATGTCATATGGTATTTGAAAATAGAGAAAAAAGCCAAAATCAAATTCTAGAATATGACCTTGACCTTTGACCTTGACCTCATTTTCATTTTTTTGGACCAAGGACCTCAAATCTTAAGACCCTAGGTCTCTATCACTTATGGTTTACTAGCTAGAAATGCATATCATTTGAATCAAATGAAAAAAGGGGAATAACTCTCATATGGAGTCGCCATATAGCTTCGGTCCAAATGAATATCCTTATCCTGAAGATGTAACGAGCAATTTGGCAAAATAAATTTGTCGTAATCTTTTACGGATGCGAAGGATTAGTGGCTACAAGAAAAACAGTGTTCTGGGAGATAACTCTTACAAAGTAAAGTATTTGGTTACGCGGTTGTAAATGTTTAAAGCGTATCAACTATACGATATTATAACCAAGGCCAGTACTATGCTTGTTCCTGACCTGGTTACTCATCTTGCTAGGTTGGGGGAACTAGCTGGTAGCTTTTGTATGAATACATGTCAACGTAACACAGATTCAAAGTTCAATATATAATGTTTATTAAATCAGCATTCAGTATAGTTTATCAATCACACTAATCAAAATAATCACATAAGTTCATGAGACATAATAAAACAGCATGTCTAATATAAATCCAAGTCTATAACACCAGTGTCCAATACGTGACTATAAAGCAAGTGTCCCAAGCTGCATGGTCAATAATATATATTGTTTCATTATTCAATTTACATAACATTAATACTCAAATATACAATTTACATAATAATGCTAGTTTATCTATTTTCCCAAATATCAAGTCTTTGTGACATAACTTAAATCATCTTAAAAAGTAAGAAATCCCTTTTGTATATATAACACTTCTCTAATCCTTAAGTCTCTGTTGTCATTAAGGCCTCAGGGGATTACATAATAATTTGCTTTACACTTATCTAAAATTGTGAAGATTTATATTAACTATTTATCAGGTAAATTATTGCTTAAGCTAGTGCTAAATATCTTAACTAATACTGAATTATAACAATTATTTGAATTCCACATTTTAACATTCATGTATCTAAAATATATTGGTTATACCCTTCCCTTCGTCGTCAAGATTGCTCCTGCAATCTTTTATTAAAATACAAAATGCATCATAAAAAAGTAATATTATACACACATCATATACATGTAGCAACAATTGAATTTCTGATTTCTGTCAATGAAATATTACAATATATTGCGAAACAATTGGATCACTGATTCCTGTCAATAGTATTATAATATATTGTGAAACAATTCAATCACTGATTCCTGTCAATAAGATATTACAATATATCCCAAAAAAAATTATGGTGAAAACATTAATTAATTCACTGATTCCTGTAATAAAACATTACTAAATATATATACATGTACATGTTCCTGGATGGGGAATGGTCAAGTTTAGATTGTCCATATCAGGGAAGTTCTCAGAAGTTCACTAATATTGACAAGTCCAACTCTCACATTATTAGTGACAATGAGCTCATTGCATACTTCATGAAGTATTTCTGGGTGCATAAGGGGGCATAAACATAGCAATATATACAATACAGCTGAAATATAAGATTATCAATGTTTTATCCATATCGGTCATCAGCTACAAAGTACAAAAATTAGTAATCATATCATAAATATTATTCATAAAAATAAATTAGTTTATGCCTTACACATCAGTATGTAATATATCAAAGAATTATCTGATTAATATAACTGAAACACAAAACAATATCAATAATATATCATAAGCAAAACATAGCAATAAGCAATAATAACTGTTTTTGTATTAATTACATATTCAATACATAAATATAGGCAATATATTTGTTCTTGAGCGCAATCGTCATATTCCATGCTAACGCCATTTTTGGGGAAACACATAATTGAAAGTTTTTACGGATTAATGTTCATAAATTTCTGATTCAAGTTTTAACTTTAACATCTCATTGTCTCTTCATCTTCATCACCAATAATGTACGGTTATAAAAATGTCAATATATATATTACATATCACATATCTCTGCTAATTAGTTCCTATAATATTAAAAAAAATTTCACTAGATAAATATTATAATGTTATATGTCCATCATTGTTTGTCTTTCATTAACTTTTAAAAGCACAATATGGTCACTTCTATGGGTCCGCCATTTCATCATTTTGTGGGTCCACCATTTTTACATTTTGTGGGTCAACTATTTCTTTAACTGTGAGTCCATCATTTCTTCGTTTTGTGGGTCCACCATTTCATCATTTTGTGGGTCAACCATTGGTAGCATCTATGGGTCCACCATACATCTATGGGTCCACCATTTCATCATTTTGTGTGTCCACCATTGGTAGGTTACTTCATGAATGTAAGGGCAACCAATATCATAATCATACATGACACCAATTAAAAAACCCTTATTTATTTTCTAAAGATCATTTTAATTTGGGGAATTTTTATTATCTCTCAAATATTCATTAGAATATTACAATTTCAGGCCATTATAACCTATTCATAAATATTAACATTAATTCTATACGACATGTACGAATTTCTAATTCGCTTCCTTTTATATTTTATCTTAATTTCCTAATATTTTCTCTTCTCATTTCTAATTTATTTATTTATCAACTGTACGCCAGTTTATTTTGTACTTCCTAATTAGGTACTCCCTAGCTAATTATTTGTTACTCTTCTACCAATAATATTTAAGTCATAAAGAAATAGTGATGCCTATATACAATGTATGTATAGGGACCACTTGATAGTTCTATTTGTATCATTGATAAAGTACATTTTGTATAATCTGAAGTAAAAGTTTAAAGTACATCAGTAGATATGTGCCGTCTACCTGCAATATTTAAGGATCTAATAATAAGAACTACTAATGTAATGAATACATTTGTCCAGAAGGATTAAATTAACAGACACTATAACTTCTGAATATTGTGCACTTAAACCAGAAATTCAGAACAAAAATAACACTTTTCGACGATACAAAAGAATAAGCATTGTCACATAGCATTTATGAATGCTTAATAACACTTTTTGAATATCTTTAGTTATAACATCTCATCCACTCATCTTCATATTTATCTTGAAAATTTTTAAGAAGTCCTGGGGGACAAGTTTTAAAAGGCACCCATTCTGGATCATAAATATGTATTTGCTCATAGTGTATGAAACATTTCGGGACATTATTTTCTATTTTAAAATGTGTAATGTGAGAGCCTGTAACAAAACATGCTGGTCCCATATCTTTTGTTTGTGAATTGACTGTAAGGGTCAATATAATGTTATAAAACTGGTCACCATAAAAATAAGCAAGCAAATGTGTAAAAGCATGATGATCTTCTCCATTTACTCTGTTTAAAGTTTGATAATGTGATATTCTATTGTTTCTCAATATGGTTTTGACAAAAAATCTGTTATTTTCCAGTTTAACAGCTTGCACTGGAAATTATCCCAATTTATCTTTGGTCTTTGTTTATAATTTACATCATTGTTTTGGTCTATTGCAGTTACATTTTGCTGTTCATTTGAAGGTACAAAAAATTTATGTTTATTTTCTAGTAATGGTCTTTTTCTCTTTTTACCAGTATGCGTTCTGTTTTCATGAAATTCTCTTCTCATATTCTCTGGGATTTTATTTTGGTGTACCCATTCTGTTTTTGACATGTTCTTAATTTTTATTTTGTAGCATAGTTTCTTGTTTACCCATGCCGATGATATAATCTTTTCAACATCATCAGGTGTAATTTGTAATTCTGTTGTAGCTTGTTGAGCAGTTTTATTTGTATTTTGTTTGTTTTCTATTGAATTGTCAGGAGGCACTGCTTTATTTTGCTTTGAAAGTTTTGATTGACAATGTTTGTTTTGATTATTCCTGGGTGCATTTTTGGGTTGAGAATTAGATATTGTGTCTTGATTTTCAGAGCCTTCATTCTGGACTTGTTGATTTTCACCTTCATCATCCTCATCTTCTTCAAATGGATAATCAGTGTCATCTAGGAGGTAGTCAGGGCGGTCTGTTTTACTGTTAAATACTTTCAGACGACTTGCATTAACTAATTTCTTTGAGATTTTGTTATCGCTGTCCCTTCTTAGCTTAAAAGTATTACAGTCTGGGGGTCCAAGGTTTGTTATTGTAAATGGGCCTGTCCACCTAACTTTTAATTTTGGACTTTGACCTTTTTTAACCTTTTTACAAAATAGCATTACTTTGTCACCAGGTAAATATGTGGGTTTTACTGCTCTTTTGTCATGCTGTGTTTTGTATTTTGCTTGTGCTCTTTTTGTTTTTTCTGCAGCAACATCCCTTGTTAATAGGAGGTCCTTAATAAATTTATTGAGGTATTCTCTGTGGTTTTTAGGCAATGTTGACTTTGGAATTAATGCAACATCAATAGGTGCTCTCATTTCTTGTCCAAAGAGAAGGTGAAAAGGTGAGTATTGAGTAGAATGAGTAGCCTGTGTCATTCTATAAGCCCTCATTATAGGTGCTATATAGTTTGGCCAATCTGTGTGTTTTTCCAGTTGGGCTCTCAATGATTGGACAATAAACGAGTTCATCCGTTCACATGCTGCATTAGTTTGTGGATGATATGCACTTGTATAGTGGCGTTTGATTAGGAGAAGCTCACATAAAGCTGCAACAAGCTTCGAAAGAAAATTGGCTCCTTGATCAGACACAATACAGCGGGGTGCACCGAAACGGAATAGGATGCTGGCTACTTCTGTTGCTTCTTGTGTCCTCATCGGAAAGGCCACACCATTTGGATCTACTATCAACCACCAACAGCAAATAGCGATTTTTTTTTGGAGTCTCTGGGAGTTCTAAAATATCCATGTGCCATCTTGAAAAAACTTCTTCTATTGGCATTGGTTTCAATGGCAATGGATGGCTGTGTGTATCTCTTTTAGATCTTTGGCAGATTTCACACGTCTTAATGTATGTCTTGATATCTGTATACATGTTTGGCCAGTAGTATCGTTGACGTACAGCTTCATATGTCCTTTCTTCTCCTTGGTGACATCCAACAATATTGTCATGGAAAGCTTCTAGTACCTCCTTCCGTAGGGTTCTTGGTATTGCTAGCTGCTTAACCATGTTCTGGCCTTTTGGTAGACTTCTTGATCTTGCATTAAAAAATGATAAAGTATGCCATTATCAATTTCATAATGGAATGTTTTCGCATCAAGTTGTCTAGCTTTCTGTCTTTCTTGAGGTACTTGGCCTTCTAATTTGTAACTAAAAATTTCAACAAAATCTGGGCAATGTCTTTGAAGGTGCCGAAATGTTTTACGTTTCTTAAACTGTTCTGGGTCAATGTTTTCTAATGTTTCATCATCCTCATTACCAGTATCTGTTATTGTAAGAATGTTGGGTTGCTGTTCGTCATCTCCTTTATAATCAAATGTTATGATTTCGTAATTCTTATTGCTCATGGCTGCAACTGTTTGTTCAATTTCATTCTGCGGAAAATTTTCCGGGCCTATCTTTTCATACTCTCTTCTTGACAGGGCATCTGCATTATTTTTCTTCCCAGGTCTATGCATTATTTCGAAGTCATATCCTTGAAGTTCAAGTGCCCATCTACCCAGTCTCCCTTGTATATTTTTAATTGTATCTATCCAACGAACAGTTATATTATCTGTATAAACTGTAAATTTGTGTGTGGCCAAATATGGATTAAAATGTTTTATTCCCTCTTTAAGTGCTAACCCTTCTTTTTCATTTATGTGCCATTTTTGTTCATTTTTATTCAGAGATCTACCCCCATAAGCTACGACATGTTCAAGTTTTGTGTTTGGATTTAATTGTCCAAGAACATAGCCAATAGCATAATCTGATGCATCCACTGACAAAACAAATGGTTTATCAAAGTATTGGAACACTAAGATTAGAGCTGAGACAAGGCTGTGCTTCAATGTTTCGAAAGCTGCTTGACAATCTTGTGTCCAGATAAATTTCTTATTTTTCTGAGTTAATTGTGTAAGTGGAGTTGTATAATGTACACCCTTTGTCAACAACTAGTCTGTGAAACTCAAGCTACCAATATGCATGGCCTTTTATAGAAGAGATGTCTGTCATAATTGATAATTTATTGCACACAAATATAAATGATCAAAAATAGACAATTTTATTTCAAATATCCAATTATCCTCACAGAATTTTTTCAAATGTACATGTATGCCTCTCTGAATAGTGATGCAATTAATTAAACATATGCATATGTTGTACACGAGTAAATAAACAAATGAAATAGAATTAGGTAGATGGTCATTTACATTCTTTATTCTTTTTATGCTGATCAATTATAAAGTTTGTGTCCTTTTATTTAAAATAATTACAAACTTGATGTCATTTAACTTTTATAACTTTCAGAATTTTCCCGTTTGAATGATTTTACACTAGTAATTTTTGGGGCCCTTTATAGCTTGCTGGTTGGTGTCAGCAAGAGCTCCTTGTTGATGCCGTACCTTGACCTTTAATGGTTTACTTTTATACATGTACATTGTTACTTTGATGGAGAGTTGTCTAATTGGCACTCATACCACATCTTACTATATTCAATTAGGCTTGATATACATACATGTACATGTATACCCTGCTAACCAGTAAACTGCATCCCTGTTGTGTTCACTTATAGCTATAGTTTAGTGTGTAGATTAATTAGATAAAATGGTGGGCCAGTTAACAGACATTTACCCTGCAATGCCATTATTTAAAGCCAATGGCAAATTAAACAATCTTTTAAGATGTGTATGTGCAAAGTGCAGATTTATAAGTCCCAGAAAATGCATTATATAAATATTATAAACCAAGTGATTGGTTAGTCCAAGTAATTAAGACGCCTGGGAAGGTTTTTTTTTCTTGGACGCCTTCCTTTCCTTCCTGTCGTAGGAAGGCGACCCAGTAATTTTTTGAAAAACTTTTGTATTTGTTTTTATATATAATTTGGTCTTGTATTTTATACTCAAATATATCTAGCATTTGTCTAGTAAAAACTAAATTTTGTAAACAAACCAATTTATAACTTTCATAGAAAATATACTAACGGTGTGTCAATTGATTAATATTGAAGCAACACGTACACTGTATTTTTTTTTCTGTAAATTTTCTCACAGTTTCATTCTGTTTGGTTTCAAGTCTTAGCAATTACTGTTCAAATCTCCAAGGAAACTAACTCATTAATTGTGTTCAAAGTTCTTCTGGTTGACATAGCTGAAATTAATAAAGAGATAATAAAATGAGTTTAACTAAAAATAAATTGTTGCATTATTTATTTAACATATATATAGTTTGAAAAATATGGGGGAGGGAAGTACAATTGACAATTAAAATCTGAATCCAACCTTTTTTTATAATTCGTTCACAGGCATCAATCTGTATTATCTTACTATACTAATTAAAGAAAGTTATTGAGTGTTTAACTGTCACATGTCTACGTCAATCAATTTGATAAAATATGGCTTCTCATCAAACTCAGTTTTCATTTTAAGCATTAATTTTACACGTTGAAGAATTTAAAATGTGAAGTCACCTTATTTACAAACACTTTTTTAAAGATCGATGTAAGTAATATATCTATTCCATATGACAGCGAGGCAGGATAATTAAATACTAGTTTTTTTCATAATTTGATAAAGTAATTAAATAATCCATGCAAATAAAAATATCTAAAAATAAACCAATACATGTACCTGATTTATTCATTCTGATTCAGTCTAAACATTGTGCTGTTATCTAGTTTGTCACCATCTGTAAGATAAAAAGAAAAAAATTAGAACTGATCACTGGCATCCTAGAATTATAGTCAACAGTGCATTTTTTGCAGGAATCAAAGATTTATTAAGAGTACATGTATATAAGGCCAAATAAAATAATATCTATGAAAAAAATATGGTAGGTAGGTAGGGAATTTATTTTATTCAACATTATTTTTTTTACATTTTTACATTGAGTCTATGGGAGAGATATTCTGACTTTAAAAATGCTTATTGAAAAGATGACCAAAAAAACTTTAAGGCAGGCAGCTATTTGTAACCTTAAAACATAGGGTAAATTGGGAAATAGGAAACACACATATTTTTTTTTTTGGCCTAAATGATTTTACTTTGGGGAGGGGGATATTATTACATTGTATACATTGACTGGATAATATTTCAATAAAATATTCTTGAAATAAATAGTAATACCAGGCATTGAAGTTGAAATTTTAGCATTGTAGCCCGCCCACAGCTTAAATTTTGTAGCCAACATATATATAATTCTATAAAAAAATACAGAAATTGAAGTAGCCCACACTTAAATGCTTAATTGTAGGGGCTATTGGCGTGTGGACTCATACTAATTTCAAACCCTAAATACCGAAATGAAATGCTCCCATCCAGACTATTGTAAATTAAAACAGTAACATTATATATATATGTTAGATATACTGTTCCCAGGTGAACGGAGTCTAATATAATATTAATAGTATTTGAAGCCTTGTGTTAATTTGACATTTCAGGCACCCCTTCCCTAGATTGATAAAATCCAAAATTTATCCCGAATTTAAAATCCATATGGGCAGCTTCTCGGGTAAATTTAACCACTCTCAAAACATTTTACGCAAAGTCGATAGAGTTTTCAAGCAATAATTGATATCTTCGACCTAACGATACAGAATTTTGCCAAGTTTTTATTTCGTAAAATTATTTGGATTGAGTGTATTTTACTTACATTTATTGTTTTATTCATATATACTGGTAAAGTTGACAACAAATATTCTCAATCATCAATGTTCAGCCATATTTGCTTCAGTAGCAATGAAAGGGCTTCCCGGGTCAAACCACTTGAAGAGCGCGTAACGAAAAAAAGCCGAAGGCAGTGATTAGTGTAGAGTTGTATGCGGACCCGTATTCGGATCGGAACTGGAACTGCCGCGGAGTTTGTCACTGTACTAGTAATCATTTTTTTAAGGGGCCAGCTGAAAGAAGCCTCCGGGTGCGTGATTTTCTCGCTACATTGAAGACCAATTGGTGGCCTTCGGCTGTTGTCTGCTCTATGGTCGGGTTGTTGTTGCTTTGACACATTCCCCATTTCCTTTCTCAATTTTATTTCAATTCAATGCCCATGATAGATGTTGTGATACCTAAAAAGAAAACTATGAGAGCTCAATGTATGACATATTGCCAGGTAAAACCTACATATTAGGATAATTCGTTTTTTCCCGGTTGAATTGCATTCGACTATTGACCTAAAATAGATTACTAGTATAAAAGATACCGAACTCAAAGGTAAATCCAAAAAGGGGAAGTAAAAAAAAATGACAAAATCAAAAGCTGCACATGCGGTAACTAAAGTCCATGCCGTGAAATTTCCTTACCATGCGATACGATTGAGAAAATATGAGTTAATTTAAGGGCCAACATTGTAACAACACACATTAATCAAAATGTGTTTTTAATAGCAAATCTAAGTAGGTATCATCATAGTTAGTGTGAATCTTATATAAACTTTAGATACGTTATGACATAATTCAGTAAAAACAGCAGATTAATTAAACAATTTGATTGTTCGCCTTAACTATTGTCCCAACTAAAGTTTGATCAATCTATTTATTTCTTAAAGATTGCAACCTGATAATGGTCCACATTGTAATTATGCAATTTATGTCAAGATAAAACGATGTGGTATGGCTGACAATGAAACTTCTCTGTGCAAGACACCAAATGATTAAGATGTTAACATGTATAGGTCAGCATACAAACCTCATATAGGAGAGAAAAACCAGTACCACGTAGAATGCTAGTATATGCTCTATATGGCAATAGGTAATGTTGAAGAATTCAACCGGTAACAAACTTACAGTCTGTACAAAATAATTAATGAGAAACAAATGTGGTATACAACCATTTAATGCGGGCTAATGACTTAAGACAAGCATAAACAGAATATTTCTGGGTAGCCCCTCCCCTTTACCTGGGACTGTGGTCTCACAGTTCAATATAAGAACATACTACCAAAAAATGTCGTAAAGGGTTTTACTCATCAGATCGATACTAAGTAAAAAAAAATACACACAAAAAAAAACTACCGTACATATATTAGAGTACACACACAACATTCAAAGACTTAAGTGTAACGACGTCATTACCGGTCAGCGAAAAATATTGTTGGAATGCCAAAATAGAGTTTTCGACAGTTGAAGAACCAAAAATAAGTGTAGTGAATTGCAATATAGTGTATCATAATACTGTTTTGTCTTTATTTTAATTCACCAATAACACACATATTTATACTGATAAAATATTATTCAAAAGGAATGATAAGTTTACTAGATCGTTCCTTAATTAATGAGCTAGTCAAACATCATTGCCTTAAAATTAATCTCCCTCGACACCATTTGCGAGTATGGTCTTGAAGAAACGATGATAGTCCGCCCGTGTTATGAGAGAGTTATATATCTTGCACGTAAAAGACACCCTTGTAGATTTCGAATAAGAGCAGGCTAATCCTGTTACAAGGCAGCACTTGCATCCACTAAGTAGAAAGGGATTAATATATATTGCAAAACTTGTTTCCCAATCCACTGTGAATCAATATATGTTTAAATTAAAAAAAAAGATAAGTACATGTATATAAACTCATCATTGATACCAGGTTTGAAATTTTATATTTACGATAGACACGCGTTTCGTCTACAAAAGACTCATCAGTGACGCTTAAATAAAAAAATATTAAAAAAAGCTTAAAGTACAAAGTGGAAGAGCATTTTGGACTTAAACTTCCTAAAGGTTTTGCCAACTACAGCTAAGGTAATCTATGCGAGAGTTATGTAAAGGTTATACATGATTTATGGTTATACAATCTTTGACTTAATTATGTATCAGTAATACATAGATCACGTTCACTAAAACCCTAAACGTCACAACTAGTCTTCTTTTAATATAAATTGTTACAGTGGCTTGACCTTTAAATGCTTCACAATGTTCAGAAGTTGTCGTCTGTTTATGTAGTTCATACGTGTTTCTCGTTTCTCGTTTTTAAATAGATTACACCGTTGGTTTTTCCCGTTTGAATGGTTGTACATTAGTAATTTTGGGGCCCTTTATCATGTTTATAGCTTGCTGTTCGGTGTGAGCCAAGGCTCCATGTTGAAGGCCGTAGCTTGACCTATATATAATAGTTTACTTTTATAAATTATTATTTGGATGGGGAATTGTATCATTGGCACTAATACCAATAATCTTCATATATCTATTGTGCAATTGAAAAATACAATCGGTAATTAAGATTTACTAGTTGCCTGTACTGTTAGACTTTATTTATTCACCTAACCTTATAGCATGTTTTTGTTCCTAAAGGCTTCAATCACCAAAAAATATTTGAATTGTAGAATTAATATATGTATGAACGAAAATACTATTGATTTTGATTGTTTCATACCCAATAAGGTTGCTTAATCTAATTTTGACCCCAAACATGTGTATCAATGAAAGATTGGTATGACTACATTTTACACTACTATATAATGAATGAATCTTTTAAGTGTTACCCTTTATACATAGCACTGTCCCAATGAACAAATACAATTCCAGTCTGATGTTTTTCAGTTTCAGTTTGTCGGTGATATATTTTAGATGATATGCCATGCATTCTTTTAATGACTGCGTCTTATTGTCAATTTTAATTTATAAATAGATAGGGGGGGCCTGATTTTTTCCCAGTCAAATAGCGAAAAAAAAAATCTATTAGCATTACATATAGTGGCAGCTGAGGGTGAAACAAACATTTTTTTTTTCTCAGGGTCAAAAACAAATCATTTGTTTCTCCAAAAACTGGAAACAAACTTTTTTTTCCAAACAAATATTGGCAGGAAAGTAAAATAATTCATTCAAAATATTTTGTGTGGCATCACGGAAAATGAAATAAAATGTGAATATAGTAGATACAGTTAAATCTAGTGATATACTAAGAAATGAAAGTAAATACTCCAAATAAATCATATGGTGAGAATAACGGTTTTTAATATCTCATATTGTTAAACAGTCAAGAGTATTAGTAAAAGATTAAAAACAAGTCCTACATTGCGGATATTTATTTTTATTGCGATATCAAACATAACAATGATAACAAATTACAAATACCGTTGATATAATAAAATCTAGCAATATACATGATAGAGCGAAAATATAAAAAAACTAAGAAAACAGATTTTAATTATTTGAAATTGGAAACCTTCAGTGGATATCAAATTACAGTTTATATAAATAGATAAACCAGTTGATTCGTAACTGTTTTTTGTGGTGTTTCACTATGCATAATTAATTGGTTTTTTTAAATATAAAAGAAATTCAAGCACTCATAGTGTTTGACAATGATACATGAACAAAATGTAATGTAGGGCATTATACGACAAGCAACGTATTATCTTATATACAAGAAAAGCAAGCATATGTATTCATCTTGTTTGCTCAATCCTATAAATTAATTTGAAATGTATGCATGTTTTTCCCCAAAAATCGGCAGAAGCGTGGAATAACCCTAACAAATTGAAGCCTCCATCGAACAACGCTATTTTCCCAAGATAAATAACCCGAAAAATGGAAGCCTTCGTCGATCAATTATTCTATTTCCTGATGAATAACCATTGTCGTACCTTAATGATCACGAGTTAACTCCCTTTAAAGCATGACGTCACTAAACGTCAGATTGAAAAAAGCAAGGTTAGAAGTCCATCAAGTGACGTAGAAACAAGGCCAAACATGCTTTGAAATGCATGTAGTGTCGACGATCTCTCATGTTAACGTCCCTATTCAGGGCCATCTATATTTTAGAAAAAGTGTTCACCTTTGTTCTACATACGCGGAATGTCAATAGTCACAAAATTATTCAAAATTATTTCATAACGTTAGTGTCTTGACAATATTTTTTCTTATTTTTTCATTCGATATATTCCCATTGAGTCAGTGAATGTCAAAAATTGTAAACCAAGAGTGAGGGTTATTCCCCACGGGCTTAAAGTTCTCGGGCTGACTTTTTTTTTTATATATGTCTCCTCTCCGCAGCGTGCCATACTTGTATATTGATCTACAAAGTTGCAGTGTTAATGTATATATATTCAATCACTGCAATAAGTGTGTTACGATAGTTATCCTCTCGAGACAGTTAAATGTTAATATCAAAAACACGAGGATGAATGAGCTTTTCAAAAAAATGAAATTCTATTGTTGAAATGAAAAATATCGTATCGTGCGAGGTAAAGTGCAGGAATCTGTTTCTATAATGACTTTTATCCTGCCTTTCAAACATTTGTGTTCCATATACGTGAAGTATTCAGGCATAGTCTTGTGATGCGTCTGTAAATTTGTCAAAAAAATGACTTCATTTTAACCCCGATGAACCATTTATTTGATAGCCTGCTTGCAATCATCAACCTTCTATCAGGGAAATAGCAAGCTATAAAAATCGTTTTAATTAAAAATGCATATTCCATAAGCAACCGCTGCTGGCATATTGTGTTATAGAAATTTGAAGGTCACAATTGGGACACTTAAATTATCTCTTTTGTTGTAAAATGTTGTTCTCAACAAACCCTTATTCTAAATGTATAACTTTAAGTTAATATATGATTCGCACCTTACTTTATATGGGGTATTCTTTATTTCAAGTTCGATATAATAGATGTGTTATACATGACCACCAAAATTTAAAGTTTTACTGAGAAAACATCAACTATTTAGCAGAACGGGAGTTTATTGCATAGGCATGACGATTGCCTCAAATGAATTATAGTATTATTTCTTCCTTCCTAAATCAGCATGATCAGGCCCTTTTTATTTACTCGATTATTTTTATGAAACGATGAGTGGCATTTTTTAATCAGTCTTTAGCGAAACGGAAGAAACTTGTGTTTAGGGTTTACTTAGATCAGGTTAAGGAATTCAATTCAGATTTGCGGAGTCATTGGTTATTTTTCCTACGATTCAGGTTAGAATATTTTCCCCATAATACCCATTTTTATGTTCATGTAAGACCTCAATAGCTCATAACAGGTCATTCACCAAAATATAATCAGATTCTAGATTTCTTTCTTTTGATTTCAAACCCAAATAATACCTACGTAAATATAAGGTATAAGTCCGAGTTAGCCTTTTCCCGCAAGTTAAAACAAAAATCATTTATATTTAAAAGAGCATCATAACCTATTATTTTGCTTATTTTAGTCCTTAACTTGAGCTTAATAGTATCAATTGAAAATTCTTGATTTCACCTAACTATATCCTTGAGTGTAGAAAAGTCAAACATTGTTCACAACGCCCATATCTTAGGTAGATCTACAATAACTTTTGGCGTTTATGAATACGTGTTTTAAGAATACTGTCTTTTCACAGCTGTTAAGTCAATGACTGGTAATAATTTCAAACTAAAACCTTAAGTAAAAAGATTAAAAAATAATCATGTAAGCCAAACGATACACATATATGATTTTTTATATATTTGTCACATGTACACAAAACAAACTATGGTTATAGACTTTGAAAATTATGTGAATTGTCTTGATAAATGAATCTTTAAGAGTTTATGGGGTTTTTTTTTAATTCAATCGGGAAAAGGGCATATTCATATTTTCTCCTTTAATGCAAATTGTACGTAATTATTACTCCACAGTTTAAAAATTAGCAAATAGTTTTACATAATCAAGATTTTATATTTCGTTGGTCCACAGAATTTTTTTGATATATGATTCAAAATGAAAGACGAATTCATCGGTGCAAAGACGTTCTTATCAATCGTTCTAGTTTTGAGCTACTTACTGTTGAAGTTGGGTTTTTTGGCTGGAACCTTAAAAATATCAGGTGAGGTCATTGATGTCTACAGTAAAGTCGCGACAACTTTTTCGACGTAACTCTATTATACCGTACAATGTCATAGCAAAGTCGTGCGTATGTATTACCCATTTTCCTTAGTATTACAAATGCTCAAATTAAATTTACCGCAAGTGAAAGAAAGTTACAGTAGACTCCATCTTTTCTATATAAAAGCAGTTTCCGCACCTTTTTTAATGCTTAGACTCCGTTAACACTTGTACGAAGTTGAAGCGATATTTGTTTGACTCGATCTTGAAAAGACCAGGGTTGCGTTAAATATCGTAACGGCTACATAGGGCTACACAGATTAATGACTATTAAAGGTGAAGCAAGCCTAGATGCTACATAGATATTGATAGCAGCTAGGCTTGCTTTACTACCAGTAGACATAAACCTACGTAGCACTACGTAGCCGCTAGGCTATTGAACGCAACCTAGTTCGCGTTTACATTGCACAAGCAAGATCGATCGAGATTGATCGTATATGATCCAGTGCATTTACACAACAACATTAAGAAAACCGGTCTGACATTATCACCTTATATTTCGTAAACATATAATCCTAAAAATAGAATATTAAAGGAAATTCTGCATCTCGCACACAGTGCTTATGATGTAGAAAATAGTTTGCTCATTAGGATTTCGTATGGCATTAATCATCATTATTTTGGTTCATACATCACAAGTAATTAAACAAAGACATGTGTGTAGACTGTCACTAAAGAACAAATGGTCAATGCGTTTGGAGATGAGGATTTGCAGCAAAGAAATAGAACAGATCGATTTAGAAGATAATCCCAAACCAGCCGGATTTATGTTTACTTTTCCTATTCTATTCATCGTTTTGAATTACGTGTGTTTTTGCCGCCGAACATGCACATATTTATTTTCATATCTAAATATAAAATTCACATGAAAAATCTAATCGTTTACACTTGAAAAATTATCGATTCAAATAAGATACATTTGACCAAAGATCGATCTTATTTAACGGGGTCCTAGATTTTTAATTTTTTAATGAATCAACTATCGAGTTTGAACTTGTCCTGTTAAACACAGCGTTGTCAGAATGAAGTGATCGGTAAAAATATTAGGGATTGGGTATACACCTCTTTTTCAATGTTACTTCTGCATGTTTGTATTTAAAAAAGTAAACCTATTTTCTGCATAATTTCATCTTCGTCGTTTCTGCATGGTGTTATTCTAAGGTATGGCACACACTAAATAAAATTGAGAAAGGAAATGGGGAATTTGTCAAAGCGACAACAACCCGACCATACAGCAGACAACAGTCGAAGGCCACCAATGGGTCTTCAATGTAGCGGGAATTCCCGCACCCGTAGGTGTCCTTCAGCTGGCCCCTAAAAATATGTATACTAGTACAGTGATAATGGACGTCATACTAAACTCCGAATTATAGACAAGAAACTAAAATTAAAAATCTTACAAGACTAACAAAGGCCAGAGGCTCCTGACTTGGGACAGGCGCAAAATTGCGGCGGGGTTAAAGTATACATTATAAACCTATTTCAATTGTTTTGTTTACACACTTGCTCGTGACGCATTTTTTTATGCCCCACCTACGAAAGTAGAGGGACATTATGTTTTCTGGTCTGTGCCTCCGTTCGTGCGTTCGTTCGTCCGTCCATTCGTTCGTCTGTGCGTCCGTTCAGGTTAAAGTTTTTGGTCAAGGTAGTTTTTGATAAAGCTGAAGTCCAATCAACTTGAAACTTAGTACACTTGTTGCTTATGATATGATCTTTCTAATTTTAAAGCCAAATTAGACTTTTGACCCCAATTTCATGGTCCACTGAACATAGAAAATGAAAGGGGGAGTTTCAGGTTAAAGTTTTTGGTCAAGGTAGTTTTTGATGAAATTGAGTCCAATCAACCTGAAACTTAGTACATATATTCCCTATAGTTTAATCTTTCTAATTTTTATGCCAAATAAGAATCAATACCCAATTTTTACAGTCTTGATTTCATTAAATCTTCAAAGATTTTTTACGCCGTAATAAGGTAAACAAGAAGGACTCGCAAATACATTTTACCAAAATAGAACAGATCAGAGTATTTGGTATAACTTCCCGTCGCTAATATTTCATACATATTCAAGATGAAAATATACACCTAATATAATACTTTTGAGATCGATATACCTAGTGCAGTTACAACATGAACATTCCTGATAGTATGCCATAGGATTGCGTGTATGGAAATGCTATAGCAATGTGCATAGTCCAATGCTTTAAATTTGCTAGGGAAAAATTAATGACAAATGCAACCTTATGAGAATGTATCTAGTTCGATGCTTTAAAAATTTACCTTATAAAATTTTATTAAAATGTACTAAGTGTAATGCACACAGAATATTCATAATGTATTACTATACGGATTTACCTAGCGAAGTGCCATACGAATATAGCCTCTGCATAATGAAAATGCATTGCTGTCTTTTTTTATATAATATAAAAAAAATAAGATGATGTGATATGAATGCCTGCCAAATAGACAACTACAAGCCATTGGTCAAATCAAGTCGATGTAAGCAGTCAATATACATAACCATACTGTTTTCAACAGTTGGAGAAACAAAACATAATGTGTACACTATAAAACACTCCGACATAGATAATGCGAAAAATTTTAAACGAGAAAATCAACGGCCTAATTTATAACAAAAATATCGACGACACAAATACCATCTTGTGGAGTGACAGACATGAACCAAGGTGACTTACAACCAGTAAATTACAGGTTCTTCTCAGTTCTTCTATAATCATGAACTATATAGGTGAAAGCATAGAGCTGACCGCGTGCGAGATCCTATTGATAGTCGTTAAACATTCCTTGCAGTAGACTTTGGTTAAATTAAAAGAAATATATTTAAAATGCTATCGAAATGTAATAGTCTTAACTCATTTCACCTCTCATTGCACTAAATATTAAATTGCATTGTCATACTACTTTTCTGACTTCTTTTCTTTAACTGTAATACTATATTCTATTCATTCATGAATAATCTTTAATTGCGACTTGAGAATAAAAATTTTACTTCAAAATTACATTCTATAATTGCGAATGATTCATACAGGCACAATAATAGAAAACAAATTTCGCTATCCCTTCGAAATTGGAATATGATAATGAAGAAATGACATTTATCTTACGTGTGTACTTTCAATTTCAATTGGGTTCTAAATTTAGATTTAGTTTTCCCATAAACTGCGAACAGAATAGAAGACACCTATTTATTTTCGGCACATGTAGAAGAAGTTGAAAACTGAGAGTTGAATGACATAGTGTTTTACTTATTCTAAGATAAATGTTAGAGTGATCATTTTTATTTTGTTTTTGAGTTATTTTTTGCGGGACAAATCTGGTCTGTTTTTGTTTGTTTTGTCGTCTTTGTTTTTCCGATTAAAGGTTCATGGTGTTGCACTAGTGGTTAAATCATTCTCTTGGTATCGTCTTACTTTTTTATATCAATATAAATTATGTCCTAAAATTTTCAATTCTACATCAAACGAACATGTCAACGTCTTTTTAATTCAACAATTAAATTCACATGTCATTCATTAATTTTTCGTAACCTAAAACTGTACGTTAAGTACTGATTATTGTGTGTTTTTCGTTAAAAGCTGCGACTTTTTAAAACGATATTGTTGGCTCAATTCAGGCTTCATTTTAAATTTTTGGTAATAATAGAAGTAGATTTGTCTCATGGTATATTGTTCATTTGTTTCAAGTTTTGTTGTGGAATGTTTTTACTTTCTGTTGATATCTCAAACACGACATGCCTTTCCCTACGCGTTTAAAACAATAGAATGCTTTGAAATCTAACTGGAGTATTTCAGATAATTTCTATGAGATTTAAAGTTGTTTGATTCACGATAGACCGCACGAAGTAGTTTCTCATTCATGTGTCCTTTCTTGGAGTAAGGGGAATAACTTGCGTAACTAACGACGAACGTTTTAATCCCGTATCCCGCTAGAGGCGTGCAATTACGTACTATCGCCTTAAAATAATGTCAATTTTATTTAGTTGATGTCTTTCTCTCGGTTTTAGTTTGTAATTCGGATTTGTTTTCTCTCAATAAATTTCTGACTTTTGAACAGCGGTATACTACTGTTGTCATTATTTAGAGCCAACCTGACCAAAAATCGTACAGTTTCATTACTGTGATCATGGTGATACAAAGCTATTTACGAAGGAAAACGAAATTTATTTTGATAGATCCTTTGGCGTATGTCACCTATGGTTTTGTAGTTTAAATAAATATTCTTTGAAGATTAAAACGTTAAGTATTATTCGACTATCATAGAAGTGAGTGGTTTATCTAGCTTTAAAACCTGGTTAAATTCACATTTTCTACAAAAGAATGCTTTAACCAAGTCCAGATTATGATTGTTGTTTTCATTCGTTTGATGTGTTTGAGTTTTTAATTATGACAATTGTTAAACATGTTAAAGGACTTTCCGTTTTAAATTTTCCTTGGAGTTCTGGATTTTTTGTTATTTTACTTTTTACTGATGAAATTCCCCTCTATATTTCGAATAGAATATATGAGGATCATACATTTTATACTGACAATGGGAAAATAAGTAGCAAGTCTTATATACTCCTCATTGCAGTAATAAAATATAAATTAAAAGAAAACGCTTATTGATTTCATATTGAAAATTTCCGATTATGGGAAAATTTTGATGAAACGTTTATTTTCATATTTTAATAGTTGTTCTTTATTTTACAGAATACAAATCTACTTCAGCTGTTGTTAAATCGACATTCGATGGAACAGTTTCCGAAATAAACAATAGATCGATAATAGAATTTACTTTGAAGGCGTTCCAAAGACCTATTGATGATAGCATAGTGTTTCTCCGGAACGAAAAAACTAAAAACGTCTTGCGTTTCCTGCATGGGAAATGTCAAAATACATATGGAGAAAATAAAGGATGTCAATGTATTTCTTCACAGAATAACATTACTTTCAGATGGTGGTATGTCGTAGAAGTTCCTCTTCACAGTTGTACTTTTGGAACTGAAATGAGCTGTGTTAATGAAAACAATGGAAAGATCATCAACATTCATTTATACAGAAGATTCAACGGCACAGGTTTTTTAAAATTTCATTAACTCTTTTTTTTTTTGGGGTATAAAAACAAGGTCTCTTCATTTCAACATATTTGCAATTTCTTCAGATACAATTTTGTGAAATTTTATCAAAGCCAAACGAAAAACAATTTTATTTTGTCAAAAGAATTCAGCATAAAATGGGTCCGTGACCTTCTGTTGACAAAAATAAATGAGTTTTGTTGTATAATTTAACTGATTTAAAATCTTATAATTATTTTTCTTAGTTTTAGGGCCACTTCTATCGCATGTCAACGAAGTTGATATTGGTACAAAGAAAAAGAAGGGTAAGTGCAACATAACATCAACAAAAGCATTAACATCAATGTAAGTATCAATAAGAAGACAAATTTACGTTGAAACAATTGAAAGTATTTCTTTTTGTTTGTGTTATTCCCATGTAACATATATTTGAACTCAGAATATATATATATATACAATATTAGGTCAGTGTCAAAAAAATGTAAGCTTTTTTATGAGGCCGAGAAACCTCATCTCTCTAGTTGTGTGCCGAATACAAAAAAAGTTTTTATTTAAATGACATTGACCTAATATTGTTTTTTATACTGCAACTTAGATATATACATCATTGGCTTCTCAAATCGTAACACAAATGTCAAACTTACTTTCATTCCTTAATGATCACCGGATTGTAGAGAAATTGTTCCATGGTAAAATTGATATTGTTCAAAATATAAATTTGCTACGTTTCATACATGTAGTAGCATCGAGCTATATGTTCATACTGATTTGTCATTTTACTAAACTATTTTGTGATATTGTTATGTCATAAGGATACATTTTATTCTATAAAGACATTTTTATATTACATTAAGCAACCTTTTCATACTATTTTGTCACCTCAATATATTATAACTAATTATCTCGATATAACATGGAACCTTTTTTTCATACTATTATGTCATGTAACTATCATTAAAAGACATTTTTTAATATCAACCTTACAATTTTTATATTACGAGGTGTTATCTGTATACCAGTAAACTATTTGATTACACTATAAGACTATTTAATCATACCATAAAACCATTTTATCATACCATAAGACCATTTAATCATACCATTAGACAAATCTTTAAATAGCTGCGAAAATTCCACGCTAAATTTATCAGCAACAACGAATGTAATAATAATAAAAAAGTCCGTATTGGAAATCGTTTTGCAAACTTTAGGAAATCGCTTTCAAGATGAATACATATATCGACTCTAATGTTGCATTTGCCCTCAGCAATGCGTAACTAAAAAGACTTAGTGTCGATGTTCATGTTTTATCAAGATGTCTTCATAGTATGCAATATTATCTTCCTAACAAAGTGAAATGACAGAATAGTATGAAAAGGTAGCTCCATGTTGTACCAAAGTGTCTTTATAGTAAATACATGTATCGTAGTGATATATCAGATTGATAGAATAAAATAGTCAAATGTCGTTATAGTATAGAACATTTGCTTCATGAGATATCTCCTCCCTTAATGATACGGTTATTGTTATCATAAGGTAGCTGTGGAGTTCCATAAAAGCGGCGTTTCCTCGCATGCCCTTCGTGAGAACGCAGCGTTAACGCAAAATTGTAGTAGACATATGTAATGTAAATCGACCATGATAAGACCAAAAAGGGTAATACCTTTTTTATTTCTCAAAGGATTCATTTCAAATTTGAAATATAATAAGCCTGATAATAATTGTTCTTAAGGATTATAAGTTTTACACAAATTTTGAGTTAGAATTTTTGTACTTTCCTGATAATTTAGTACTTTTCATACCTCAGGATAGATCGATTGACATAAAAGTGTTATTCCATTCCAAAAAGGTGCCAATATTTTCCATTTAAATTAACTATTGTTCTTTTAGTCCTTACGGATGAATAGTTTTACAAAATTAAGGGCTCTATAAATCTACGGTTTTTACTTTCTATGTCAAACACAATAAAAACGGACATTGTTGCTTTTATTTTAATATTCTTGTACTTGCCTGATAATTGAGAACTGTTTATACCTCAGGATGAATTGTTTAACATAAAAGTAAAGACATTTAGGTTAAAATGGCAAAATATTTCGTGGGATGCAAAAGAAAAGGCCAATATTTTCCATTTTGTAAGTAAATTATACAATCACATTAAGATTTTGTTCTTGTTGTCCTTTGGATGATTAGTTTCACACAAATTGAGAGCTCTAAAGGTATATGGTTACTATTATTCATGTCGATAACAATAAAAGTTTTATTAAATTCTTGTACTTGCCTGATAATTAAGTGGGTTTTTTTTAAACCTTAGGATGGATTGTTTGACATAAAAGGGTAAGTTTAAAATTGCAAAATGTGTTGTCGGATACTTAAACAAGGTGCCAATATTTCTCATTGTGTTCAAAAATCATACAACGGCATAAACATTTCGTTCTGTTTTCCCTCCTAAAAATGAACAGTTTTAAACTAATTGAGAGCTCTATAAGTCTACAGTTACTAACATGAATAAATAGATATTTATTAAAATAACAATAAAAAGCGTGAATACTTCTTTTTTTAACCAATATCTTGTACTCGGCTGATAATTGAGTACTTTTTATACCTCAGGATGGATTGTTAGACATAAAAATAAAAAAGATTTAAGTTACAAATTGCAAATTATTTTTCTATGATGCAATATTCCATGATCAAAGCTTACGATGAAATAATGTTAAGGTTGACACAATATTTCAGAGCTTGAGTTTCATGATTTAATCAATGTGAACAGAGAATTATAATAATAAAAATCATGCCAGTACCAATGAACTGACTACTACGCTTATAACTTCAAAGACTAACAGTCCACTAGTAGTGTAACTGATCAAGTTACTACAATACATACTTTCCAATACTCGAATGAAACCTACCAAAAAAGACTCCTGACTAGGTTGTCGCTTAAATAAGCAACACGACGGGTGCCACATGTGGAGCAATATCTACTTACCCTTCAGCAGAATCCAGGATAATTAAATGTAAACTCAATATAACAGCTAATTGAAGATGATATAGTAAACATATGTTATTATCAGAATACTAATCCTCTTGCTGTTAAATGATTTACTTCTTCACAGGCAATGATGGCGTTTTTAATTTCATCTTAATCTGCAGCCTAACAACAGTTATTTGTCTAACAATAACAATTTGTCTATTTGGAATATATATCAAACGTCGGTTGCCGACAAGGTAAGTAAAATATAATTACGAAAACTACTATATTATATAAAGCTGACAGTAAACATGGTAAAGTGAAAACATATTCAAATAATACTAAGGTATGTTGAATTAAAAAACCCACTATCAACTATATTAAGTACATTTATGTAAGATAGTGAAACATGAAGGTCAATTATTGAATCTTGGAAAACGAAAAAAAAAGCAGACAGAAACAGCATTGAAAAATCTTTAATTGAGTCCAAAAATTTCGTTACTTACACGAAAAAAGTCAAAGCCATCTGTATGAGATATATTCATATCGTCTTAATTATAGTTAATATCGTGTTACGAGGTCGCACGTATTGTAATGAAAAGTTCTACTGTACACGATCAATAAATTGAGTTTACTTCTCAAAAGTGTACAAACAAAAATTTTAAAGAAGAAAAAAAACATAAAAAAACGATATCAATAAATATTTACATGATAGATATTCCTTACTAGTGTGATGTGAAATCGAGTCTTGTAAATCTATGTTAATGTTCTTTAAGACAAATGTCAAATGTTATTTAATTAGAAAACAGAACAATGCTGTATTATTCTAAAATCTCAAAGTTACATAATATACATAAGATGATAATAACAGTTTCAATCCACCTCTTGCATTTGTGAACGTGACACCGTTGTAAACGTAAAGACATTGTTAACACTTTGTACCTGATGATCTGCGCTAGTACATTTGACGAATTGGCTGTTATTATATTTCATGAATTTTCTTACATGTTACCGCCATATAGATATAGGTCGATTTTACTGATCTTTTCTTCATATCTATGAAATATATCAGCACACAAACAATTTCATAGAACCCCCTTAAATTTTATGAAAATCAATGTAATTAATCTTATGGATAACAATAACTTATAAGCCCGAGGTTTAGTCGAAAGTCAAATTTAACATTGAATTCATGTTGCTCTTCTTTTATTATTGTGAAAATAAAAAGTGTATTGCGCAAAATAAACCTCGAGTTTTTCTCTTCTTTATGAAAATCTTCCCTCCTCTGACTATTAACTGTACGGCATGTACTTGTATACTTTTGCAATATTAAATTCATCAAAATCTGTTGTATAAGACTTGGAACAAAAAAAAAATATTTTCCTTTTAGTGCTCAAGAGAACGCACATGGACATTCCAACAAAGGTATGCTTATCAAATCTTTTATAGGACGTTTGTTATTATTTTATTTTGGTTTTATTATCTGGGTATTTAATGACTAGATTTGAGTCAAATAATACTTGAAAGTAGAATGGTTCCTTTTACAGTATTTTATTTATTTCATAACCTTGATGTATGAAAATAAGGATATTGAATTTAATGCTAATACATACCAATGAAACGATGTTACACCAGGTTGCA
The DNA here is from genome assembly GCA_019925275.1 of Mytilus edulis. NCBI lineage: Eukaryota > Metazoa > Mollusca > Bivalvia > Mytilida > Mytilidae > Mytilus > Mytilus edulis. Next base: position 30,742,691 of record CM034358.1, on the reverse strand, counting down.
TAAGTATAGGTATTACATTGAATATGTATTAAATTTTGAACGCAGCATTAGATAATTGTTCATACTTTTTTTCATACATATATTTTGATATTTTCGTTCTTTATTTTCTTTTCTCTTTAGACAATTATAAAATTGGATTATACAAATACAATTCCTTCCATCAAAGATGTCTTTTATCCTGATTCGGATGCATTTACGTTTCTTTTTTGTTTTATCTGCTTTTTAACTTTGAATCATGTATTGGATTTATATTATGTTGACCTGAACATCACTAAAGGGACATTAATTTGGCAAAGGGCATCTGGTGCAGTAAAATTGGTACATTTTATGTGGTTCCTGTTATAGCATAAATTATTGCATTTTTTTTTAAATATCGAAAAACATTTAAAAGGCTATCGTGAACATTCATGTAGATATCAAGTATATTTGATCTGTTCTGAAGACATAGAAGAAACTTAACGACAAATAGTAGCACTATACTATAAACATTAGTATGTGGATTAAAGGTTTGCTCTGTGTAAATAGGTAATAAGTGAGATTAGCTAAATCAAATGCTGTTTTTTTTTTTATATTCTAGTAATTATATACTATTACAAATATTATGATCCTTCATTTATGTGTATTCCTGATGATATATGCAAACAATGACAATTGTAACAAATTCAAATATGACTAAAGATTAATGTGACTACTTGTTCGAGATCCTAATACATACTTTTGACGTTTCTTTATTGTTATAAGATATTTTAAATTTTCTGTGGAGCGACCTTTCCATTTTCTTCTGTAATTTGTTTAACGCCTCATAAAGAAAAACAATGTTTTAATTATGTTCTGATTTTTCAACTACACTACATCAATGTAAGTTTATACCTTTTCTGCCAATGCTGTAACAAATTAATGTTTTGAAGACTGGTATCAAATTATTAGCCTATTATTTCACCTATAAGATGTGAGTAAATATATAAGCTTTCGTTTTATATTCCTAGATTTCAATTCTGGACAATAATCAACATGATCAATATGAATTCGTATACGATCCGACATAACTGATTGAATGTACCAGATTACTTAAACTACGCCATCACGACTTGGTTGGCCGTTATTTAGTATTTGTTCGTCATATGATGACAGATATGTTCGAATTGTTGTTATCACAATGTTGTCCTCTTTTCCGCAAACGTGCCATCGCCTTATGTGTTACACTAGAGGGAAAACGGTAATATTTATTCTGCCATAGGCGACAATACTAACATTTTCTAAATTTACCAGTTTTTATAATAAAAACCTGAATAAAACAGTTATGTGTGGTGTTAGTACTTTATTACTCTATTTTAAAAATTGAAGCCAAATAGTATCATGACCAATTTCCAACGGAGCTTGTTTATGTTATCCATGCCCACCGTCATTTTACACCAAATTTATGAAATTTTAGAAGCCTTTTAGAATAATTCTCTAGAAAATATTTCTATTGGTTTTAAAATTTATATTGTAAATTTACACACTGCAGTTATTCATAGATAAATAAAAAAAATATATATTGTACCCTTACATCCAATCACAGCCCTCCTAAGTTGACTTCCTTCACCTGTCTTGGGTACCAAAAAGGCCAACCTTATGCTGGGAAAATGTAATAGTAGCGTTTTCCCTATACTGTGACACAAAGCTATAAAGAATTCTTATGACACCATCAATGCAATACTGGGTTATGGTGGAAACCTTGACTCTAACAAATACTTGTATGTCCCCATGACTTAAAGAAACATGGATCATTTTATGTCCCCACCCCTACATGCTGATTAATTTACCTTTTTCTCTACTTCTTTCAGATAAGGCTTAATAAACAACCTGTATCCAACTATATCTTATCTTATTTAAAAAGAATAATAAACAGTTCCATTTAAACAGATAAAAAAGAACAGTTCCATTCAATTTGTGTTCATTTTATCAAAAATTTACAACATAAGCACAAATTCAAGATTTGTCATACTAATCTCCGTTCCATGCTTTAGTATATGCCATATTGTGGTTCAAAATTTCAGAGCTGGTTATACAATCCATTATTCTGTCTTGGGATGATAAAAACAAGGATATTAGACACTTAAAACATTAAATCTGCAAAATAATCAGCTGTAGAGTTGGCTTTGTTGCCTGTATTAATCTATGTAAAAACTCAATTATGTCCCTTGGGAGTATTAATTTCCAACAAAAGTCCTTTCAAACAGTACAAAATGACAAATTATATATGCCTGATATAATTAAAGATAGAAACTACTAAATGCAGCACTATTGAAATATTTGCTGCATGAGTTGCCAACAATGTGAGCAATTCTTTACACAGGAGAGTATAAATTCTATCTAAATTTAGCCTCAAGTGGGCCTCTTTTTTTCTTAGATGAAAAATTTTGACAGTGAAAATGCTTCTAGCATGACCAAATACTTAACAAGACAATATCCAATTTTAATAGAGTGTGTCAAGGGAAATACCCAATTGATACATTTAGGAAATTATACAGCAAAAAAGGCAAATATTTCAGTTAAAAATATTTGTCGCGACTTGAATTCTGGGTTTTCCAATTGAATTTATCATTGCGAAAGGTGAAAACAATTACAAAAGAACAATAGTTTGGTGCAGTTTATACAATAAAGTTAATATTGAAACCCTAGAATAAAGTTTTATATCAGTATCCATCAATTTGACTTATTATGATGACTCAGCACTTTTCTCAACATAGTACTGTTCTCACAAAAAAATTTCTATTCGATGTGATAAAAATCAAATGTTCTTATCAAATGCTTCAAAATAGTATAATATGACTGAAGTCTGATTGATTTTGATTTCCCTTGCTATCTTGAGTATAGAGAAAACGGTACTATGTATTCTGCCATAGGCGACAATACTAACATTTTCTAAATTTACCAGTTTTTATTATAAAAACCTAGAAAAACTGTTGTGTGTGGTGTTAGTACTTTATTACTCTATTTTAAAAATTGAAGCCAAATAGTATCATGACCAATTTCCAACGGAGCTTGTTTATGTTATCCATGCCCACCGTCAGTGTACACCAAATTTATGAAATTTTGGAAGCCTTTTAGAATAATTCTCTAGAAAATATTTCAATAGGTTTTCAAATTTATATTGTAAATTTACACACTGCAGTTATTCATAAAAAAAATATCTTGTACCCTTACATCCAATCACAGCCCTCCTAAGTTGACTTCCTTCATCTGTCTTGGGTACACAAAAGGCCAACCTAATGCTGGGAAAATGTAATAGTACCGTTTTCCCTATAGGTGTCATATTATTATCAGAATATATATCTAATTCATGAAGCACCTGATGTCATCTCCGGTTGTAGTTATTCGTGTTCCTCAGTCTTTCGTTTCTCATGTTGAGTTTTGTACACTGTTGTTTGACCTTTTGTATGTTTTCGTTTTAAGCCATGGCGTTGTCAATTAATTTTCAACTTATGAGTTTGAATATATTCTGCCTTTATATAATTTTTTTTTTTTTTTTTTTTTTTTATTTACCTCTATTTGAGATATTTTTTTATTATAAAACATTTAACATTATGATCTCTTATTTACAGATGAGATGGAAAAACTAACAGCCTTAGAAAGAAGTGCAATCTAACTATCACATTTAAACAAACTCTGAAAACGTGTTTGTTATTTTCCTTTCGAAATTGCAACTTATTTTTGCAGATAAACTCAACAACATGATGAAAGACAATTGATTTGCTTTTGACAATGATTTGAAATATAAATAAAGGGGAGTTATTGGTCTTTCTAAATATGTAGAATATTGTTGAAAACTTTTATACAATGTCTCTTTATAAACTTGAAAACAGAGAATTCGAATCATTGAAAAGATTTATTTCGGTAGAAACCCTCTTGATATAACATCGCACATAAATCATATCTTTTTTCCAACAAAGGAATGACAAAAAAGGACGACCATTTAAAAGAGCGATGATTCCAGAAAAAAACAAAAACAAATAGACACATACTGATCGTAAGGCTTCTTATAAATTACGTCAATAGAAATTACTTCTGAATATAAATGCGCTCAAAAACACGAACGAAATCATTGCTTTTGAACCTTAAAGACTCAGAATTATTCAAAGCCATTGAAGTTGTTGAAAGTTTACGATGTGTTGTTTAACTTTTATAAAACATTTTTATAGCATATTTTTTAAAACAAGTGGGCATTGTAAACAATTATTGCAAACATGTACATATATAAGGCTTATATTATTTATTTTAATTTTTGTAACATAAATATTCCAAATGGTATTCATTTGCAATGCAAACATAGATCTTAAAAATCAAAAATAAAAACGTATCATAGAAGATAATTTGAATAGTATAAATACTGTAAAGCAATGGTTTTAAACGATACGTATATAAAAATGCTAAATGAAATGTTAACAAATTGAAAAAAAATTGTTAAATTAACACTTTTACCGTTCATAACAGATGTTGCGTGTTTTGTACGAACTAATTTTTTCAAACAGAAAAATGGTTTCTTTCAAATTGCACTCTGGTGACCTGAGATAGGTTTATTTTTTTAATGTTCAAATCATATTGAAAATTTGTCAAACTAAGTCAATGATAGAAAAATATCTTTAAGGTGATTAGGAAGTCTTAATCAAAATTGATAGAATTTTTTTAACGCTACAGAAATGTACAGGTTGTGCAAAATTTTTGTATAGATTATGCATGGAAAATCAAATTGTGTGTGATCAAAAGAAAACGTACTTTCAGAACTTTAAGATAGAATGTGAGAAGAGTTCTCTTATAACATGCTTTCAGGTAAGAAAAAGAAAAAATGGGGTCACCGAACTTGTTTTCTTGCTACATATCAAAATAGATTAATTCATAACACTTTATATTATAAAAATAACTTTATCTGAGTTATCTCCCCTTATTTGACAAAGTTGAAAAAAATCTAATGGCACAAACACAAACAAGGTGTTTCTGAGAAATTACAGCTGTAATTATGATATAACACACAATATGCTATATTATTATCAAAAGTTTTTTACATAAATTACACACAACTCTCAAAATTTGCACATTTCATCAAATATCTAGACCAAAGTTATCTGCTTCTTCAAAATCCAAGACACCCGAGTCACTTTAACTATGAATTGCCATGAAATTTAACCTATTTAAAAAAAGGTTATTTCAATTTTTGAATGAGACGAACGGTATTTTTAGTTTAAAATGAAAATTCTAATAGATTTCATTAACCCTTTATATCTACTACTTTTAAGGTCAAATAATAAATACAGAAAATATAAACAGATAATAATAATATGAATTTGATCATAATGGTTTATTTTTATTTATTACTTAAATGTGTGTTTTTATTTATTACTTAAAGGTGTATTTATGTAATTTTTAGTAATTTGTACTTGCTAATAACAAAATGTTCATAATTATATGAATTATTTTTTTAAATATATGTCTCATTAGCCATCTCAATGGCTGGGTATTGATTAATTTAATGTATATGTTTACTGTGTTATAGTATAATTTACAATAAATACGTGACACATTTATAAAATGAAACATTTTTTTCGTTTATATTATATATGTATTGGTTACCTAACCTACACTAAAAAGATATTGCTTTATCTCAGCCGCCAGTAAGTGTTCTCTAACTAATTTTTCAGTGCTTTTAATTAGTTCCTACACTGACATCAAAGAACGTATCAATACGTTCTGTAATAAAACAGACGCTTGAATGGTCCAATTTTGCAAATTTTCTAAGGATTTTCTACCCTTATGAATAGACTACCTTAACTGAATTTGGCAAAACCTTTTGATATTCATCTTCGTATATTTTTGTAGCCTGGAGCGTCAATTATTGGTCTTTTGTGGCATATCCAGAAATTTTTTAAAAGTTGAGGACCAATGACTGCTTATTTTGAGTTTATTTTAAATGTTTTTGATTGAATAAAGAAGAATGACATGTAGTTAAATATATAAGATTTTGTTCAAATGGAAAACTATCCAGTAGGTTTTGTATAATAGGAAAGAATTGGAATGTGTTTACGCATATAAATTATAGTATGTAAAAAAAAAACGAGTATAGAAGACAATTTCTATGATTTGAAAAACTATATATTACAAGTTTGTCTCCATTATTTGAAGCAAAAATAAGCTGATGCGTTTGGTCTTTTTAAAATGGTACATGTCATGAGTATCAAAATATTTGTATAAAACCTCGACATTTTATAAAGAACAACTCTAACAGCCCAGGAAAACATTTTGATCTATCATTCATAAGGGAACGATCATTTAACTTTAAAGGGGGTGTGGGGAAGGGGGCTGTTGTTTTTCCCATACCTTATTGACTTTATAGTGTAAAATTTGGAAGAAGGAAATGCATTGATATCGTCGAAAAAAAAAACAGAAAAAAGGTGGTCGCGCTCTGCCAGAACAAATTCTGCCTAAGACTAAAATCCTTACCTTTTTAAAGTTAAATGGTTGATCACCAATTGACAGTGCATTTGAGGAAACTGTGAGTAATGAAACACTTGTTCTTGTTTAAAAGTCAGGATGGTAAAATGGTGACCTATTTATATCCCTCAATATGAGGAATTGAGAACATTGCTCATTGTTGAAGGCTGTACGTTGACCTATTGTTAACTTCTGTGTCATTTGGTCTCTTGTAGATAGGCAATTATACCACATAGTCTTTTCTATATTACATGACATAAATGTGATAACCAAAAACATAAGTTAAGGGCATGAAACACGAATGCTCGCTTATTTAGGATTAAGTTAAATTTGTTATTCCTGCCAAAATCAGATTATCACGTTGCAGAATATTGCACATCCTGTCATACATGACAAATGGTAAGAGTATTAAACGTAAATTCCTAAAAGCTCCTCTCTTTTAAAGATAATGAATTGTCCTATAAGTTATATTCACAACAGCATCAAGATTTACATCAACTAGAATATGAGTGTGTTGTGTAATATCCTGGCACACTTTCAGAGAAATAAGAATATGTTGTATGATTTATTTTCAATTGATATCTTTATGTTCTAACGTGTAAATTGTTGTTAAAATAGCATGCGCATAAGAGACAACTCTACATCCAATTCAAAATTTGTAAAAGTAAAGCATTATAGGTCAAAGTACGGCCTTCAACACGGAGGCTTAGTTAACACCGAATATAAGGCTATAAACGTTCTCCAAATGACTAGTGTAAAACCATTAAAATACGAAAATCAAAGGTCTAATCTATATAAAAATGAGAATTGAGAAACACTTATGTACCGCACGAACAAACGATAAGTACTGAACTTTATATTAATAACTAAAGGCAGGTTAAATCAAATGCAGCTGATTTAAACGTTTTGATAGGCGCTAACCTTCACCATACCCTGAATCAGTAGTGCAACATCACATCATAGAAATATACACTATAAAATATTAATTAATGTGGCTTACTTTACTCAATCAAAATTAAACAAAAACAAGTGAGCATACACTGAATAAATAAATTTGATATATGACGACGATGGAAATACAAAATTTATAAAACAAGGGATTCAGATATGAAACGATATCCGAAGACAACCATAACATTGGACAAAATACGCGCCAAAAAATAACATTAATAGGTAAATAATAGAGATTATGAAAATTTTATATTTTCAATAATCTCGTTTAATTCAATCAAATATTTGTGTGGGTGAGTGGGTGTTGCAGCCGGTAGCTCATTGCCATATTCGGCATGACCATAGCTGGCGCTCGCAGCTTGAATCAAAATTTTGGAATTCCCGTATCAGCTTGAAAGAGAAATTTGGAATTCCCGTATCAGGCACTTGTTAATTTGCTGTCGACTAGAAAGCAGGTGTTACACAAATTAGTTAAACTATTTAAAAGAAAAAGAAAAGATGCCAAACAAGAGAAATGCCATAGGAGCGCCATCAAGGGCCATGGTAAAGAAGAGAAGAACGGCTAGCAGGACAGGAGGTTAGAGAGCGCAGAACGAAGAAATCCCCCAAAAGAAGGACGGATCTGGCCGGAAAAGAACTGCAAAGAAAACACAAGGGGTCGGACACGTGGTGGCAGAAGGACCGGTGGAAGCTACTGATATCTCATCAGATAATGAGTCCGAGGAGGATGAACGAGCGTTCCCCGCTTTAAGGCACGACCCGTTACACTTAAACTTAGAGAGCCGTGGTGTAGTGGTTAGTGCATCGGACTACTAACACAAAGGTTCCTGGTTCGATTCCCGTCTGGGATGAAAATTTCAGGAACTGAATTTTCGGCTCTCCCTTGACACCATTTGCGAGTATGGTCTCGAGGAAACGATGATAGTCCGTCGGAAGGGGACGATAAATGGCTGACCCGTGTTAAGAGAGAGCCATATCTCTTGCACGTAAAAGACACCCTTGTAGATTTAGAAAAAGAGCAGGCTAATGCCGCTACAAGGCAGCACTCGCACCCGCAAAGTGGAAAGGGATTAATATAAGTTGCAAAACTTGTTTCCCAATCCACTATAAATAAATATGTTTAAACTAAACTAGCAAATAATTCCATTGATTTCACTCCGTCACAAGAATCTAGCTTTACTGTCTATATATTAAATGTTCAATTATGAAATCCGAAACCTACAGTTATATCACTACACTAACTTAACCACAAATATTTACAGTCATATGTTTTCAATAAGTCTCTGTGGTGCCTTTCGTACTCTTTCTGTGCGGCGTGTAGCGATAGTGTCATTAGCAGTTTCAACTGTTTTATTTTCGGTTATTTTAGTTTGTTCGGATTCATTGTTATTTTCAGAGTTTTCGGTATCGCGGTTTGAATTACATGTTGGTACTGTAATGAATGCAGTGTCAATATCAGATATGGTAATTTCAAGTATGTTTGGTATGTCTTTATTTTCCTGCGGTACGAATTTACGAATCTGATCAATATGTCTCTTCCATACTTAATCTCCAACTTGGACTTGATAAGTTACTGTTCCGAGTTTATGAACCATAACTCCTTGTTTCCACTTGTTATTGTCTCTATAGTCTCTTTAAGATTTGGACTCCGTACTGGATGCAAAAAGAATATTTGTTTTTACCATCTCCTCATTTTATTATTATTCACTGTGGGGCTTATGATTTGACAGATTTATAATTGACAGGGAAGGGTTTAATTGAAAATGTAAAATTTTCTATCTTACGTTACCAGGCTTTATTTAAAAAGGTTATTATAATATGGTCTGCAATGCTACAGTGCGATACTGGCATGTTGCACCCTTGAATGCGGGTGAAATAATAGAACAGAACAGAAAAAGGGTGAATTTAGTGGCCAAAGACTTTGTTATAGAAAACGGGTGGAAAGCTATAGTACATGAGAACATTAGGGCAAGTGTCGAACTCATTTGTCACAAACTGGAAATCAGGTTTTTTTTAAAATAATATACAAGGGGGGCGGGGTGTTGAGTCTTTTCTACGCACAACAAAATAAACTTTTCCAAAGATTCAATAATGAAATTTTTGTGGAGGTGAGAACCCAAGTCAGATTTGGTAGCTGACTTGGGCTCTCATGTGGCGGTCTAGGGAGACTGGTAGTGATTGGGGGATTATTTCACTCGGCCCTTGCTCTGTGCCTGACAAGTTCTAAAATTTGCATTGATGATTGGTGTTTGGATAAGAATGATGAGTCAGACCGAGGCCACTTTTACTAATTGGTACACATATCAACCATTAATGATTTTTGAATTGAAAGAACATAATTGTGTTGTCCTGTAAAGCCATTATTGTGAAGATGCATAAGGTTTTTAATATGTCTGTGCAAAAACAGTTAGTCAAACAAATGTTAAACAAAAAAATCTGTTCCCTCTTTCTTACATTTTTTATGAAGATCTTGGACAGTTTTTCTTTTTTGGGATAAACAAACACATTTTAATTTGTTTATATATGAACTGTGTTGGATAGAAATGAACCTTATACAAATGAATATCAATACATATGGTAAACTACTTAGGGTTAAAAGTATCCCTCTGGAAAGTCTGTAACTGTGTTGAAAGTTGAATAATTATAACCACTCCAATAAAACGGACCAAAGTTGCATTTTACTTTGCATTTGAATGTTCCGACGTCAATCAAAGTCTTATACATTTACATGTTTACGTACAATTGCACTGGGTGGATTTCTGTCAGATGCAGCTGATCAAACATTACATGTACAAATATCGAAGTGGATAGAAGGTTATCCAACTCATCGGAGAAATATTTTTATAAGATTGCATATGAAACATCATTGTTTACGTTTCTTCGTTCCCCGTTTTTAACAGTCTCTTCCTAAATATAACTCTGCATTTAATTCATGGAATTTTAATCGTAATTTACCTTGTTTGCCGTGGATTTACATTAATGATTTAAGATTCTGTTTTGAAGGAACAGAAGCAAAATTGTACAGTGGATGAATTATGGGATATTACGAAAAAAGTGTTGTATAACGTAAAAAAAAACTATGTACATTTTCACCATCTCGTCAATTTAGCCAGACTTATCCATAACGATTATAAAGGATATCTGGGAGTCTGGAACGTCAGAAAAATATACTCGATTTGAACATGAATGAAACATTTGCCCCTGGACGTCAGTATACTATTCTAAGAAGAGAATTAATTACTCATAGTCATACATGACTTTTCATTTTAAAATAAAGTATATGAATCAGTCTTGTGAGTGTTGATGATGCCTTTAAATAGTTTTGTTTAAAAAAAAACATCACAAACTACTGACGTAAAAAGTCACTTTAGTGAAGGTTCATTATTTAATAATAAAATTATGGATACAGAGTGGATACAGAGAGGAAATAATGGCGCACTAAATTGATGTGGACAAAATTTTTAGATATGGTATACATTCTGTTCCAAAGTTGCTGTCATCTTTATCATACAATCGGAATCGGTCCTGACATAGAAATATATTTGGTTTACAACGCAATGAGGCCATATATATTTACATGATAAAGTGTATATATAGATATAGGAAGATGTGGTGTGAGTGCCAACTCTCCATCCAAATAATAATTTAAAAAAGTAAATCATTATAGGTCAAAGTACGGCCTTCAACACGGAGCCTTGGCATGTTCAGTTTTGGTTGATGCGGTCAAATAATTTTGTTAAAACGACTCAGTCTGATAAATCGAAACTACTGAAATTTGTTTACGATTCAATATTTTGAATAAAAAGAGGACATGCTGTCATTTGAATTATACAATCCATCGTGATATGTAACTATATGTGATTTACTATGCGGCTGTATATATATATTACGTAAGATTTACATAATAAAGTGTAAATATGGGCAGTTTTTGGTTGATGCAGTCACATATGATCAGTTTTGGTTGATGCTGTCACATATGGTCAGTTTTGGTTGATGCTGTCAAATATGGTCAGTTTTGGTTGATGCGGACAAATAATTTTGTTATATGAGTCAGTCTGAGATATCAAAACTACTGAAATTAGTTTAGAATTCAAAATTTTGAATAAAAAGAGGACATGCTGGCACTATAAACTAATGCGAGCATAATTTTGTTGTCATTGCTTTCCAATATTGCTTTCATTTATATTAAACCATCCATCCTGATATAAAAATATAAGTGATTTACTTTGCGGCATTAAGATTTACATAATGTACATATTACATAATAAAGTGCAAATATTGTCAGTTTTGGTTGATGCGGACAAATAATTTTGTTAAACCAGTCAGTCTGAGGTATGAAAACTACTGATATTTGTTTATGATCATTGCAATATTTTGAATAAAAAGAGGACAAGCTGACACTCTGAATTGATGCAAACGAAATTAGGTAGCATTGTGTTCCAATATTTCTATCATTTGTATTATACAATCCATCCTTACATAAAAATATTACAGATTTACTATGCGACTATAAGAGTTACATAAAAAAGAGCAAATATAGTCAGTTTTGGTTGATGCAGTCAAATATGGTCAGTTTTGGTTGATGCTGTCAAATTTGGTCAGTTTTGATTGATGCAGACAGATAATTTTGTTACATGAGTCAGTCTGAGGTATGAAAACTACTGATATTTATTTCTTATGAGATATTTTGAATAAAAATAGGAAATGCTGGCACTCTCAATCGATGCGAAACAAAATTGTGGTCATTTATTTCCAATATTGCAGTTATTTATATACTACAGTCCCTCAAGACCTAAAATTATAACTGAATTACTGTGCAGATATATACATGATATAGATTTGCATAAAAAAGCAAATATGGTCAGTTTTGGTTGATGCGGTGACGGTCAAAAGATTTTATTACACGACTCAGTCTGAAGTATGAAACTACTGATATTTGTTTGTGATTCAATATTTTGAATAAAAAGAGGATATGCTGGCACTATAAATTGATGCAAACAAAGTTTTGTGGTCATTGTTTTCCAATATTGCTGTAACTTGTATATTACAGTCTCTCTTGACCTAAAATTATAACTGAATTACTGTGCAGCTATATAGATTTGCAGAAAGAAAGAGCAAATAATGTCAGTTTAGATTGATGCGGTCAAAAGATTTTTGTTAAACAGGTCTGTCCAAATCGCAAACAGATATCACATTTGTTTACGATTCAATATTTTGAATAAAAAGAGGACATGCTAGTAGAATAAATTAAATACAGTCCGGAATGCGGTTCGATAAAATTGCTCCCCTTGTTTATTTCGCTCTCCTGTCAAATCATGTAATTTCGCTACCTCCAGTGGTAGACGCTACAACGATGGGTGTCGTCAAGAAAGGTACGATTAAAGGAATCAGCTAGGAATTAGACGATCACCATTGGTATAGGTGAGTTGTTTAATAGTTGTTACTTTGGGATAAATGCATGTTTTGGATTTATTCATAATCAGAAATAGCTGAAAAGGAAAGAAACGTGTTGCTACGTGAACCCGGAAAGGCCGGGACGAATTTAAAAAAAAAATCTAGAGACGATCGTTCTGAGTGTGCCACTTACACATTCAAACGTGTACACAAGCACAGTATTCCATATCTATGTAACGTGTTTTCATAATTATGTGATATAGGGCAAAAAAAGGTAGCAGCTTTTTGTATCTTGTTGTTAAGCATTTCCAGGGGAGATAATGTTATTTTTCACGGTGTGTTCGATAGGTTTGTTACATTGTAACATTATATAATACACACTCATACAGTGGATTAAAATAGCCTACCACACTCTATTAACTGAATTTCAATTATTCTATTTACCTTAGTGCTATTATATAAGACTTCGGAGGTTCATATCACTTATATTCAACGTTTTTATATCGGATTTTTTTTTACTATTGATGTTGAACGGTTCATAGTAATAAAAAAAATCCAATGAAACCGTTGAATGTAAATGATATGAATCTCAGAAGTCTTATCTATTGTCCTTTAACATAAGACCGGAGGTTCATATCATTTACATTCAACATTTTTTATCGATTTTTTGTTTACTATCAATGTTGAACGGTTCAACGGTTCGACATTGGTATTTAAAAAAAAATCCTTTAAAAAATAACGGTTCAACATTGATAGTTAAAAAAATCCGATAAACATGTTGAATGTAAATGAAATGAAACTCTGAAGCCTTACATTATATGACTATCGTTTATTAGTTCTTTATCCTAACTAAATGTTTTTTTGTGGTGTATATTACAAAAAAAAGGGGGGGGGCTTTTAAAAACACCAAAATACCTTAACAATCCTACAATATCTGTTTACAGAATGAGAGAGATATTTCATATTCTAAAACTAATTTTTCTCACATGTTTGTTATTTACACGACTGGGTCGATGCCACTGCTGGTGGACGTTTCGTCCCCGAGGGTATCACCAGCCCAGTAGTCAACACTTCGGTGTTGACATGAATATCAATAATGTGGTCATTTTAATATATTTCCTGTTACAAAACTTTGAATTTTTCGAAAAACTAAGGATTTTATCATCCCAGGCATAGATTACCTTAGCAAGGTTTGGCACAACTTTTTGGAATTTTGGATCCTCAATGCTCTTCAACTTTTTACTTGTTTGGCTTTATAAATATTTTGATATGAGTGTCACTGATGAGTCTTATGTAGACGAAACGCGTCTGGCGTACTAAATTATAATCCTGGTACCTTTGATAACTATTTGTTAGATATGGTGAAAATACAGACAAATTTTTAGTACGTATATCCATCCCCTCTTTTTCAATTCATTAGTTCAAGATACAGCTCTGAAGAATATGCAATAACCTACATTATTCTAACATGTGAAGACCAATGAAAACATTTGATATGATTTGAAAACATGGCCAATTAAGTAGGAACTTTGGGTTTCGTAGACATAAATTATAATTCAACATTTTAGATTTATATTTTTCTTTATTTCATATTCTAGTATATTTAATAAAATGTTTATATTTTGTGATGCATCTGATGTATAAATCCAGTGGCAGGTCCGGGAAAGAGCTCTTAGTTCCGATCCGTTTGTACGGGGAACATGTGGTTGCAACCCCTTCTTTAATTGCCTGTTCGATTTTTATGTTTGCAGTGTCGAAAAGGGAGATAGACAGCAGTTTTATCAAGAAGTTATGTGAAAGTTCTGCTATACATCTGACAGTCAGGAATTATTCTATAGTACACATGTCGACCAGAGGCATAGAACAGAGAGGAGAGGTTTTAAAGTACCAGATGCTTATCTGAGATTCCAATGTGAACTAAAGAAAGCAATATATAAAGATATGTAGGAGAAATAATCTATATGAATAAAGTTATGCCACAAAAGGGACTTGTTTTTTTTTATATACATAATTTGTCAAACGTATCCATAACAGAAGAGATGTAAATGCATCCTTCATAGCCTTGTAATACTGATGGTAATAATTTATATAATTTCTGAGATGATATAGCAGTGCCATTGGTTTCCCCTTTCTCCTTCTTCAAAGAACTTGATCATGTGAACCCTTCTTTTTTTTTTAAATTGGAGCCCTGTTCAAGAACAGTATAAAGAGCATATGCTTAATTTTTGTTATCTTTTAGAATCCTCATTTTTTTTTAAAATAAAACAGGTTGTACATTCTACATTAAATATACTAGTCAACCGTAAATGTTAACACCCAAAAAAGGTCTTTAAATTAGTATATTAATTTTTCAACTTACAAAATATGTCAAAGGTTTCAGCATTCCAAACATTACCATGTGACTTGAATTTTTGATTTGTCAATATCAAGCAAACTCGATATTTCCCATAACATCATAATTATAGTTCCGTTTTTATTATTAAAACAACAAAGGACTAACTCTTGTACAAAACTGTAACAGATTATCAAAAACTGTCTAGTAAGTACAATTTTAACCCAAGCCCTGCTCTTTTAAACACCGTCTTAACAACGGCTTGGTTGATTGTAAGTGTTTGGTGCAAAGACTGAAGACTTGAGACAATAACATGGAGGTATAAGTATGTATAAGAACAACTTTTTCAAGAATATAGGCGGATTCGGGGGGGGGGGGGGGTTGGAGGGGCTTTCGTCGGAAAAATGTTTGATTAAACATAGGGAATCACTGAAGCATGACTGGAGCGAGCTCCCCTTAGCTCAGTCAGCCCCCCTCCCCCTAATGTAAAATTCTGGATCCGCCACTGAATATTGGTTTGAAGAGTGCGACGGAAATCTTCAAATGTATATAAAAAAAAATGAAAGTCTTTGTGCTGGTTATTTACATATACGGGAACGAAAATTTAACTTCAAATTGTGAAAAAGAGTGAGGGATAAGATTCATTAAACAAAATATCGTCTGATCCAAAATTCGTTCGAAAAAATATTGTTGTCGGGCAAAATTTAAAAACAGAAAAAATATTATGAGTTCTAATCTTCTAAAACCTTATAGTGTTAAGTTTTGAAAGAAAAAAATATTTGATTGGTGGAGGCGGACAATAAATGGTCGCGCTCAGACAAGAAAACCATACCCCCTTTAAATTTAAGTGAATAACTTACTTCCTTGTTGATGGATTGTTTCTTGGCTTGTTTTGGTAGAGTATTGTTGCATGTTTCACATTTGAGTAATATATATACGCATGTGTAGTACATGAAATATGAAGACACCGGTGTACTAATATAATACTTGACTTGTAATAGTAAGCATGTATGAGAAAAATAGAGTGAGCCAATTGTAAGATGCTATAAGATAGACTAAAAAGAATGTGTCCATAGTAAACGGATGCCCCACGCGCACTATCATTTTACATGTTCATTGGACCGTGAAATTGGGGTCAATACTTTAATTTGGCGTTAAAATTAGAAAGATCATACCGTAACTGCATTCACGGTCATCCCAAGATGTCGGATGAAAAATTAGGTCAGTTTCTGTATTGTCTGTTAAAGTGTTTCTATATCATTTTCTTTACAAATCATACATTGAAACGATGTAAATTTATAAAAGAATCACTCGGAAATCACTAATTACTTCTGAGAAATGTGCATGAAACGGGAAATTTGATTTGAAAAAATCGCCAAGATGACCGTTAATCACAATCGAGATGACCGTAACAGAATCAGCGATTCATAACAAGGCTGACCGTAATTGCTTTTAAGATGACCGTAATTTGTAAATGATGACCGTAACTTTTAAAGGATGACCCTCAATTCTAAGAAATATCCGTATTTATATAACTATCTTTTTGTATCAAATGATTAATCGTGTTGGTATACACATAGTAATATGAAAGTTTTATCCTATAGGTAGAAGAAAATAAGACGTGCTTCAAATGCAAAGATTACCATATGTATCTTTTTTACAGTAGAGGGTTCAATTTTTAAAATTAATTTGCCAAAAGACATGCGGTGCACAGCCTTTAACTGCTCGACAAAAGATTTGTTTTGTTTCTGGAATTCCTTTTAATGACATATAATAAATACACATTTTTAAAAATGGCAAAAAATTGCATGTACACCCATTGATATTATATCGTCTTTCATTTTGTCGTGCAAATAAAATAACAGAAATATTTGGAAAATATCATTCGAATAAACTAGTGAAGGTGAGCTCCAGCAAAGTAGATCCTTAAAATAGTATTGTATGAAAAGCGTATCACAAGGCGGAACGTTGTCAATTTGTATATATACAGAAATGTTATTCATACAGTCAGGATTCTACTTCTTCAAAATTATCTCCCCATTACGCCAGTTCATGCTCACAGTCGTAGAAATGGAAGCCATTGTAGGGATGACGCTCTGCCAATTTTGCTCTTGAAAACTGATAAATTTATCCACATAGCACCATTACGATCGATCGTTATATGTCAGTTATATTTTAAAATACAAATATATCTACTAGCTAATGAGCATTAGTTAATGATCTTGTCTGCATTGATTCAACTTAAAAATATTGTCTGTTTGGATGTCAGATGGAATTTTTGAAAATTCTTAAGCATTTAAAAAAATTCTAATTAAATACTTCGTGGAAGGGCAGACTAAACATTTACAGTGGTTGAAGATTATAAACCCTAGTTATCACACACACATTTTCATCATCCAAATTAAAAGACTGTCGTCAAGTACTTTTAGAAAAAAATAGCTATTCAACACACCTACTCTGTTTTTGTGATTCATTAGATAGGTATCTCAATTGACCCATATATTTTATCTTTTCGTACTGTCATTTTTTTTACGTTATAAAGTCAACCTGTAGCTTTGATATATAATAATGATAGAATCTGAAGCGAGGCGCTATATAAAATACACTTGCTTTGTACGTTTTAAAGACAAAATATACACCCCAAACATGCCCTAACATAAAAAGGTGCACTCGATTTTTCTCTTTTCGATACAATCGTTACCTGTTTTGCGGAATTTTTTCTTGATTCACATAATGGAAGGGCAGACACGAAAATTTCTAAACTAAAAGATTGATATGTTCTCCGTCCGTGATAAAAAAAATCGGAGGTTAAGCATTTTCTACATCCAACTTATAGATACTATATATAAAAAAGAAGATGTGGTATTATTACCAATGAGACAGCTATCCAGAAAAGACCAAAATGACACAAACATTAACAACTATAGGTAACCGTAATGCCTTCAACAATGAGCAAAGCCCATACCGCATAGTCAGCTATAAAAGGCCCCGATAAGAACCATGTCGTCGACTTGATATCTTATTGTTTTGCATTACTATGTAATAGATACATTGAAAACTTATGCAAATGGTGTTTTTAAAATAAGAAAATTGTCGTTTTATTTGTTTCTATTAACTTTTTAAAATTTTGTTACTATATCAAACATTACAGTTAACTTTTATCGCTTTCTCGATAAACACAGAGCTTCGATTCTTTTGTTCTATTTCAAAAGTGTTTCCGCCTGCATATATCAAGACAAATTAAGATTTTAATCTGCTTCCTCTGGACCCATACACATGGGCTCGATTACCAAATATTTGTATGTATTATTAATGTTTTTAATGCTCCATTTATTGGCATTATATTTTTCTGGTCTGTGCGCACGTTCGTCCGTTCGTCTGTTTGTTTGTCCGTTTGTCCAGCTTCAAGTTAAATAAAATTGAAACTTATTACACATTTTCCCTATGGAATGATCTTTTTAATTCTAATGCCAAATTACAGTTTTATCCCATTTTCATAGTCCACTAAAAATAGAAAATGATAGTGTAGATGAGGCATCCGTGTACTAGGGACACATTCATGTTTCTTCAAATTTTCGTCGTATCGCTGTAAATTTGTGTTAAAATTTTAACGTCGATATCAATAAATATTTCATTGTTTACGAGAAATATGCAATTTACTAGCATTGTTATAAATCCTAAATATGGCCAATTATATTATAGTTTAAAAAAAGAAATTTATGAAACATATTTATATCCGCTAACCGAGCCCCTATTGAGATCGACAAACTCAACAAAAAAGCTTTGAATACAATACGAATATTTCTTAGAATTGATGGTCATCCTATAAAAGTTACGGTCGTCCTATATAAATTACAGTCAGTCTTTACAAATTACGGTCATCCTTTACAAGTTACGGTCATCGTTTTACCAATCACGGTCATCCTTGTTTTATGTTACGGTCATCTTGAAAATATTTTGATTATGATTTACGGTCATCTTAACGATTTTTTCAAATCGAATTTCCCGTTTCATGCACATTTCTCGGAAGTAATTAGTGATTTTCGAGTGATTCTTTTATAAATTTACATCGTTTCAATGTATGATTTGTAAAGAAAATGATATAGAAACACTTTAACAGACAATACAGAAACTGACCTAATTTTTCATCCGACATCTTGGGATGACCGTGAATGCAGTTACGGTCATCAGCTTTATCCCAGTGAACATGCAAATATTATTTAAAAAAAAATTAGTTTTAATCACTTAAAAGTCATGTGATGTTACATATATAGGACGGGTGTGTTCGATGCGTAAATTAATTAACAAAACCCAGTCATATAACATCCAACTTTTAAATTGCGTCCAAATGTCAATTTTAGGTGTGCCACTTTGGGAATGGTCTTAAACGATTGACAATTCATTTCTCAATTTTTGTGATTTTCCCCAGATTTTTTCTATGTCGGGCAAAAAAAAGTAGCAGTTTTTAAGGAGACCCCCTAAATGACGTAACAGCTTGACTTATGGTCGTTTTAAAAACGATTGTTTGCAAGTTGCATTATTAACAATTGTACAATATGAAAATTAAACAACGTGAATGCAAATATTTATAATGACTTTACGGAAATTTTAGAGATTAAATACTTTAAATTCGGACGAGCAGGTCGAGGGAGAATTTAAATACTTTTTTAAAACTTCAATACAACACCGATATTAAATATAGCATGCAACTAGTAAACCTTTAGAGCAACCACCATAACATAGGCATACTACATTTATTTCTTTAATTTACCGACCTTATTAAATATAATTCTTTTATTATTTGGTGTATGCACCAACTGAATGGTCACACAAGGGAAATTAAATACTTTTTTAAAACTTCAATACAACATCGATATTAAATAAAGCATGCAATAAGTATATATAAACCTTCAAAACAATAACATAGGCACACTACATAATTTTGTCTAAAAGCAGGTCACTGTTTATAGGTAAAACATTTTAATTGTAAAAGTTTTAATTTTAATCAAAGAATCAAGTTTCAGGCAAAAACATAACAAACAAAAAACTAATGTGGAAATAACGACCACAGTTCACTTAGAATGACGAAGTCTGACATGATTACAGAATGCCGACATGATTGATTTAACTGACAAATCTGTGTACCATTGGTAGCAATGGATGCTCAAGTTCCTCAAGGTTCAGCCTAAAGAGAACGAGGGTTATGACCCCCATACGTCGGGTCTTATTCGCATCACCCCCTGGTTTCAGGGGAGTAAAGATTAACAGTTTCTATATCATAAAACTCTATATGCACGCTGAATACATAGGCCATACTATGTATCATAAAACAGTCAAGCTCGAACTGGTACCCATTCAGAACCGGCCACTCCGGGTAGACATGAGATGGTCTCAACAGAACTTCCTGCGGTACCGCAGGAAAGTAAAAACCTAATATGATCCGACGTACAATTACGGGAAACGATCATAACCCCTTAATCTTGCCAGATCCCGACATCCTTTTTGACTGTGACGAATGATTTTATTACAAAATATAAATGAACAATTAGAATCAAGTAATCAAGATAAGTGCTGCATGATCTTTATCCAAATAAAGTCAAAAGTAAAATGCATTCCAGGCGAAGAACTAATAGCAGGTATTCAATTGATAATTCCATTCTGACACTACTGGTGTCTGAATATTAAGATAAAGGTGGTAGCCATTCATAAAAATTAGCAATGACATATATAGTTCTCGAACGTACGATTCAGCTAGCAAATCCATCGGCTTGTTTGTCTCCCTTTTTTTGTCCAAAAAAATATAGATCCGGCCTGTTCTGATCATTCTGAAAAGATAAATAAAACAGCAGCAGACACAAGAATTGTTTTTAGATTGAGAGATTGCAAGGGGAGGTGGGTGGGTTTTTATGAAAGAGATAAACCGTATTAATCAAAGAATCAAGTTTCAGGCAAAAACATAACAAACAAATAACTAATGTGGAATAACGGCCACAGTTCACTTAGAATGACGAGGACTGACATGATTACAGAATGCCGACATGATTGATTTAACTGACAAATCTGTGTACCATTGGTAGCAATGGATGCTCAAGTTCCTCAAGGTTCAGCCTAAAGAGAACGAGGGTTATGATCCCCATACGTCGGGTCTTATTCGCATCACCCCCTGGTTTCAGGGGAGTAAAGATTAACAGTTTCTATATAATAAAACTCTATATGCACGCTGAATACATAGGTCATACTATGTATCATAAAACAGTCAAGCTCGAACTGGTACCAATTCAGAACAGGCCACTCAGGGTAGACATGAGATGGTCTCAACAGAACTTCCTGCGGTACCGCAGGAAAGTAAAAACATAATATGATCCGATGTACAATTACGGGAAACGATCATAACCCCTTAATCTTGCCACTTGAGTGTGTCTATACACACTCATCAAACCCCCCCCCCCCCCCTTTTCCACAACCTAAAGGTCCATTTAAGTGAACTATCTTAGAAGGCATTAGTCTTTGTTAATACGTTTGAATCTTGGACAATCATATTTTCCATTTTGTAAAAGCTTTGTTATCATGGGGCTGTTATCCTTCTATGATATCCCCTCAGCAAGATTAGTTTTGGACGATATCACACTTTTGTTGTATTATTCATGTTATATATATATTTAAATCATCATAAAAACGCAATATTTTAGCAGTAATACATCCACTGACAAACCGCTCATGAATTATCAATGTTTACTAAAAGAGTTATCTCGCCTTAACTGGCTTAGTTACAAATTATTTTAAAGCACATGTTTGGTACTTGTTAAAATATTTTTTATATTTATAATGATAAATCAGGAAGTTTTCTTCAGAAATAAACATTCTTATCAATAAATTTGAACATGTGTGTACAAATTCGGAGATTTGGGTAACAACTAGACTGATTGGTCACTGCAAAAGTACAATGCAAGATAGTGGTATACCATGAATCTACCTAATTGCTTTGTTAATCTGTAATACGCACTAATATTAGTTTTCCATTCTCAATTTTATTATCCTCTACAAAGTTTACGAAAATACATTACCTGTATATATAATTTATGCTATTCTAGGCAACCCTTCGAAGTCGAGTTCATTTGTATATATTTTTATTTTTAACAAAAAAAATTGAAAAATATTTTAAAAACAAGGGTGTATAACGTACACTTTTAAAAAATAATTTATTCGTATCAATCAATACATATAGAACGTACCACACTTCCTGTACTAAGTCGGCAACCTGCCACATGCAATTCTAGTAAAACTTAAAATTCGGATACAGCTAAGCGTGCAGCTTTTTGGAAAGTTCAAACTTGAATAGTTTTACCTCGAATATATTTTGTGACCTAAAAGAACTAGGTGCTAGAGTGAAATTCCATTTGGGTGTATATAGATGCATAGTTGATTAATTCCGACTAGAATTAAAAAGATTGTGTCAATCAGCTCTGTATATAGATAAGAATGCTAAATGTTCCTTTTAATAGAAGGAGATAGATCAAGAGTAATTGAAATTAATTTAAAAATTCATGGAGTCTCCCATCTGGATTATATACGTGTTTGTCTGTAAAAGTCCTTAAAAGTACATACCACATATTTGTTTTGTTTCTAAAAATAGTTGTGGGAAAGCCCATAGTTCGTGCTGACATGTGATACATGTAAAATAAATGTGATGGTAAAATACAAAGGTAATCTTAATGTTCACATATCCGTGTTAGATGATGGTGCCAATCAAAAATATTGTAAACAATACATTATACAATAACATTATCGTACTTCAAAGGAAAGAGGATGGATATTGTGTATCATGCTCTGTCTGCTGGTTCGTGAGTTTATAAAGTAATTTGATAATTTTGTCAAAAGTGCACATAATTCCCTTATTTGCTCTAAGTTGACTTGTTGGTAAACTAATAGTCCTGGTCATGAGCTTTAGTGAGCTATCTGAATAACCTATACCAATAGTAATAACAGATCATACCCGTAGCCAGGGGGTTCGGACGACCCCCTCCCCCCCCCCCCTTGAAACCAAATAAATAAGCACTGTTAAAGTCAACGTTCTGTTCAAATTGTGACTGTTAACTCCAAATACCCCCCCCCCCCCTTTTTGAAATTCCTGGCAGTGTACGAGCCTGCAGATCATATGTTGAGGTTGTAAATATCATGCAACTCAGCTTTGCTTGTATAACTATATTTGCTTGTAAAACTATATTAATTCTATTTGCATAAGTCAGAAAATTTTGGGTCGGGCATGATATGTATGTTTCAACAACGTAAACATGAGCTCTGTAGATCTCTCAAGTTCAACTGACTTGATATTTAATACAAAAATCAGATATCAAATTATAAGCATATTACACAACAAGAACACATGCATAATGTAAATAGCTAGGCAAAGTGAAACATGCATAAATTAAAGCAAGCAAGCTAATAAGAATAGAAACGCAAATTGAATGTATATATATATATATACATGTAACTGAGTAACTCACTCATGTAAAAAAGAATTGGTATGAATCAATGAGACAACTCTTCACAGTAGACCAAAAGGCAAAGAAATCATTAACAATAAGTCATTGTACTGCCTTCAAAAATGAGCAGGGCCCATACCGCATTGACAACAATAAGGATTTTTACTGTCTTCAACAATGAACAGAACCCATGGCGCATTAAGAACAATAAGTCACTTTACTCTTTAATAATGAGCAGGACCAATACTTTATTAAAAAATAAGTCATTGTACTGCCTTCAACAATGAGCAGGGCCCATACAGCATTAACAACAATAAGTCTTTTTACTGCCTTCAACAATTAGCAGAGTCCATGCCGCATTAATAACAATAAGTCACTTTACTGCCTTCAATAATGAGCAGGGCCAATACTGCATTAATAACAATAAGTCATTGTACTGCCTTCAACAATGATCAGAGCAATTAGTGAGTAATTAAAAAACCCCAAAAGAAAAATGTTATAAAACATTTTAAACAATCAAACGAGAAAACTGTAGGCATAAATTATGTACATTTTTATTTATAGTAATGCCGATTAAAGTGTATCAGACAGTATTAGGAAATATTAAAGACTGTTCAAAGAATTTGCACGTGTAAATAATCGAAGCCATCGATCGACTCTGATTGGATTTATTCTAAAGCTATATATAGCGTCAACCGCCACAAAATTTGTCCTTTGTCTTCGAACTCTCATAAAGTGTATTTCATTTACATGTCAGCTGAGCCAACTAACACATGATATATTTTATTTTTTTATTTTTAGTGTATAGTTAGTGGTATCATGTTATTAATTGAGATAAAGGTTGACGAATTTGCACTTATTGCCCTCGTGTGTATATCTTGTTATGACATTGTAATTATTGTATTTATTTATGTTGGCCTGATTTGTGTTGTGTGGCCTGAGTTGTTTACAGAATAATCTTAGAACTGTGCAGTTTAGAAATCACTGGAACAATTACAGAATGATTGGAACTTTCCAGAATGATCCTAATAAAAGATGCGTTAAATAAACTTCTACATTTTACTAGAAACTTCTGTTGTAACTTTCTAGGATGTTCCATTATAGACTGTTCTAGAATCTTCCATGACAACTATATATACACAGACACTAAAGTTAAACTCACACACTTGGACTTACTCTTGGATTTGGACTTACTCTTGGATTTGGACTTAGACATCGATAGACATTAATATTCATAGCCTTTGGATTGACACTTTTATTCTACAAACAACATCATACTGGATTGTTACCGTAATATTCAAATTGGATTCCGAAAGATATCCGGATACAGATAAAGATAAAGATTGGACTCATATTTTGACAGTTAAGTTGACAGTAATATTTGTGTAATACTTCTTGTAAACTTTTGTATAATAAATATTGTTAAATTTTACTATTGATTTGTGTATTTTGTTGGCTACAATTTAAAGGCGATTTCTGGCCGTAACAGAAATTGGGGGCTCGTCCGGGAGACTGAAAATCTCTTATTCAAAATTTTTTTAGTAATTTTTATTATAACTAGCCAATAAAATTCTACAAAATGGCATCTGATGCCGGTAAATTTTTGAAAACGCCAGACCTGGAGGGGTTTGATAATTTAAAAAAGGAGGAATTAGTGTTGTTTGCTAAACATCTAAAATTAGATTTTAGAGTATCTATGAGAAAACAAATTATAAAAAATTTGGTTATAGACAAATTAGTGGACGCAGAAATTTTAGGTGAAGAGGCTCTTGATCTTAAGGTCGAAATCGTTGACGCCTTAAAATTAAAACAGCTTGAATTAGAACATTAACTTAAATTAAAAGAACTGGAAATGAAGGAGAAGGAGAAAATAAAAGAACTTGAAATGAAGGAAAGATTGGAAATGGATAAAAAGGAAAAAGAAGATGAATTCAAATTAAAAGAACTTGAAATGAGGGAAAGGCTAGAGATGGAGAAAATGAAAATTGAAATGGTCAAAGAAGAAAGCAACACTAAAGTCCAGCCGAAATCAGAATATTTTGATGCAGCAAAAAATTTACGTTTGGTTCCCAGATTTTGTGAAAAAACAGTCGATAGATATTTTCCACAGTTTGAGAAAATTGCTCATAATTTGAATTGGCCAAAGCCATATTGGACTACAATGCTACAAAGTGTTTTTGAGGGTAAGGCCGCTGAAATATACTCCGCACTTCCATCAGAAAAAAGTTCCGATTATGACACGGTAAAACAGGAAGTTTTGAAAGCTTATGAGCTAGTACCAGAAGCATATAGACAGAAATTTAGATCATATAAAAAGTTTGATTCACAAACCTATGTGGAATTTGCTCGGGAAAAAGAAGATCTATTTGATAAATGGCTTACTTCAAAGAAAACAGATAACAATTTTGATAACCTAAGACAATTGATGTTATTAGAAGAGTTCAAACAATGTGTTCATTTAGACTTAAAAACACATTTATTCGACAAAACTGTTGGGACAATACATGATGCAGCTGTAATTTCAGATAATTATACCCTTTCACATAAAAGAAGTTTCAAGGGTCAAAATGTTAATACTTCAAGTGGAAATTACAAAAATCAAAGCCCTGAGCGTACTGATAGTAAGCCTGTTGCACAGAATAAGAGTCAGTCCAGTTATAATATGTCTAGTCCAAAATTTGATACTTTTGAGAAGAAGTCACTGATTTGTGCTTATTGTAAGAAAAATGGTCACCTGATGGCTGATTGTTTTAGACTCCAGAAGAAGAATGAACGAGATAATAAGCCGACGTCCAGTGCTTGTACGACACCTTATATTACCAGTACGTTGGAATGTCCTGCGAGTCAGGCTTTTAAGTCCAGTTTTTGTGATTACATGGAGGAATATAAACCCTTTATGTCTGATGGGTTAATTTCTATTGTTGATAATACAACTCTTCAGCCTATTAAGATTTTACGGGACACTGGAGCTTCTCAGTCTTTATTGTTAGAAGGTGTGTTGCCTTTGTCCGAGAAGACTTCTGTTGGTGCCTCCGTTTTGTTACAAGGTGTAGAGTTAGGTTGTATAGATGTTCCTCTCCATCGTATTTATCTGAAGTCAGATTTGATAACTGGACCAGTTATAGTGGGTGTTCGTCCTAATCTCTCTGTTGAGGGTATTACATTATTGCTAGGAAATGATCTAGCTAGGAACAAAGTGGTTGCTGAACCAATTGTTACCAGTGAACCGGTGGTGGATGTTAAATTACCTGAAGATGATGCTGAATTGTATCCAGCTTGTGTTGTAACTAGAGCGATGGCTAGAAAACAACAAGATGAGAATTTGCAAGAAGACCAGTTTGATTACATGGACCTTTCTGACACTTTCCTAGCTGACATTGAAGGTCCTGGTAGCTCAGAAAAGGCCACAATAAGACCACCTAGTGTTAACAAGAATGTTATTATGCCATGGCCAAACGTAAACAGCCATTCATTAGACCGAAAGAATTTATTCGAAGAACAACATAAAGACCCTGAGGTTCTTCAGCTCAACCAGCGGGCTCAACCACAGGAGGAAGCAGACAAAGTGGCCGAATGCTATTACCATCAGGACGGCATTTTAATGAGGAAGTGGAGGCCTCCTGATGCTACCCCAGAGGAGGAATGGGGAGTGGTATACCAAGTGGTGGTGCCTAAAGTTTATAGGCAAGAAATTATTGGTCTTGCCCATGACACCCCCTTGGCTGGACACTTAGGTATAAGGAAGACTTGCCTTAAGATCTTGCAGCATTTCTACTGGCCCAGACTTCGAAATGATGTCGCAGAATACTGCAAATCATGCCATATATGCCAGGTTGTTGGTAAGCCTAACCAGAAAATACCACCAGCACCACTTCTGCCTATTCCAGCCTTTGACGAACCTTTCAGCAGAGTTCTAATTGTCTGCGTTGGACCTTTACCAAAGACCAAAACTGGAAATGCCTATTTATTGACAATCATGTGTACATCCACTCGGTTTCCTGAGGCTATTCCGCTTAGAAATATCAAGACACCTACTATTGTCAAAGCTCTTATCAAATTTTTCACATTAGTAGGACTTCCTAAGTCTATACAGTCCGACCAGGGATCAAATTTCATGTCAGGTTTATTTCAGCAAGTCGTGTACCAGTTAGGGATTGCTCAGTATAGATCAAGTGCGTACCATCCAGAATCTCAAGGTGCCTTAGAACGTTTTCATCAAACATTGAAGAACATGATTAGAACTTTTTGTCTTCAATTTGACAGAGACTGGGATGATGGAGTTCACTTTCTACTTTTTGCAGTCCGAGAGGCTGTTCAAGAATCCCTTGGATTTAGTCCCTTTGAGTTGGTATTTGGTCATACTGTAAGGGGACCGTTAAAATTGATTAGAAAAGTGGCTTACTGAACATACTGACTTGATTCTTTTAGACTATGTATCTAGATTTAAAGAAAAATTGTATACTGCTTGTCAAATTGCTCAGAAAAACTTAAAAAATGTACAGAGCAAGATGAAAATTTGGTATGATAAAGATGCCAGGGATAGAGTTTTTGAGCCTGGTGATAAGGTACTTGTATTTTTGCCAGTCCCTGGACATCCTTTACAAGCTAAATATTGTGGTCCTTATACAATAGACAGTAAAATCAATGATTTGAATTATATTGTAAAAACTCCAGGTCGGCGTAAACAAAACAGAGTGTGTCATATTAATATGTTAAAACCATATTTTGAGCGTACTAATGAATGTGAGAGTAAACCAGTTGCCACTTTAGGCATGGTTAAATTTGAGAACAATCATGACAAACCAGATGTAATTGAACCACCTTTTAGTTCTAAAACTATGGAAGGGACAGTTAGATTGAAAAATTCTGAAATTTTATCAAATTTAGACTCAAAACTTGCACATCTGTCTTTTGATCGTAGAGAAGAAATGAAAACTTTGGTATTTTCTTTTAAAAATCTTTTTCCAGATGTGCCAAACAAAACCACTGCTGTTTGTCATGATGTTGATGTAGGAGATGCTTCTCCAATTAAGCAACATCCTTATCGGCTTAATCCACTCAAACTTGAAGCTATGAGAAAAGAAATTAAATATATGCTTGACAATGATATTATTGAGCCGAGTAACAGTGAATGGAGCTCTCCTTGTCTCCTTGTGCCAAAACCAGATAAAACCTTTCGTTTCGTGACTGATTTCAGAAAAGATAATTCAGTCTCAAAATCTGATTCCTATCCGATTCCAAGGATAGACGATTGTATTGACAACATTGGTCAAGCAAAATTTGTGAGCAAATTTGATTTGTTGAAAGGTTATTGGCAAGTTCCACTGACACAGAGAGCTCGTGAAATATCAGCTTTTGTTACACCAGATGGCTTATTTCAATATACTGTAATGCCATTTGGCATGAAAAGTGCACCAGCTACATTTCAAAGAATGATCAATAATGTTATAAAAGATTAAAACTGTTGTTATGCTTATATTGATGATCTAATTGTATGTAGTGATGGCTGGGAACAGCATTTAACACATTTGTATGATTCTTTTGATAGATTGTCACAATCAAATTTGACTGTTAATCTTGGTAAAAGTGAATTTTGTCAGGCCACTGTTGATTATTTAGGGCATACAGTTGGCCAAGGTCAAGTGAAACCTATTATGGCTAAAGTGGAAGCTATTTCCAAATTTCCTCCTCCTACAAATAGAAAACAACTTATGAGATATTTAGGCATGATTGGATTTTACAGAAAATTTTGTTCAAATTTTGCTACTGTGGTTCAACCATTTGACTCATATTTTACGAAAAGATTCTAAATTTATCTGGAGTGAAAATTGTCAAAACGCTTTTGAAAATAGCGTATCACTTTTAATTAATAGTCCAGTTCTGTTTACTCCAGACTTTAAAAAACAATTTAAACTTACCGTTGATGCAAGCGATGTAGGAATTGGAGCTGTTTTATATCAAGAGACAGATGATAATGTTGAGAAACCTATATCATATTTTTCTAAGAAATTAGATAAACATCAGAAAAATTATTCAGCTATTGAAAAAGAGTGTTTTGCAATGTTGTCAGCACTTCAACATTTTGATGTATATTTGAATCCCACTGTATATCCTATTCTTGTTTGTACTGATCATAATCCTCTCACCTTCATACATAAAATGAGAAACAAGAATCAGAGGTTGACTAGGTGGAGTTTGTTGTTACAGGAATATGATGTAATTGTAAAACATATTCAGGGTAAAGATAATGTAATAGCTGATGCTTTATCTAGAGCTTATTAAAACACTTTGTATATACTATGTATTTTTGTTCATATTATTCATAATAAGTTTTGTTACACTAAAACTTCTTTTAAGGGGGGAGGTGTTATGATATTGTAATTATTGTATTTATTTATGTTGGCCTGATTTGTGTTGTGTGGCCTGAGTTGTTTACAGAATAATCTTAGAACTGTGCAGTTTAGAAATCACTGGAACAATTACAGAATGATTGGAACTTTCCAGAATGATCCTAATAAAAGATGCGCTATATAAACTTCTACATTTTACTAGAAACTTCTGTTGTAACTTTCTAGGATGTTCCATTATAGACTGTTCTAGAATCTTCCATGACAACTATATATACACAGACACTAAAGTTAAACTCACACACTTGGACTTACTCTTGGATTTGGACTTAGACATCGATAGACATTAATATTCATAGCCTTTGGATTGACACTTTTATTCTACAAACAACGTCATACTGGATTGTTACCGTAATATTCAAATTGGATTCCGAAAGATATCCGGATACAGATAAAGATAAAGATTGGACTCATATTTTGACAGTTAAGTTGACAGTAATATTTGTGTAATACTTCTTGTAAACTTTTGTATAATAAATATTGTTAAATTTTACTATTGATTTGTGTATTTTGTTGGCTACAATTTAAAGGCGATTTCTGGCCGTAACAATCTTGTGTGTAATAGCGCTAGGTGTGTCTTCCAAATGACTGCACGGTTATACAAGATATTGTACATTAAAGCAGAGACATGTAAAAAGGCCACAGTGCGATCATATTGCTCATGTGAAATTCAAATTAAATATATGACATCAAATTATAATAATAAAATAATCCTTTCAGTAAATCTTATCTTTATCACTATCATATTAATCTTATTCATTATGAGATAAATATAAATTAGAATAATTATTCGCCACAAAACATCAACTTTTTTATAAATTAAACATACCAAGATTGATGTTTGACGAAATCTGCAAACCGCTGGAACCAGGTAAGGAATTCTTTGGATCAGTGCCAGTGGTTCTCCTTTTGAATCGTGTTTTCCTTGTGCATCTTGTGCCGTGTGGAATTCTAAATGGGGCTCCTGGTGTGAAGATTTTGTTCTGCCATTAAATTGATAACCGGTCAATGAGCCACTGACAAATTGGAAGCTGTCCCTGCCATTCGTGCATTGTATAAGTTTTATGGAGAAGATTCATTAATTAAATTGTTCAATGATCTTTACACATCCACACATGTCGAAAGAAGCTGGATGTGTTCCTCGTGTTGATGGCATCGGATCGTGTGGTGACAGTTCGGTTTACCTTTTAATTTCGTCATTTGCTGGCACTTGCAAATGAAAATCCTTTCTTGTAGAATTACCGTCTCTTCGATAGTTTCATATCAAAATATTGGAATATGATATGCAGATGTCAATGATTTTTTACGATTACATTTTTGAAACTTTTACGTATCTGGCTACAAGAGTGGCTAGTGCAATGTAATGCTGACGAGTCATGTGACGTTGATTGGCGGGAAACGAGAACCGGATCCGAATGATGCAGTAATCATTTCTCTTTAATTATACAAGAAATAAAATGTTATTATGTTACACTTTGTTACGCATGCCTTTTTCAACTTTATAATGCTGAAAACAGATGCAAGCAAATAGAAATAATTGTTTAAAAATAGGTTTTCTCTCGTATAAGTTGCGGGTTGTATTTCGTATTTGTTTCGATTGATGACAGAAATGCCTTAATATGGTTGTTGATTCTTCTAAGGTATTTTCCAAATTTTTAGTCAGCCCGGTTCTTTAAATTGTCATTTACAGTGGAGATCAGTTCTAACCTCTCATAAATTCTGTCAGAATCTGTCAGGAGAACTGTTCTAGAACAGTATGTAGAACTGTCAGCCTGACACCTTTTAGTCAGTTCTAGGTTAGAACTGTTCTAGCTAGAACTGATTTGGTCAGTTCTACCTAGAACTGATTTGGACAGTTCTAGCTAGAACTGATCCTGACAGTTCTACCCTAGAACAGTTTTAGACAGTTCTAGCTAGAACTGACCAAATCTTTGGTCAGTTCTACTTCTATAGAACAGTTCTACGGTTAGAATTGATTTCAAATTCTACGGCTAGATTTGATTTATAAATTCTACGGCCAGAATTAATTTATAAATTCTACGGCCAAAATTGATTTATAAATTCTACGGCTAGAAACTGAATTGATTTATAAGTTTTAAGAAATATAAAGGCTTCGGCAAAATAAGGATTAAAATATTGAAAACAACACGTTATTAATTTCTTGCGTTTATATATAGAGTTTTGCTATTTTGCCGGTTTTATTTCAGATTTAAAATCAGCAAGAGAACATGTTTAACCCCGCCATATTCTGCATGTATGTGCCTGTTCCGAGTCAGCAGTCCGTAATTCAGTGATTTTCTTTTGTTGATGTGTAACATAAAATATATGTTTTTCTTTCATTTTTTGTACATAACTTAGGCCGTTAATTAGTATTAGGGGGGAGGGGGTATTATTTGAATTGTTTTACATTTGTTATTCTGGGAGTCAGGATGGCTCGTTATCACATAACAAAATTATCTGACCTCATTAACCAAATGTAATATCTGTTTACGAGTAGTTTTCATACCTCGGACTGACCTGTTTAACAAAAATCTTTTGACCACATCAATCTAAACTGACATTATTTGCTCTTTCTTTCTGCAAATCTATATTGCTGCACAGTACTTCAGTTTTAATTTTAGGTCAAGAGGGACTGTACTATACAAGTTACAGCAATATTGGAAAACAATTTTGTTCGCATCCAATTATAGTGCCAGCATGCAGGGGCAGATCCAGCAATTTTAAAAGGGGGGGGGGGGGTTCCAACTATATGTTCCCATTCAAATGCATTGATCGTCAAAAAAAAGGGGGTTCCAACTCCAGAACCCCCCCCCCTGAATCTGCTAATGAGCATGTCCTCTTTTATTCAAAATATTGAATCATAAACAAATATCAGTAGTTTTCATACTTCAGACTGAGTTGTATAATAAAATCTTTTGTCCGCATCAACCAAAACTTACCATATTTGCTTTTTTTTTTATGTAAATCTAAATAGCTGCACAGTTGTTCAGTTATAATTTTAGGTCAAGAGGGACTGTAGTATATAAATAACTACAATATTGGAAATCAATTACCACAATTTGTTTTTCTCGCATCAATTGAGAGTGCCAGCATTTCCTATTTTTATTCAAAATATCGCATCAGAAACAAATATCAGTAGTTTTCATACCTCAGACTGACAGTAACATGTAATCATGTAACAAAATTATTTGTCTGCATCAATCAAAACTGACCATATTTGACAGCATCAACCAAAACTGACCATATTTGACCGCATCAACCAAAACGGACCATATTTGACCGCATCAACCAAAACTGACCATATTTGCTCTTTTTTATTCAACTCTTATAGTCGCATAGTAAATCTGTAATATTATTATGTAAGGATGGATTGTAAAATCATGAAAATACAAATGATAGAAATATTGGAACACAATGCTACCTAATTTCATTTACATCAATTTAGAATGCCAGCATGTGTCCTCTTTTATTCAAAATATTGCATCATAAACAAATATCAGTAGTTTTCATACTTCAGACTGACTGGTATAACAAAATAATTTGTCCGCATAACAAAAACTGACCATATTTGCACTTTATTATGTACATGATGTCAATCTTAATAGCCGCAAAGTAAATCACGTATATTTTTATATAAGCATGATCAGGATGGATTGTTTAATATAAATGAAAGCAATATTGGGAAAAAAATTATGCTCACATCAGTTTATAGTGCCAGCATGTCCTCTTTTCATCAAAATTTTGAATCGTAAACTAATTTCAGTAATTTTGATATTTCAGACTGACTCATGAATATAACAAAATTATTTGTCCGCATCAACCAAAACTGACCATATTTGACAGCATCAACCAAAACTGACCATATGTGACAGCATCAACCAAAACTGACCATAATTACACTTTGTTATGTAAATCTTAATATATATATAGCCGCATACTAAATCAAATATAGTAATACATATTACGATGGATTGTATAATTCAAATGACAGCAATATCAATGAATATTGGAACAGTCATTGGCTACAAAAAAATTTCCACATCAATTTAGAATATCAGCAAGTCCTCTTTTTATTCAAAATATTGAATTGTAAACAAATTTCAGTGGTTTCGATATATCAGACTGAGTGAGAGTTGTTTTAACAAAACTATTTGACCGCATCAACCAAAACTGAACTTATTTACACTTTATCATGTAAATTTACATGTATATGGCCTCATTGTAAACATGGTAAACCAATATTATTTCTATGTGAGGACAGATCGTATGATAAAAATGACACCAACTTTGAAACACAATACACCTTATCGCTAATCATGGCTGACCCGGCCTCTTGAACTTTTGAAGCATACAACAATGACTTTTCCATTGTGGCGTCAGATATTTTGTTTTATGACGTCAAAATTTTACGGGAACCTGTGTGATATCCAGTAATGGCAGACAAATAGCGACAAGGTGTATGTATACCATATCTAAGAATTTAGCGCACCGTTATTTCCTCTCTGTATCCATAATAATAAACCGTCATTAAACATGCTAAAGTGACTTTTTAACATGTTTAAGTCAGTAGTTTGTGATGGGTTTTTTTTTAAACAAAACTATTTAAATTAATGGCATCATCCAACACTCACATGACTGATTCATATACTTTATTTTAAAAATAAAATAAAAAGTACATGTATGGGAAGTTCTCTTCTTGGAATAGTATACTGTTAATATAATTTGAAGAAGGCAAAGAAAAATGCATGATTTTGTTTGTAGCCGAACGTCCAGGGGCAAATGTTTCATTCATGTTCAGATCCAGTATATTTTTCTGAGTTGCAGACTCCCAGATATCATTTCTAATCGTTATGGATAAGTCTGGCTAAATTGACGAGATGGTGCAAATGTATATATAGTTTTTTTACGTTGTACAACACTTTTTTCATTAATATCCCATAATTCATCCACTGTACAATTTTCGTTTGAACATTTGTCAAAACAGAATCTTAAATGAATGTAAATCCAAGGCAAACAAGGTAAAATATTACGATTAAAATTCCATGAATTAAATGCAGAGTTTTATTTAGGAAGAGACTGTTAAAAACGGGGAACGAAGACAATGATGTTTCCGTATGCAATCTTATAAAAATATTTCTCTGATGAGTTGGGTAACCTTCTATTCACTTCGATATTTGTACATGTAACGTAATAAAAGTCGTTTGATCAGTAAAAAATATAGAAAATCTGCTGTTTAATATATAGCAAAGTAATTGGAAGTGATTTATTTCTTCTAAATTCTAAAGTGCCCTTACTGCAGTGACGTCATTTAGAACTGTTCTACAGTCCTGACTGATTTAGTCAGTTCTGCTGACAGTTCTACGGTTAGAAGTGATTTGGACAGTTCTACCCTAGAACTGATCCTGACAGTTCTACCAAGAACTGATTTAATCAGTTCTACTTAGAACAGTTCTAGGGTAGAACTGTTCTAGGTAGAACTGTTCTAGGACAGGTTAGAACAGTTCTATGACAGAATATTCTGACAGTTCTAATGAGAGGTTAGAAGTGATCTCCACTGTCTTCTTTGTCTGCCAGGGGTAATATCAATGATTGGTAGACTCTGACTGTTTCCTTGTGAGTTGATAACTAAAACTTCCGGTTCAACGTGTCGGTCTGGTATGAATCAATACTTTTCTTCATATAATATTAACATTTTATAGGCCTGAACTTGCATATGTTCAATGGGAAAAACTTAACATAATTGTTAAAATGTCTGTTTCCCGCCAAAATGTTTACATTGAAATTGTAAAAGATATGATATGAGTAAGCGGATGCATTTCCCTTACGAGAATTTTTATGAAACTGTTATGGCTGTTCTATTCCCCTTTTTTCGCTCATAATATAGTTAATACTGCAACATGTATTGTTTTTTTCTAAATATAGTAACACAGATATATTTTTTACAATGTCAATGTCATTATGGAACTCTTTTTCCACAATCATGAAGGGATGAAAATAATTTTGAAATTTGTATTTTAATTTAAATAGCTTAAATTTTCAATATATTAATTGAAGTAGCAGTATAAAAACAATATAAGGTCAATATCATTAAATTTGACTTTTTTGTATTCGACACAAAACTGAGAAACGGCTCAGTAAAACCTAGACCTTACCCAGTTTCTCGGCCTCATACCCAAAAGTATTCTGACATTTACCAAATATTGTATATTTATATTGCACGAATTTGCTCCAAATTGAAAATACGAAGATGTGGTTTGATTACCAATGAGTCAACTCTCCACCAGAGACTTAATTGGTGTAGAAGTTAGCGACTATAAGTCACTATAGGGTCTTAAACAATGAGCAAAACCCATATCGCATAGTAAGCTATAAATACTAACGAAGTGATGATGCAAAACTATTAAAACAAGAAAACAAACCGACAAAAACTCCTTACCCATATGTGTGCCTACACGAGTTCAAACAAATTTGGGTAGGGTTGTTGTTGCTTAGTCTTTGATTTTTTTGTGGTGTTTTGTGAGGTTTTTTTTCTCTTTTACCATATTGTTGTGTTTATTTCAACTTGTGGTATTTAGTTTTACCCTTTGCACAACCAACCTCATTACAACAATTTTAAACGATTAACAAAGTTATTCGTCTGACAATAATATCATAAAGAATAACGTTCCTGAAGTCTATAGTATGTACTGAGACTACTATACCACTAGTCTCAGGTCTAGAGTCTGGTTGAGTTCATACTTTCTGTAATTGATTTGTATAGTATGTTCTCTGTGGTGTCATTGCACAACAGTGATACGTGTGACTGGAATATCACTGCCTGTTAAAATCATTATAGATGACTGGTTATTTGGTACGTTATATGCGCGTTTCGTATACATGGACACGTCAGTCAGCTAGAATCAAAACAAAATCAAATAACTTGAAGAGCATTGAAAATATAGAATTCCGAATAGCTAAGACCGTATCCATATACTGGGATAGAATAGCCTTATTCCTTCGAACAACTGAACTGGTGATATACGCTGGAAAGAAACGTCTGCCAGCAGAGTTAGCCAGTAACATAATAACATGTTCAATTGGCTGTTTCAGAATCCAAAGGACTACGGGTAATTTGATTGTTCGTACCACAAAATGAAAATAATGTCACCTCATTGGTACAGGACATTTTAATAGAAAAAAAAATAATGGTGGGTTGAACCTGGTTTTGTGGAATGCCAAACCTCCCGCTTTTATGGCAACGTTAAATATAACATTAAAATGACAACATTACATGATAGGACTACAATACAAATAAATTGGAGAACATATAGGACAGAGAAACTGAATGAACTGGATGATAAATGATTTCTACCATAACACACGAATAAAACAGAAAAAAAAAATAGATTTACAACTACAAACGATAAGACATTTGACAAAATCCAATGAAAATAACAAATATTTACACCAAAACTAAATACATGAATTTCGGATAGAAAAGTACCGTGACACGTCTTAATTATAGCAATGCAAATTCACACTCAACAAAACAGTCACGATCGGTGAAAATTCTAAAAAGGCTACATTATTCCTTATGGGACAGGAAATACTACCATGCCACCTGTAGAATTACTTTTTATTGACGAATCGCTTCAGAAATTCATCATACTATTGTACTTGTTTTGCCCATTAAATATGTAAGTATTGATATTTTTGTTTTGCAGGTTTATTCAACAATGTTTTAACAAGAGGCTGTCACAACGACAGCAAACCAGATTTATTAACATTTATTTGTGTCCTGGCAATATCACAAGAAGCATTACTGATGAATGGTGAAAGTGAAAATCGTCAATATCAAATTTGACCTCCATTTTGTCATCAGTATCAACATATTAATATTTGAAAAGCTTAGATTGAATGGTTCATGAGTAAATGCAACAACGTGATTGGAAACGCCATTTTATTATCTTTCAAGAACCATAACTCCTGAAAGGTAAAAGTCAAAATCGTCATAATTTAACTTGACCTCTATTTTGTCATCAGTAACAACATATTAAAATTTGGGAAGCTTTGGTAGAACAGTTCATGCGTAAATGCACGGACACGACTGGAAACTCCATTTTTCTATCTTTCAAGAACCATAACTCCTGAACGGTAAAAGTCAAAATCGTCATTATTGAGCTTGACCTCCATTTTGTCATCAGTAACAACATATTAAAATTTGGAAAGCTTTGGTAGAATGGTTCATGAGAAAATGCACAGACACGACTGGAAACACCATTTTTCAATCTTTCAAGAACCATAACTCCTGAACGGTAAAAGTCAAAATTGTCATTATTGAACTTGACCTCTATTTTGTCATCAATAACAACATATTAAAATTTGGGAAGCTTTGGTAGAACAGTTCATGCGTAAATGCACGGACACGACTGGAAACTCCATTTTTCAATCTTTCAAGAACCATAACTCCTGAACGGTAAAAGTCAAAATCGTCATTATTGAACTTGACCTCTATTTTGTCATCAGTAACAACATATTAAAATTTGGGAAGCTTTGGTAGAACAGTTCATGCGTAAATGCACGGATACGACTGGAAACTCCATTTTTCAATCTTTCAAGAATCATAACTCCTGAACGGTAAAAGTCAAAATCGCCATTATTGAACTTGACCTTCATTTAAATGTAGTTGTCAGTAACAACATATTAAAATTTTAAA
This sequence comes from Mytilus edulis, assembly GCA_019925275.1. Lineage (NCBI taxonomy): Eukaryota > Metazoa > Mollusca > Bivalvia > Mytilida > Mytilidae > Mytilus > Mytilus edulis. The sequence continues at coordinate 30,703,961 of CM034358.1, read as the reverse complement.
AGCTTTGGTTGAACGGTTCATGAGTTAATGCACGAACAACATTTGATTGCCGCCCGCCCGCCCGACTGCCCGCCGTACATCCCCAAATCAATAACCGACATTTTTGTCACAAAAATCAGGTTAAAAAGTGTTTGACTGATAAATTGTTGCCAAAAAGATCTCGTTTTTTTTATAAACGTTAAAAATATATTTTTCTAACAATAAAAGTCAAATTGGAGCAGTTAGGTGTTATTCTCGGAATATATCTATGTATAATAGTCTACTAAAACTGAAATCTTCGCAAGGTTTTTTATTACAATCCTAGTCTGTTCTGACCAGAAAAATGCCCATGACTTTCGACTTGACCGCTAGTATGTTCTGCAAGCACAAATCGTACAAATGCGACACAAATCTCCGTTTCACTGAATGTGACGAAGGGCTCCAAAAAATAATAAATTTATCTAAACGACATTAAGAAATAAAGTCACTTCATTCTCACATTTTTTAAATCCAATTCAACATTAGTCAACATTGAGGTTTTGAGTTCGAAACCCGCCCTTTCGGGTGCAATCGACTTCAATCTTAATGGACTAGGATTGTCAGTTTTCCTATCGAAGGTCGGAGGTTGTCTCCGGGCACTCCGGCTTCCTCCACCAAAAACTGACCGCCACGAAATAGCCCAAAAGTGTCGTTAAAACACCAACAATCAATCAATCAATCATCATAGCAATCCAAAGAAAGAAATTAAACGATGATTTGAATGTTTTACATGTACAAGAAGGCTTCTTATCGCCTGTTTTGTGTTATCCTTGAAAACTTGCTTGTGCAGAAAAAGCCTTTGTCTTTTCTTTTCTTTTTTTTAAATACATTTGTACTGATTAATACTGCTGCTTCTTACTTCCTGACTACAGGATGTCTAAAGTCTTAGCAATAACAATAATACTATTTTCTTTTAATACCATGTTATCTAAAATTGGTATAAAACTACACCATGAGTTTTGATACAAATGATGTAAATGACAATTTAAATTCCCATTGCTTTCATGCTTGATACTTGGAAAATTAGGAAATAGGCAAAATCCAAACATCTCATATTTACCTCATGGTATTGCTGCATTTGAATAAAGTGTTCATATAATACAACTTATTATATTGAAACAGCTGTATTTACAAAGTGCAACCTTTAGAACTTGTGTCAAATCTCATTTGCTACTTTTGCAAATAAACTAAGCCCAACAAATCAAGGTAGCAATGACTATTTAGTTACGGCTATGTGAATTTTTTGTTTTATTAATTACTGATTATTGATGAAATAATCACTTACTTAATGTCTTTTTCGGATTTTCACACTTACACAATTTTACCATTAAAGGCATCGGCCAATAAACATGCACGCGAAGCACAGTGTGTATAACCATCGAGAGTGTCTGACATATATGGAGCAACTATGGCAAGTATTAAAACACGAAGTTTTGTGCATGTGACTTGTTCAAAAGTTTCTATTTCGTGTTATCGTTTGGTAAATATTACTTTATTGAAGTTCGATTTCACTTGGAACATATATGAATCAAATATGCATCAAGAATTTAAAAACTAGTTTAATTTTGCCATATTTTCAATTTGAAAGTAGCATAGTAGTTGTTTCAAACGGTATAGATAAACTTATCATACTATAAGTTAAATGGTTCGCTACTGACCACCTACATATCCATAGAGGGTTTAACTTAGTAATATTCATAGGGGGTGAGGCCGGATCCCTATGGATTTTCTTCACCCTCTATGGATCCGTAGGGGTTAGTAGTTAACCGTATAACGAATTTATCGCACGCTGGACTTTTTCTGCTCCGTTTTGTTGAAAGATAAACAATGAAACACAACAACATTAATAGATGACGTCACCATTAACGCGTCATGAACCCCCTATGAAATTTCGAACTCCGAAACAGTGGTTACGTCCTCTTTACTACGCTACGTTGACTTTAATGATAGTTAAGCGAAGCAACGTCACCACTGTTTCGGAGTTTGATGAAATTTACTACCCCCCCCCCCCCTTTACGGTATCATAGGGGTCACCACGTGACGGCGTTTAACCAATCACAACGTGATAATTTACCGGCGGTGCGATAAATGTATATACCAGGATTGAAATTTTGTATTTGCAGCAGACGCGCGTTTCGTCTACAAAAGACTCATCAGTCTAAAGATAAAAAGGCCAAATAAACTTTTGAAGTTGAAGAGACTCAAGTTGTTAGAAGCTTTGTCTTTGGTGGATAGTTGTCTCATTTGAAATAATAAGATAATATCTTCATGTTTTAATAAATTACTACAGCCTATTCTTTTAATGAACGTATACTTTATAGTATTTATCTTTGTCATCTGGAGTCCTATATTTTCCAAATGAATCGTTCTGAGGTATCAGTTCATACATATTACCTGGAAGTATTTCATGATTCTAAGAAATAAAGCTTAAAATTACGATCAAAACAATAGTTATTATTAGTAATAGTAAATAAATAAAAGAATTCAAATAGTATTAATGAAATAAATACAAATCTTTACAAATCACAGCGTCTATTCATTACTAACGTGAGTATTCGCCGTTTCAAAATCTAAGGATAGGCGATAAATCCATTCTTTGTACCAAATAGAATTAAGATTACACAATAAGATAGGATATCCATTGCTGATGATGTTATGAGCCAAAACAGAATTACTAGAATGGTTTTGAAAATATGGTCCATAATAATTTGATACTTAAAAGGTATATATAAAAAAAAGACTAAAAAAACTTGATCGCCGTTGTATATGCAGCCGGGATGCTGTTGTAACTGAAAGATGTAAGACCTATCAGCAAGATTAAAAATAACAATACAAATACCAGTTTCTTTGATATATCCCTAAGATTAATAGTAATCCTGTAGGTCATGTCATTGTGTAAACATAACTTTATACATGTTATTTAAATTGTTTACCAGACAAACATATTTTATCCAGTATTGCCCTAGTGATGATGTCATGTCAATCCCTCGGATGTCATTACTATTCCCCCAAAAAAATCGTTACATAATATTCTCTTGCGTTTTGTGTATTTATGAAAATAATTACACAGCTCATTCTCACTGTTCAAATTAACCCTTTAACAAGGTATGTGTATCAAACGAACATTTAGATGTGCTTAGTATATTGTTAATGTTTATAATAGAGAACAGAGCCGGGAATGATGAAAGAGATTACAACACAACCAATGCAAAGAGCAGCAAATAGGTTTACAAATTAGCGAGAAAGTCCCCTACCCAGTAGGTTGGCTTCAAATTGTTCCTTAAGGGCATACGATACAGTTTTGATCCCGTATTTACAGTTTGATAACAATTTCCATATAGACTATTTTTTACCTGATTAAATCAAATATATAATAAAAAATATACCTTCATGTGCTACTTTTTGAGTAAAATGAGGTCGAAATTTTGTATATTTGCTCAAAATTCGGATTTGTGGCCGTATTTTTCTTTTCGAAAGAAAGGCATAACTTTTTTTGTTTTAAAAGATAAACCAAAATTTTTTTTTGTTAATTAATTTGTAATTTCTGTATTTAATAAGTATCCTAAAAAAAATATACATTTTTTTATTCAGAAATAACTCATATTTATCAAATGTTCATGAATGTAGAAAAAAACATCATTTTTTGCTGTATATTTATCAAATTAAAAAAAATTGCACTATTTACGTTTTCATGAAAATTGGCACACATAATCTTCTTACGTAATCGAACCAAATAGCATTTTAAAAAGAGGGGTCCATGCACTCGTTTTCAAGTTAAATAAGTTTGAATGATAAAAATCAGTCGAAAAATGAATCTTTCCCTGATAAGTCATAGTTTGACGTCGCGAAAATAACAATTTACGTTAGCAACGTCATTACCTCCCCTGTAACTGTATCGTATGCCCTTAACAGTACTTTGTAATAGTTCAGCTAGTCACACTAAACATCCCAAATTAAAGACAAAAACATACAAGGATAACAAAGGACTGAGGTTAATGACATGGCATGGGCGACGGGTTAAAACATGTTTCTGAGGTGTATCGTTTCTGCATGTTACAATGAGTCGGGCAAATATTGGCATTATTTGTTTGATTTCTTTCTCTGTTATTGTCTGTAATATGTGTATATTATCTTGCATTTATGTGGTTCAATGCAAAGATGAAACCTTTTCGACAAATAGCAAAGTCAATGTTCCAAACTAGTGCAATGGCATGCTTGCACTAGTACTTCGTCGTGAACTTTTGGTCGATTTTGAAGGTCACACTGTGATCTTGAGGTGAACAATATGATCAAATGCGCTATGCATGTGTGTGCAGGGAACTAGTGTTATGAACAATCATTGCTCTTTTATTCTTTTTCATTTCATGCAAGGGGAGATTCAGGGTAGATACACAGAAAATCTATAAAATTATTTATTAGTAACGGTGTTTTTGCTGCTTTAGTCCACACGTTATTTATAATACCTAACGTCAACCTTGCATGCTGGTTTTGCTAGAATACCAAAATACAGTTCTAGATTTTGAATTAGGTACCGTCGTCGAACCCGTTGGATTTAACGAAAATTTGAATATGACGGACCGGCGGTCGACAGTTGGTGGAACTAGTTCTGTAGTTAAACATCTTCCGTGACAAGTTGCAATTTTCTACACTGTAACAGTTGTAGTAAGATAAAGTGAGTGTTAAAAAATGGATCACTTGACATGAGTATCTAAAGACTATCATGAGTATGTCAATGAAATTAACACCTAAACTTTTATATGAAACCAGTATTTCTGTCGATAAACATTTCAACATGGTTAAAAATTATTGTTGTTTTGACATGCATTTGACATCAATGTCACATTTACTGACCAGCAACGCATTATTAATATATTAACATAAATATTTTACATTTATCAACATTTTTCTTCTACCTGGTGTATATATGTGTATTAACTGTCACCTTTGACCATGTTAATGTGACACAATTAAATTATCACGGGACGGACAACTGATCTTTAAATATAGGATTTATTTTAATTTCACTGTTGGTCTGGAATGCTCTTTTTATCCAAACACAATGTTCAAGACATAATATATGCATAATGAAAGAAGAGATGTACTGGCAGTGGCGGATCCAGGGGGGGGGGGGGTTCCGGGGGTTTGAACCCCCCCTTTTTTGGACGTTCAATGCATTTGAATGGGGACATGTAGTTGGAACTCCCCCTTTGTCCTGGGTTGGGACCCCCCCCCCCTTTTTTCAAATGGCTGGATCCGCCACTGACTTGAACACAAAAACATAATAAGTGTCCCTTCGGAATATTTCAATGAAAATGTTGTGTTTTGTGTACTGTTGTCAGTCTGTTGGTCTTTTTCTTTCATTTTTTTAAAACTTATCAATTTGAATGTCTTTTTGGTATCGATGCCTCTCTTTCATAAATTTGTATATCTTGTGTGTGATCGTATGTGTATCATTGATTTAATAGAATGTTTATTAATTTAAAGCTTTAAGGAGAAATTTTTCATCAGAAACGGGTGACGTTGGTTTAGTAGATGGACGGAAAGAACATTTTCGGAAAGTCAAACTTGTGCCTTTTACATAAAAGTACGGATTTCGTGTTATTAGAAATTGCTGTAAAAAATATTGGATATTATTTAAAATAGCAGTGTTTCTTCCTCATGCAAAGCTTTGATTCATTGCCTGGCTTTGTCTATATTTTGTTGTCATTTTTTATTTAAAGCTCGTCGTCTTTTTAATAGATTTTGGATTATCAAAAATGTTTGCCTAGAGCATCACTGAAGAAACATTGAATGACGAAAAACTCATCTGGTGCAGAAACATAAGTACCATTTGTTATTACTATTATTGGACCGATGCATCTGCTTATGGACTGATAGTCCCCGGGGTATCACCAGCCGAATAGCCAGTACCGAAATGAAAATGGGGATTTTGTGTTATTAGAATTTTGAAAAATATTTGAAATAATTCAAAATTAATGAATATATCTCCCTCATGCAAAGCTCTGATTCCTTGCCCGGCTTTGGCTATAATTTGTTGTCCTTTTTATGTTTTTATTTCTTCATCTTTTTATATAAGATTTGGATTTTCAAATGTTTTGGTCTCGAGCATTACTGAAGTAATGCGGCTTTCTCATATTGAGTTTTTATTCATTTAAGCAGTTATAAGGACCATTGTTAAATTGTAACAAATAAAATGTTATACGTGTATTAAAGATCTGTCATTCTTACGAACACCATACCTTGAGAATCTTATTTTGTATATGTGTTCTTCTAAGAGAAACATCATAGGCACCTATGGTATAAGGAACATTGTTAAATTTTAAAAATAAAATGTTATACAGTGGAGATCACTTCTAACCTCTCATTAAAACTGTCACGAGAACTGTCATAGAACTGTTCTAACCTGTCCTAGAACAGTTCTACCTAGAACAGTTCTACCCTAGAACTGTTCTAAGTAGAACTGTCAGAATCAGTTCTAGGTAGAACTGACTAAATCAGTTCTAGGTAGAACTGTCAGGATCAGTTCTAGGTAGAACTGTCCAAATCAGTTCTAACCGTAGAACTGTCAGCAGAACTGACTAAATCAGTCAGGACTGTAGAACAGTTCTAAACTGACGTCACTGCAGTAAGGGCACTTTAGAATTTAGAAGAAATAAATCACTTCCAATTACTTTGCTATATAATAGCAGATTTTCTATATTTCTTTCTGATCATACGTTACATGTACAAATATCGAAGTGAATAGAAGGTTATCCAACTCATCGGAGAAATATTTTTATAAGATTGCATAGGAAACATCATTGTTTACGTTTCTTCGTTCCCCGTTTTTAACAGTCTCTTCATACATGTCAAAAATATATCTCTGCATTTAATTCATGGAATTTTAATCGTAATTTACCTTGTTTGCCTTGGATTTACATTCATTTAAGATTCTGTTTTGACAAATGTTCATACGAAAATTGTACAGTGGATGAATTATGGGATATTAATGATAAAAGTGTTGAATTATAACGTAAAAAAAAACTATATTATACATTTGCACCATCTCGTCAATTTAGCCAGACTTATCCATAACGATTATAAATGATATCTGGGAGTCTGAAACTCAGAAAAATATACTCATCTGAACATGAATGAAGCATTTGCCATCATGCGTTTTTCTTTGCCTTCTTCCACTAGTCTTCAAATTATATTAACAGTATACTATTCCAAGAAGAGAACTTCCCATACATGTACTTTTTTATTTTAAAGTAAAGTATATGAATCAGTCATGTGAGTGTTGGATGATGCCGTACAATAGTTTTGTTTAAAAAAAAAAACCATCACAAACTATACAAACTTAAAAAGTCACTTTAGTGATGGTTCATTATTACGGATACAGAGAGAAAATAAGGGTGCGCTAAATTTTTAGATATGGTATAAATACACCTTACTGCTATTTGTCTACCATTACTGGATATCGCACAGGTTCCAGTAAAAATTTGACATCATAAAACAAAATATCTGACGCCACAAATGTGACAATGGAAAAGTGATTGTTGTATGCTTCAAAAGTTCAAGAGGCCGGGTCAGCCAGGATTAGCAATATAGGTGTATTGTATTCTAAAGTTGGTGTCATTTTTATCATACGATCCGTCCTGACATAGAAATATTATTGGTTTACAATGAGGCCATATATATTTATATGTGTAAATAAGTTCAGTTTTGGTAGATATGGTCAAATAATTTTGTTAAAATAAAACGACTCAGTCTGATACATGTAGAATCATATTCAAAACAGTGTAGCTGTGGCCATTGATTGACAACCTTAAATTATCCCATTGACTGGGGCAGATTAGGTGAACGTGTGTCTGTAACAACAACTGCTCACTACTTACTTATTATAGAATTTCAAATGTGGGGTCACCAAAGGTTTTTAACGCCTTTAATATTAAAATAGTTCGAAAAATTAATCAGGAATAACTTTATGTTTTGATTTATATTATTGATATAAATCAAAACATCGTGTTAATCCTGATTAGTTTTTCTAATTTCTTTATTTAGGTGTTGAGAACCTTTTGTGACCCCACAGTTTAAGTGCCTTTAACAAGTACACAGTGAGCAGCGGTTGTTACAGACAAATGTTCACATAATCTGCCCCAGTCAATGGGATAATTTAAGGTTGTCGATCAATGGCCACAGCTACACTATTTTGAATATGATTCTATATCGAAACTACAGAAATTTGTTTACAATTCAATATTTTGAATAAAAAGAGGACTTGCAGAAAATTGCTGGTACTCTAAATTGATGTGAAAATTTTTTTTTTAGCCAATGTGTTACAATATTACTGTCATTTAAATTATGCAATCCATCGTGATATGTAACTACATGTATAAGTGATTTACTATGCGGCTATATATATATATGTATATATATATATTAAGATTTACATTATAAAGTGTAAATATGGTCAGTTTTGGTTGATGCTGTCACATATGGTCAGTTTTGGTTGATGCGGTCAAATATGGTCAGTTTTCATGGTTTTGGTTGATGCGGACAAATAATTTTGTTATATCCATGAGTCAGTCTGAGATATCAAAACTACTGAAATTAGTTTACGATTCAAAATTTTGATTAAAAAGAGGACATGCTGGCACTTTTAACTGATGCGAGCATAATTTTGTTTTCCAATGTTGCTTTCCTTTATCATGTTTATATTGAACAATCCATCCTGATATAAAAATATAAGCACGCGCAATATAAAATTCTATTCGGAACAATATTCCCCAATATTCATGCAATAACCCTATAATATAGATCATTTGTATTATAATGATTATACACTCCATCCTTACATAAAAATATTACAGATTTACTCTGCGACTATAAGAGTTGTATAAAAAGAGCAAATATGGTCAGTTTTGGTTGATGTGGTCAAATATGGTCAGTTTTGGTTGATGCTGTCAATTATGGTCAGTTTTGATTGATACAGACAAAAAATTTTGTAACATGAGTCAGTCTGAGGTATAAAAACTACTGATATTTGTTTCTGATGCGATATTTTGAATAGAAATAGGAAATGCTGGCACCCTCAATTAATGCGAAAAAAAATATTTGTGGTCATTGATTTCCAATATTGCAGTTATTTATATACTACAGTCCCTCTCGAACTAAAATTATAACTGAATTGCTGTGCAGCTATATAGATTTATATACCGGTAATAAAAAGCAAATATGGTAAGTTTTGGTTGATGCAGTCAAAAGATTTTATTACACGACTCAGTCTGAAGTATAAAAACTACTGATATTTGTTTATGATTCAATATTTTGAATAAAACAAGGACATGCTCATTGGAGGATCAAGGGGAGGGGGTCCAGGGGTTGGAACCCCACTTTTTTTTTAACATCAATGCATATGAATGGGAGCATATAGTTGGACCCCAATCCTGGATCTAGCTGCCCCTGCATGCTGGCACTATAAATTGATATGAACAATTACATTTTTTTTCCCAAAATTGCTGTTACTTGTATATTACAGTCCCTCTAGACCTAAAATTAAAACTGAAGTACTGTGCAGCTATATAGATTTGCAGAAAGAAAAAGCAAATAAAGGCAGTTTAGATTGATGCGGTCAAAAGATGTTTGTTAAACAGGTCGTCCGAGGTATGAAAACTACTCGTAAACAGATATATATTATATTGGTTATTGAGGTCCGATAATTTTGTCATGTGATAATGAGCCATCCTGACTGCCGGAATAACAAAGGTAAAACAATTCAAATAATAATGCCCCCCCCCCCCCCCCCCCCTGATACTAACGGCCTAATTTATGTACAAAAATTGAGAGAAAAACAAATATTTATGTATTTTCGACTTCGGCGGAGTACAATCTATTTTTTTAGCGACAAACCGAAAACAATTTTTATTCTTTCAACTTTAGCATTACATATAGTGGCAGCTGAGGATGAAACAAACATTTTTTTTTCTCAGGGTCCAAAACAAATTATTTTTTTCACCAAAAACTGGAAACAAACTTTTTTTTTCCAAAAAAAAAACATAGCCCCCACCCCCCCCAGAAAATCAAATGGTTGCTGCCTAAGTCTTGCCGATTATAAATCTGAAATAAAACCGGCAAAATAGCAAAACTCAATATAATTTAAATATTAAGGCAAAGTGTTCTAAAAACTTATAAATCAACTCTAGCCGTAGAATTTATAAATCAATTTTAGCAGCAGAATTTATAAATCAATTTAGCCGTAGAAATTATATATCAATTCTGGCCGTAAAATTTATAAAAATCAATTTTAGCCGTAGAATTTATAAAACAATTTTAGCCGTAAAATTTATAAATCAATTCTGGCCGTAGAATTTATAAAAATCAATTCTAGCCGTAGAATTAGAAATCAATTCTAACCGTAGAACTGTTCTAGAAGTAGAACTGACCAAATATCTGGTCAGTTCTAGCTAGAACTGTCAGGATCAGTTCTAGGGTAGAACTGTCAGGATCAGTTCTAGGGTAGAACTGTCAGGATCAGTTCTAGGTAGAACTGTCCAAATCAGTTCTAGGTAGAACTGACCAAATCAGTTCTAGCTAGAACAGTTCTAACCTAGAACTGACTAAAAGGTATCAGGCTGACAGTTCTACGTACTGTTCTAGAACAGTTCTCTTGACAGATTTAATGAGAGGTTAGAAGTGATCTCCACTGTACGTGTATTAAAGATATGTTATTTTTACGAACACCATACCTTGAGAATCTTATTTTGTAAATGTGTTCTAATATGAGCCACACCATGGGCACCTACATGTATGGAGTAGGATCCGCTTACCAGTCAGGAGCATCTGAGGTCACTCCAGGTTTGTGTTGGCGTTCCTGTAGCTCATACTTAATTCGCTGTTTCAGAATCTAATGCATCCTGGGTAATATTTTCAAAAGTGTACACCACAACGTCCTGATTGGTTAAAAATGTCATAAACAATGGAAATTTAGCCAATGACGTGGCGTTATTTTCATTTTGGGGTACGAACAATGAAAGTACCCATGATTCTTTAGATTCTGAAACGGCTAATTATTTCTATGTTGTATTTTGTATACTGTTGTGAATCTTTTTGTTTTTATCTTCTTCTTTTTTTACTGCTGACTTTGGTATCATTCGTCTCTCTTTTATTGAATTTACATGTTTTATTTTTCCGACGACATAAAGCAGTCGTCGGTTAATACTCAAAGGACAACTCAACAAGATTGTTACAAATATGAATTTAGTCATTTATTGCATATTGAATAATATATAAATGTTAAGATGAATAAATTAGGACGCAGTTACTTTATCTGAAACGGCTATAATTGTTCTGTTCATATAAAAAAGAAGAGGTTGTATGATTGCCAGTGAGACAACTCTTCACAAGAGACAAAATGAAACAGAAAGTTACAACTAAAGATCACCCTTCGGCCTTCAACAATGAGCTAAGTTCATAGCGCAAACATGTAGTCATCCTTCTGTAATTCATAATGTATATTGCACGTACATTTATGTGCTCAATAATAATACAAGAAGTTGTGGTTTGTTTGCAATTTAGACAACTCTCCACTAGAGGTTTAAATGATGGAGAAGTTATTAAATATTTATATAGGTCATCTCGAATTAAAAACGAGCAAACACATACCGAGTACTTAGCTATAAAATCAATGCTTCGAAATGACATACAAAACTATCAAAACAAGATATTACACAGTCTGAATTATGTAAAAAACGATAAACGAAAAATTAAATATGATATCCATCAACAAACGACAACTTTCGAAATAACAGAATCTAAAAGCTATTCGTCTTAAGCTACTCTGTAAGATTCCTCCGAAATATCTACTTTTGTCGAATGTAAGTTATTTTTTGTATTTAGTCATTGAGACTATCATGAGGATTAATGCACTCCATAGTATACTAATTTAAGATTTCCAGAAAACCAGGGGTTATTTTTAGTGGTACCTCTATTCGGAAGACCTTTTTTTATATGATTTTAAACATCTGTTGAAAATTGGCATGTAGAAAGCTGATACATGTACGATTCAGGATATACCTGGTTTCTATGAAGTTAAACTTAAGGTAAAATATTTGGAAAGCTGTGAAAATTGTAAAATTTGGTTGAACAGATATGGACTTTAAATTGGTGGTATGACACCTGTAGCACGTTAAAAATCCGAATCAGTGTGTCACTACAGTCTATTACATAGCAGAATTCATACTTTATATCAGCCCCATATCACATAATCATGTTTTCGTTCTAAATATGCGTTTAAATATAAATTGCCACTGGAAATTAAACAGCCATACATGCATCCATCAAAAGTTAAGTTGCAATGAACAACACTGGCTACCTCTAGTTGAACAGAAACTGCTTACCCATTTGAGTCACCTTGACCATATTGGTGTTGGTTATTTTTTGTAAGTTCCGGTATTTAGTGTTCGCCTTGGCAATATCAACATTATTACCACTACTCCATACTTTATGCAAAACCAAAGTTAACCGTATGCTAATGAGATCAGGGAGAAATAGACGATCGAATCACGACAATTGGACGGCAAAACCGAATACGAATTTGATGGGCATCGAAAATAAAAGAAATGGAGTTAGCTACATGAATGCAACATACAGAATCTATAAACACAAATTTTAGTCACTTTTTAAATTCGGTATATATACAACATGAATGTCCAAAAGAACCAGTTTGATAATCAAAAGCGATAACAAATAATAAAGAACATGTTGAGGGCATCAGGATTCCCATCACTTTATTATTTCGGCATGTACAAAACGTTTGTTCAAAGAACTGGTTTGATATTAAGGGGACGATCAATATTGAGGAGAAAAAAAGCGCATCGGTAAATGTTGGAATGATCTTCTCAGTCTTTTAACCTCCACATCTGCAAAACAATAGATACATATCCAATTAAAAGTTTGAATTCTCATAGGCAGGAAATGTTGGACCTCAGTATATATATTTATCATTTTTACATAATCTAATTTATTGTATGGCTGTTCATATTCTGGACAATAAAATATCAAATATAACATTTAATTTGATTATTTGATTGATTGATGGTTGCCCAGCGTCCAGTGGCAAATATTTCGTGAATGTTCAGGATGATCATAACACTTGACTAAGAAAACCTATGCATTCAATCGGGTTCTATCGTTCAGTTGAACATGATACATTGAAGATAAAATAATAAATAATTAACCAACCAATAACTTCACACTAATTGTCACATTTCCTCTCTCAGTACCAATGTAACTACATTATCTGCGAATACTATGTACCTACAATACCTAGCTGTGTCGTCTAAAGTTACTTTTTACAGATTGAAGTAATCCATACATTGTACACATATAGCAAATATAATAAACACAAGAAAAAAATGTTTATACAAGTTGAAATATGTATCGAATATAAATGATCTTGCTCCTATATACTTAACATTTATTAGACCGTTTATGGAATATGCATAAAAGGTATGTGATAGTCGTACTCATCAAGATTCTAACTATTTCGAACATCTTTGGTTGGAATGCAGGGAAATAGTAACTAGGTTGTCCGTCCATGCTATATATTTTGAAACAGTCTGGCAATTGCTAGTGGACAGTCGAATGTTAAGACGTGACTATTTTTATTTTAAATTGGAACTTCCCCTGATAATCTCTGCCACTTGTTGGTCAAATATATAATTATAATTTACGGAAATAGTAAAAAAATGTTGTAGACTACATGTAAATATAACAGGGGAAAAAACGTTACCATCTACTTTATTGAATGGAATCGCACAAACTCCGACATACAAAAATGTACGGACTTCACAAAATATAAATATATTCAAACGTAAGATCAGTCAACCTCTAACATGTACTTAAGTTGTGATTATAGAAAATTTATAGATAATAATGCAACTCTCCATCCAAGTCATAATTTGTAAAACTAAACCATTAAAGGTCAAAATACGGTCTTCAACACAGAGCCTTAGTTTACTCACACCAAACAGCAAGCTATGAAGGGCTTGAGTTTATACAATCGTATTTCCGTTTGAGTCTCATGCAGTTTTTTTGGTTTTTAGACATATCGTCAAAATTGGCTGCTGGAAAAAAGTGACTGCTATCTTGATTGACCGATAAAAGTGGCTGCCAGCTTGAGTCTAGTAGTTTTGAATGTTCATTTTAAATTCTGAATTCCTTCTTTCTCACACTTCACTCCATGCAGTCCACTATTTCATATTATAGAAGAAATATAATTTTGTTTCTGTACAGTTAGTATAACATGCATTCCTCCTATGTATTTTTCGTCATTACCTGATGTAGTTTGTGTTATATTTGTATAGAGAGAGGACGTCACTAACGTTGCAATAACTTGTGTCAAATCACGTCTGCTACTTTTTCTAATAAAATTATATAAAAAGCTGTGGTATAAGTGCCAATGGAACAAATCTCCATCAAAGACATAATGCGTAAACACATATTATTTTCAAACTAAACAGAACAAATCACCATAGCAAAGACTACTCAGTTAAGGCTAAACTACTTCAATGTATATCATCCGCCTACAATAATTGAATGATCAAAGTGACCAGTTGATCTACGGTTCCTATAAAAATTTAATTGACATAATTACAAATTATAGATTACATCATCACATAGTCATGTCTTTTTATCGACTTTTACCTTACAGAATGTCACCCTTTAAGAAGACATTTTTGTTCAATAAACTGAATGTGACTTTTTTCCTTTGTAATACTAGTTATTTCAAGCATTTCTATTAAGTTTTGTCATAATCAGTTCAATAGTTTGAGAAAAATCTAGTATAATGAAAGACGACATCTACAGCGATTCGAGCAAAACTTCTTCGACAAATCCAAACCAAGCCGCATCAAGATAGAATAGAGTGTGGACCAACAAATGATCAAATATCTATCTTATCTGACTACAAACAGTGGAATATGATAAACAATATGATTTCGGAAGATAAATACCACTAATGGACCTCTTTGTTTTCTTTATAAGGCCTCTTTTGGTCAATTCATACCTCTCATTTCCTCAAAATTTCAAATTTTCAGGCCAAAAAATAAAAAAAATGGGGTAACTTTCACTCAGTTATGGTAGAAATGTTATGAGAAATGAGTAATTGAAGCATTTTAGCAGAATGAACAATCCATATAAAAGTGTACTGTCTCCAAGGAGGTTTCAATAAGTCCTGATGTAAAAATTAAATTTACACCGCGTTCCAAAGAGGGACATAAAAGGCATCTCTTTTAGTAAATAATTTGTCGTTACGGCATTAAAAATAATTTCATCTTCTTATAACTATATCTTTTTTTAAGTATTTCCTAGGAAAATGCTCTATCATAGCATAATATAAGAAATAAGGAGAAAAAGCCCCCCCCCCCCCCCCCCCCCCCCCCCCCTTTAGTATGGTTTGTTCTGTCAACTGAATATTCATGGTAGAGTCCTATTTCAAGACAAATTTATCATAAAATGTGTTTTGGAGACTCAATTCACTCAGAATATTTCATTTTCTGAATTATTTCACTTAAATAGCAAGAACTTTTAACACATGAGATTACTCACAAGGTCAAAGGTGCATGTACAGCTTCCCATATTAGGTGTAATACCACCATTGATTTTCCCCTATTAGTCTTTGTTAAATTTGCACTTTTCAAAAAAAATGTGCAGAATTTATTTTTGTTTCAAATAAAGAAATACTTGGCATGAGTAAAGTTTAATCCTGTCCAGTTCTATAGAAAAAAATTCACATAACATTTCATTGCATATAAGAAAATAACCATCATTGGAAGATAACCCCCCTTATTTTATCTGTGTACAAGGTTTAGTCACCATGTAACCTCAAGATTATAAAATTTTCTATAGAAATCCCAAATAAAAAATAGTGGTGTTTTGAAATACCCAAGACATATGTTTATGACACAGAAATGGTTTTACTGCAATAAAATGTAGGATTAATTACCTACAACTGTCAAATTCAAGGGAATATTTTTTTCGACTTACTTTCGTATACAACCGGATGTGATGTACCATGATTTGGTGGTATTACACCTTAAGGGCCTCGGACAATTGACATGTTCGCAAAGCACAATTTGCATACATGTACAGTCAAGAGTGTCTGATATATATGGAGCTAGCTATGGTTAGACAAATCTTGAAGATAATTTTGTGATGTCACTTGTTCCTAAAGCAAGTTTGGCTTTAAATGAGTAATCCTTTAAAAAAACTACTGTAAATTTCGATTTCACTTTGAAAATATGTAAATCAATTACGCACTAAGAAAATAGAAAAACAAGAATGTGTCCCCAGTACACGAATGACCCACTCGCACTATCATTTTCTATGTTCAATGGACCATGAAATTGGGTAAAAACTATAATTTTGCATTTAAATTAGAAAGATCATATCATAGGGAACATGTGTACTAAGTTTGGAGTCGATTGGACTTCAACTTCATCAAAAACTACCTTGACCAAAAACTTTAACCTGAAGCGGGACAGACGGACGGAGGGACGTCCGAACAAACGGACGGTACGACGGACGATCGAACGGACGCACAGACCAGAAAAAATAATGACCCTCTACTATTGTAGGTGGGGCATACAAACGAAATTGAATTTTACATGTTTTCAATAGTATGTTTAAATGGTCAAAATCTTACAAGTAATTCACTTGGTTCAGACTTTTTCAAATTTAAACATTGCTTCAGAATGTTCTTGGTCCTCTATACATTTTCCACATCATTGGCTTTCAAAAATACCGCTGTGAGCAATCCTGACGAAGATACATCCAGAGAAGCACTTCGGACGCATGAAATTTATAGAGTGATCTCTTTTTTACCTGTTTTGCCTTTTCGTAATGATTGATCGATTGATTGATTGATTGATTGATTATGGGTTGCTTAATGTCCAGCTTCAAATATGTCATAAAAGTTTAAGACAAGAATAAGTTAACAATTAATACAATAGGTAGTTCCTGTAATAGAGGCCGTTAGGAATGATGGTCGCAAAATTTTCGACTGCCACTGGAAAATGTAGATATATTGGATAGGGATAGCAGTTTGGCCTTCCAACAGGTCACAAACGAACAAACGGACGTAGGATGTGATTTAAAATAAAAATAAACAGGACAGGAGTTTTGATTAAAAAAGGCAAGATGGCATTTTGTGTAAAAAAAAAAAAGGATGGAATAAACTAATAAAAAAGGCACGACCAAAAAGAGTGAAAAAAGGCAGGACAGAGATTACAACTACATTTAAAAAGTAAGCAGGACAACATTATTCATCATAGCTCTCCCACCCGCTTAAATTTGAATGGTAGATCTTTTACTTTTAATTTAAGCTGGACATTAAGCAACCCATAATCAATCAATCAATCAATCAATCAAAATTAAAATTTTGAACTTGTTGCCTTTTGTTGGCTGTTGTTTGTGTGTTTCTTTGTCGATTGTGTTCTCCAATTTATTTATATTGTAGTCCTGTGGTGTTGAGTTGTCATTTTAAAGTTATATTTCACATGGCTATAAAAGAGGGAGGTTTGGCATGCCACAAAACCAGGTTCAATCCCCCATTTTTTCCTGTTAAAATGTCCTGTACCAAGTCAGGAATATGGCCATTGTTATATTATAGTTCGTTTCTGTGTGTGTTACATATTGACGTTGCGTCGTTTGTTTTCTCCTTTTTTTTAGTGTAAATTCACATTGCGATAAGACGTGTCACGGTACTTGTCTATCCCAAATTCACGTATTTGGTTTTGATGTTATATTTGTTATTCTCGGGGGATTTTTTCTGATGCTTGGTCCGTTTCTGTGTGTGTTACATTGTAGTGTTGTGTCGTTGTTCTCCTTTTATATTTAATATGTTTCCTCAGTTTCAGTTTGTTACCCCGATTTTGTTTTTTGTTCATGGATTTATGAGTTTGAACAGCGGTATACTACTGTTGCCTTTATTTACTACGACACGCAACCTATCCTGGCTAACAAACATGTTACTTTCGGGTAAAAAAATCTTTGAACGTTTACATATAGTATTTGTCGTTGTCAGCTTCAGCCCTATTTTTTCCAAATTACTCGGTTATTGTAACATGTACCAGTAAATAGGAATGCATATATACATAAATACGCTTTCAGGAATTAAAGCAAAAAACGACTCTTAACATCTGATCAGCTAAAGTATGCCATTGCTAAGAAATTTACGAAAATGGTTTTTGAATACATGTACCTTCAAATCCGGTAATTTTGTTCGATCAAGACGAAAACTGTTTACTGGCCAGTATCGACTAGTTATGTGGACAAGTACACCCATCGCATATTATTTTTCTTCCAAGTAAACTACTTATACCCGGTTACGTCCAATCTGTGTTTATGTTAGATGTATTTCTTTTTGTATCCATCTAATTAGTTAAGCCCTTTTAAACTGATTTTTTTAATTCGTCAAGATTAGGTATAGGCTTTGTTCATTGTTGAAGGCCGTACGACGTCCTTTATTTTGTGTCATTTGGTCTCTTGTGCATCGTTGTCTCATTAGCACCATGCATGCACATCTATTGTTTATCTATAATTTGATTTTTTCTCTTTCGTTCTGTTTATTTATCCTAAGTCAGGAATATTACAGTTGTTATATTCGTTTAATGAGCTTCAGCATTTGATAAGGGGCTTTTCGTTTTGAATTTTTGGAGTTGGGTATTTTTGTGATTTTACATTTTATCGAAAACTATTACACAGTCCATTCTCAATATTCAAACAGTATTTCCTACCAAGGTTTACTACGAATATCTTAATGTGCCAAGTGGGGTGCTAGTGTTTAGAATAGAGCATGGCAACAATGAGACAAAGTTTAGACTAAAGAGCAAAAAAAATAACAGTTCAAAACCCCTAATGGGTCTTCAACGCAACGAGAAAAATGTTGCACCAGGATGCAGGTATCAGCTGGTCCTTCAAACATAATGTACACCAGGGTTTCGATATCACACGCTAGTAATAACATTTACTAAATGTTACCATCGATAAAAAGTCTGCATTCGTAAATATAAATCAACATGCAGACATCTTATACTTTTAGATATTTCACATCCAATCTTGTATGGTAATAGTCTATGCAAAGTACAAAATTGTCGTCATTCACCTCAAAAGCTAACCAAATCTTTAAACAGACTTATTCAGAAGGAATGTAGTTACGATACTACAGATAACATATTTTTTAATTAAATTATGGACTTTGATCAATTGTTGAAAATCACAGATATACGGACTTTTTTTCTAAACGCTTTCAGATATTGGGCTGATTTTTGGTATGTGAGTTACTCATGATGAGTTACAGATCAAGTTTAAGTTTCGTTCCGCTCTGCTAATTTTTGCTGTAATTTCGGGCTTTGGACTTTGATAATTTTTTGAAAATCACAGTTTTATGGAACTTTTTTCTAAATGCTTTCAGATATTGGGCTAATTTTTGGTATGTGAGCTAACCATGATTAGTTACAGATCAAGTTTGAGTTTCGTTCCGCTCGGCTAATTTTTGCCAAAATTAAGGGTTTACAACTTTGAAAATCACAGTTATACGGACATTTTCTATACGCCTCCAGATTTTGAGCCGATTTTTTTATATGTGAGACTACCATCATGTGTGTGTCCACATGTGTTATTGAAATTGCAGATGTTTCAACTTTTTGAGACGGGGCCATTCTTGTCGCTTTGACAATATAGTTTAAATTACGTGCAGATATTTAGGGTAATTATGCATATATACACCATAGGTATTCTTTCCTTTTCCTTCCTTCTTCGCGGGAAATAATCTATAAATTATGATTCAGCAATATTTTTTCAAGATCGGTGACACCATTTCATATTGAATTTTTAATATTAAGTGTCATAGATTTCTTTCTATGCACACAAATGTGTTTCTTCGTGTTCAATATAAGAAATTTTGCCCAATTCTGAATTCTTTTTTAATTATATTTAAAAAAAAAAAAAAAAGCATACGGTATAATCATCATTTTGGCAAAGTGTAAGAAATTTTTTTCTGAATATAATACATGTACCGATGATCTACCATTGAATCGGGAGAAATATACATGAACCTTCTACCCATTATCCTGGATCCGCAACCCTTTAACTGAGAAAAAAAAACATTTTTTAACCGTGACTGTTATATTGCAAGATAAAACAAATTTCGAATTTTGTAAAAAGTATGCAATTTAGTTACATTCGCTTTGACATAAGAAAAAATATGTGAGCCTTGTTTTTTCTCTGTTAGTAAGGCTCGTTGACATTATTTTTTTTATATTTTCCTACAATGCACGCATAGGTTATATGCACCATTCGTGCGCATTCCCCTTACGATTTACACAAGACAAGATTCTGACAAACTTTAAGCATCAATATAATAACTTATAGCAAATCTATTATCATATTTTATTTTTTAAATTCTATTTCATATTTCAAAACATTATAAAATTGTTATGATATGGTTGCCAAAACCTGCTTTGATATTTCAAGTAGAAGAAATATCTTTATATATAATTCTTAAAATGAAATTATTTTAATAATCGTATGTATTTAAACTATTTTTATATAGACATTATTTTACAGCCTCTTTTAATTCTTAATATAATGATACTTTTATTTTATATTTGTATATTGTCTGTCTTAATATCTTGTTTATACACAATGTATACTCTGTATGTACTGTATATTAATGTATTGCAAGTAGTGAGACTATAATAAAATATTGAATCTAAATCTATTATTAATCTTAGATATATATTTATTATCATATGTACCCTATATAAAACATTGAATCTGAATCTATTATTAATCTTAGATAATATATTTATTATCATATGTACCCTACATAAAATATTGAATCTGAATCTATTATTAATCTTATATATATATTTATTATCATATGTACCCTACGGCTATCTACCGTACAGTTAAGAATGTGCGGTTGACAATCATTTTATTAACCAATTAACATCGATCAGTCAAAAGAGAGGAAAATAAAATTGTGATGACCATAAAGACGTTAAAACATATGATATATCGAGTGGTCATTCCGTGGTCAGTTTGTACTATTATGTCCACATCTAGATCATTTCTATTACTGCCAAATGGTAATTGGAATTTCAAGGTATGAGTAAATTTTCATTTACCTTTTTTAAACTAAGCTTGTGTATTTGTTTTATTAGTTTTGATTACGTTTTTTTTTTATTTACTTATTCGAATCAACATTTCGACCACGCTTGCGGCTTATTATAAAGTCAGTGCTTAGGTGTGATCTTACAAAATGTAATATATGTGTACCACGGAAAATGTAAACTCTATAAGTATATTAATTATGTAGGTTTAGTTTTCATTATTTCATATTCATATATTTTATTAGCTTAATATTCTAAATTCGGATTTTCCTATTTTAGGGTTTTCTCTTTCTCTTTCCGAAACGATTTAGCATTTTTCCTATGAACATAAACGACACTATTGATATATAAACAATTTGACGTGTATGTAAAAAAAGTCAGTAATTGATAATTTTACATAGAAAATGTACTAAGTTTTTTTTCTATACAATTACCTAAGAAATGTTTTAACATTGATTGTATATTATGTGATACACTTATAAATGCACTAGGCAATACTATTGCTTATTTTCAACAGAAATTGTAATACCTATTCTAAAAGTCCAGTGCCAAATATTTCATGCATGTTCAGGACGATAAACTATATATATAATATTGAATTTATATTTGTTTAAGGGAGATACCATTTAACTAAAAAATAGGAAGAGGGGAGGGGGGGGGGTTGTTCTTTTAGCGCTGTAGATTATTATTTTTTTCAAACTATCATCAAATCATTTTTTTTTTAATTCTATGAATGGTGAAAATTTGTATTTAGAAAAAAAAAAGTCATCTGTTTGATCACCATTTTTTTTTTTGAAAAAAAACATACCCGCACTTTATTTTAAGTTAAATGGTCGTTCCCTCAAAACATATTTCATTGTGAATGCTTATTTAAGTATATTGAAGTGGTTTTTTTTTCTCTCACAAAAACACCCTTTTTGTCAAATAATCTTTCATCTCGATGTAGCTTTTGCATATGTCAATCAATCAGGTAATGAACAAGCAAACAAATTTCAAAACTAGTTTCCTTTGTCGGATTTCATCATCAATTCACGAAAAAAATATGTTACATATCAAAACACTGGGTTCTCTGTCAGAATTCGTCAAATTGAATTATTTGTTTAAATAATATGTTACATTCTTAAACAAAATTTCATTGTTTGAAAAAAAACACTAAAACAAAAACTGTCGGTTTTCCGTGTTAAAGTAATAAATTTCAAATATGCTGATTATTATTAATAATACATGATACATAAGTCAATGTACTAGAGTATACTATAGAAAACAAGGGCTAGCTCATACCAGACACGGAACATATGTATTCTATTGTACTTTCGTCATGTTCTTTTCTGAAAACAAGACATTATATTTCATACTTCATTTTTTTTCTAGTATTGTTAAGATTTTCTTGTCCACCAATTGCAATGAAATAGCAATAATACATAAATTGTACTAAGTGTGATAAGGGACTTTCCGTTTTGAATTTTTGAATTGAGTTAAGTGTTTTTTTATTTTACTTTTTGTTGAATTGAACCAGAATTTAAAAGATCTTTCTATGGGTGCTCGTATTTAAGGTAAAAGGATTAAATTGTATAAGATAAAAGTAAGTACATGTATAGGATATGTTAATACCGTAAGCGGCACTCGAACAAGCGATTCAACGACCACTTGAAGTTTTTGAATATACAAAAAAAAAATAATCTCCCGATAGTAATTTTTAACGGATAATTTGAAATTAGATTCGTAAAATCTATCTTGAACATGCTAATGAAGTTCAAAGGTACATGTGTTTATATGATCCATTGAGGATTACTATTACACGAGTAAAAGGTTATATAGTTATGCGTCAATGAGACAGCAATCCGGCGACAAAATAGCCAAACGAAATCTTAATGTCAATAAACAGACAATAATAGAAAGATGTCTAATATGTTCTAATCAATGAACCCGAGTGTATTAAAATTTTGAATAGCTTTTACTGAAGAAAATGGGGCGGATCCGGTTAGTCAAAATAAAGGGGGGTCCAACTTATGTCCCCATTCAAAAGCATTGATCGTCAAGAAAATGGGTACAGCCCCAAACACTGGATCCGCCACTGAGCAATCAAAGACCTAACCTTCACCCTAAACCTTCGTCGTAGTTTTCCTAAAATTAGAAGGGAATGTATGATAAGAAAGTTAGATCTGAAGTAGACAAATGATTATTTTTAGTTCAGAAACCTCACTCTTCTTTCTACAGAGACTTGTCTATATTTTGTTTGAATTAATAAATATACTGCTGAGTCGTTTAACAGAACTGCTGAAGAATTATTATATTTACTGATAATGTTGCATGGTTCTAGTCCATCAGAATTTAATCCTTTTCTTATTTCAAAGATATAGATAGGCTTTTTTGACGGAAAGGGGGAGGGGTCTCATTTTCTGTTCGACCTTAAAAAATATAGTTATCACAGGCCTTCCAAAAAACTAATATCTGATCTGGGAGAATTGATAAAATGTTTGGCATTACACATTGTTATGTATGTCTATAATTACACTACCTCATTACATGACAGGGCGTTTACTAATCAAGCAAAACATAGTCATTTTCACGTCCCTTTTCTCTCAATGAAAAGTTTGCTTATAAATCAATGATCGATTAAGCACTAGTGATGTACAATCGATCAGTCTTTTTTTAGTAGCATTCCATTCTTACAGAAGAAGTCACGTGACAATGGAGCAAGAATCTGCTTTACCAAGTCCATGTGAACTTAAAGGGTTTTGTGCATACGGGCCCTGGTATGAAATTCATTATTATTTTTCTACCTAATAAAAAATAACAATGCCAAAAGCTTCTGTCTAAGTTTAAGCTAAATAGTAGAAGGAAATGGATTTGTCATATTAGTTACAGTAGATATTTTTATTTTAATTATTACTTTCGGATTTGACATGAATTATTTCCAGCTTGAAAATTAGGGTTGCCATCTCACTAAATATGTTTAACACCGCCGCATTTTTGGGCCTGTCCCAAACCAGGAGACTCTGACCCTTTTTAATCTTGTATTTCAAAAGAATAAAAAAGTTAATTTATATGTTCTGGAGTTTAGTATGACGTCCATTGATATTGACCTAGTACACATAGATATAAGAAGATGTGGTATTAGTGAGACAACTCTCCATTCAAGTCACAATTTGTAAAAGTAAACCATTATAGATCAAGGTACAGTCTTAAACACAGAGCCAAGCTCACACCGAACATCAAGCTATAAAGGGCCCAAAAATAACTAGTGTACAACCATTCAAACAGAAAGCCCAACGATCTGATCTATATAAAAAACGAGAAACAAGAAATAGATTCCTGACTTAGGACAGGTGCAAACGTTTTAATGGTAACAAATCTTCTCCCTTTTTGAAACAATAATATAACTTATGGGGCCAGCTGAGAGCCACCTTCGGGAGCGGGATTTTCTCGCTTCGTTGAATACCCATTGGTAACCTTCGGCTGGTATTTGCCCTTTGGTCAGGTTGTTGTCACTTTGACATATTTCTCCATTTCCATTGTCCATTTTAATAATTCCTCAAGATTTGGGCAAAAAAAGACCACATTTCCAAAATATTTACTATCAATACCAGCTAGTATTCGTTTTAATTCAACGTTTTGATATTTTAGTCAAGACCCATGTAATTCGTATTTAACGAAAAGATGCATGCCAGAATACCAAATACACTGAGAAAACTGAACACATGAAGCATTATAGATTTTGAGTCGCGTACCATTTAGCCTGATGTATGTCAGGAAGATTAAGTTATGACGGACCGACGACAGACGACAAGTGGTATAATTTGCAATATATCATAAGCTTTTTTTTTATATATATAAATAAGGCCGTTAGTTTTCTCATTTGAATTGTTTTACATCGTCTTATCAGGACCTTTTATAGCTGACTATGCGGTATGGGCTTTGCTCATTGTTGAAGGCCGTACGGTGATCTATAGTTGTTAATGTTTGTGTCATTTTGGTCTCTTGTGGACAGTTGTCTCATTGGCAATCATACCACATCTTCTTTTTTATATATTAATAATTATGAGAACGTACATAGCACTGAGACTATTGATCAATGGTGTCCAAATAAATGTAAACTTTTTAAGGGATAATTGGAATAATTAGAACATAGAACTGAGTACAACAAAAATGTATGTCAACGAAGTTTACACATAAATATTTGTATAAAACCTGTATTTCTGTCGATGAATACTTCAAGATGGTTAAGAATTATTATTGTCTTGACATACGTATGGACATTAATGTCACCTTTACTGACCATCGACACATTAATAATATAATATCTACTTTTCACTTATCAAGTTGAACGCTTTTCTTATACATCGTGTATATATATGTGTATTGACTGTCACCTTTGACCATGTTAATGTGACAAATTTCAATCAAATTCGGAACAGACAACTGATCTGTTTGCTATATTTGCAACGTTGGTAAAACATGGTTGTATAACGCTAGCCCAAATTACGAGGCATAGATACAAAAAAGTGTATTACAATGTATTTTACTAAAATGATTTATAACTTCAAAAAAAAAGTCCCGTGGTTAACTTGACTTTTAATTTTTTAATGAGCTACCAATTGTTTTATATAACGGGGGGAGGGCTCGGATGAAATTTGAAAAAAAATCAGGACAGGAGCTTTGAGTAAAAAAAGGAATCAGGATGCGCATCTTTTCAAAAAAAGGACTGGATGACACTTTTAGAAGAAAAAGAAAAAAGAAAAAGGCAATACCACCCCTCCCCTTCCCGGCACAATCAAATGGTAGCTCCCTAAAACCATTGACCATATCAATTAAGGAAATTAACAATGCAACGAGAAAATAAAAAGAAAACAGTAATATTATTTTTTTACAGGTCATTTAGAAATAATTTTGTTAGAGTCGTTTTAACACAATTTATTGGTCTAATATATTGGTCTAATATTGTTTATAAGATATTTAAAATAATTTTTTATTTCACTGATTGATTTTTCCCCTTTACATGCACTTCGAGTTAACTTGACGTGATATCTTTAGAGTATCATCGGTTGCTGAGTGGTCTCAGTACTCAAATAATTGTTCACTAGCCTATCGACAGTCACACTGAAGTTGTGAGTCGTAATCTATCACGTGGCTGGTGCACACACCTTCAATTTAATTCATCATTTTCCTATACCGAAGTCCAGTGGTTCTCTTTAGCTTCCTCTGCCAATACAATCTAACTGCCACAATAGCTCAATAGTGTTTAAAGTACCACCATCAAAACCAGTACACCAATCAATCAAACAGTATAAAAAATTAGAGAATACAAAAACGAAGCACCATAATCTTGACCCTCATAAATAATTGATGTTTTGCTTTTGATTTCAGATGCAGTTTGTGTTTTTTGTAGTATCTCTCTACATAGGCGCAACATCTGGACTGATAGAACCGATTCCCTTACCATCATCTTTGGAGGAATGTATCAATTATAAAGTTGACTTAAACAAAGGCTCCGGAGTTCCATTACATGTCATCCAAAATTTATGTCTTAGTAAATTTCTGTCGTTTGAAACACCTCATTCCTGGGCTCGTAATGTGACGACAGAGGAACAAAACTATATGAGGTCCCTCATTCGGAAAGTTATTTCGGAGACAGAACGTTCTGGTCGACATCGTTTTAAAAGAAACGTCCTAATCCCTCAACGGATACGTCGGGAAATAAGAGCAGCCCCATTCAAGCAGTGGGATGACTATGCCAAGGCCGTGAGACGCTTGAAATTTGAAGAGGTTAGTAAACTCATGAACATAAACTATAAGTCACCAATAAACGAATAATAAATATGATATACAGCAGTAATTGACAACCTCTGAATTAGATGCTCCTGACTTCGGACAGATACATGAATAATGCTGCAGGGCTTGAAATATATGCTGGCTGCAATGCAGATGCAAGATACATGTAAACCCAATGCTGAAATACACATTTAGGACCATAAAACCAAAAACGGTCTAAACAAAAGTGGAAAAGAAAAAAAAAACATGTATTTCTCAAGTCTTTATTTCCTCCTTAGTTCTAGTTAAAGAACATAATTTATAAATTCACAATTTGAAATTAAAATAATTGTTTAGGTACCTTACTATTTGTAACTAGTAGTTCTCCTCAAGGACTGCGATTACTTACCACAAGAGTATAAGTACAAAGAAAAAGCGTGACTCGCATGACCTCATCTGAATATGGCGTGTATAACAACAAACTATGACATAGAGTAAATCAGACTGCAACTCTTCAACACAACAAAACAAAAAAGTCAGTTTTTAAGACCACCATATGATCTTCAAGTATATACAAACTTGCATTTAGTTCTATTTACCATATGTCAATCTGTTAACCGACTCAAATGTTAACGATTTTTCAACAAATTGAACATAGTATCGACTGATCTGTTATTAACGAAAAAATTATTCGTTAATAAAAAAAAACAAAAAAAAAACAGAAACACAAGGAATTTAACAAACTTTCATGTAAAATGTTTTGTCCAATCACTTGATATTTGGTTGCATGTGGTGTGTTTTGAATTTCTGTCTGTGTGTCTTGGTTTTTTTTTGCCATTGTGTTGTTTTTCTTTATTTTTCGTTCCGTGGTTTTTATTGCCTCCGTTACAGTACCTTTTAACACTTAAGTAAAACTGTTACTGTATCCCCTTTTAGATTGGACCAAGTGGTAGAAGCAGGTATGATACAATTGCAGATATTCACATGACAGCCATTAATTCATCACATTTTGGACCAAACTTTTTACCATGGCACAGATTGTACCTCATAACGTAAGTGATCAGGATATTCTTTTACTTAATGATACTTTTTGTTAAGGGAATAAATTATACAATGCGCTGAAAGAAACGATTGAAAGTTCATTTTTAATCAAAATCGACCAAGGTAGATGCTTTCTGAGCTACAAAGTATTCCTTAAACAATAATACTAACAACAGAAAACCATGCAATATAATGCAAAATGAAATAAAAAAAAATGTTGTGTGTTTTTCATTTAATAATATTTCAAAAGAATTTTCTAACGCGGAGTCAAAGAAAGATTTGTATTTAATTTATATATTTTTTTATAAAATTTGCTATCAATACACGTAAGCAACAATGAATCTAACGCATATTTGGTAAACTGACATAACACACATTTTTTGGTGAGTAGAATTTGCTTGAATGTAGCTGTTTATAAAATAGACCATACCGATTAAATATAAGAATAGCAAAACATAGCAAAACAAAACAAAACAAAAGAATTAAAGTTGATTACAATTATTTTAATTATTTCATGGTGTTTCTTTCTGGTCACTTTAACGATACCAAATTTACTGTACGAGGTGTACTTTTGAAAAATACAGGACCTTCATGTAATCCTCGGAATACAATAGATGAACTCAAAACTTATAGAAATATTGAAGAGCTAGTCCACAGTGTTTTTTTTTTTTTTTCAATATTATATCCATCATTTTACAGGAAGAAAATGATAAAATTCCAGTGGCAAATATTACATGTTAAATCTAAAACGATAACTTGAAATTTGATCATGAATTTCCTATTTTACTAGATTGACATTTACAGCAGATTGTTAGGAGGCATGCAAGATAAACATACACATTGTAGGATGAGTAGTGAGATGTGTTACTACACACTGAACTATGTATATTAACGAACACTAAAAAGCTTACATACGTATATATCAGAAGATTTGGTATAAGTGCCAATGAGACAACTCTTCATCCAAGTCACAATTTATAAAAGTAAACCATCATAGGTCAAGATACGGTCTTCAACACTGAGCTAAGGCTCACACTGCACAACAAGCTATAAAGGGCCCAAAAAATACTATTTTATATAATAAAACCATTCAAACGGGAAAGCCAACGGTCTAGTTTATATAAAAAGAAATAGCCTACATCTTTTAATCACATGTTTAAGTCTTTGTTTTAAAACTACATGGGATAGTGTGTCATTACTGGACGTTATCATAGAATATACAAATGGAAGTTTTTAACGACATTGACTGGCTATATAGCCCTTGCACGGTTGGCCCTGGCTTGCGCCTTTTTGGGCAGTAAACATTTTTTTCAATAGAATGTATAAAACCCACCAATCGGCATCCGGATAAATTGAAACAATATAAACATACACACATTTTTATACATTTATAATTACAGAATGGAAACTGCATTAGGTGTGCCTATTCCGTATTGGGATTCCTCTATTGATTACGAGATGGAACATCCGACAAAGTCAATTATGTTTACACAGAAATATTTCGGGAACGGATTCGGTATGGTCAAAACTGGACCCTTTGCTAAATTTCAAACGCCTTCTGGTCCATTGATACGGAACATAGGAAGTGATGGATCTTTATTTAATAAGAGGGATTTAAATGCTATTTTCACTAGAAGTCTGATATCTAAGATTTCCGAGCCGACAGCCGAAGAGAGGGTAAGCTTAGAGGGACAACACAATTCTATTCACAATTGGATAGATGGACAGATGAACACACAGGAGTTTAGTCCACACGATCCAATTTTCTGGACACATCACTCTTTTGTTGACTATATATGGGGAGGATTTAGGAAAGTACAATTTGCACGTGGAATTGACCCCGTACTAGACATTCCCGAACCACCAGAAAATGTAACGTTTCAGAGCGGGAGTGATCCTTCTGTTGGTTTATTTGGATTTTATAATCGTGAAGGATATTCGTCAAAAATTGCAAAAATGGTTTCATATGAACCTCATCCCGAATGTCCAAAATGCTGTGGAAGCCCTGATATGTATTGCGATACCAGAAAACATGTGTGTGTAAGTAAGATAAGAGATCTAATGGAATATGAGGGAAATCGCGCAGAAGCACAGGAAATAGCAGATAAAATGATCGAAATATCAACGGGAAGGCAGCGTAGAGTATTTTCGGAATACATGCGAGATGATCGAGTACGAGGCGACTCTTTAACATTAAAAAAGAAAGCAAAATTGAGAAACCTTAAAAGGCAACTAATGAATGGAGATATTAACAAATTTCAACCCTTATACAATCGAGTTTCGCCTTTCAATACGGAAACTATTTACCATGGACTCCCACAAGGATTTTCACTGATGAATGATGCTCCGCCAATACAAATAATCCCGTCCCCAGATTTTCGAATTGGAGGGTTAAATTTTCTGCCCAAGCCAACAATGGATATAATTTATGGTCCGATACAGTTTGATTCACTTGTCGTTTATCCAAACAACAATATCCACACTCCAGGTCACCACTATAACAACGCTGGTCCGAAACATACACCCTTTCCACATTATATGACAGACATGCGCACAAGAAATCATGTTTTGCATTTGCGAAGAAGACGAAGTCTGACTAAAAGGAAAAGAACGTCTGCTAGAAATCAAATATGGAAACCGACTCTAGAAAATAGTTTTTTCTTAAATGGTAAATCTGACCTTGATGCATGGGCTTTTGTTCCTGTCAAAATAATTTATAATAATATCAAAGAATCGACATTCCAAAACAAATTGAATTTTACCGGAAGTAATACTGCTCTGCAGACGATACTCGGCGACAAAACAGAAATTTGTGGTAGTAGGGTAGACAGTCCTCTGAAGATTTTCGTACAATCTCATGGACTGAACTATTATGGAAAATACAAAGACTTTGCAGTTTATCAAAATAGAGAATCAGAGTTGAATTATATCGCAATTAAAAAACCTTCCAAAAAATCAGTGGAAACATATATTTCTGCATATGATTCGTGTGGGAATACGTGTAACACAAGATGTATAATCCCCGGTGTTTATCCACCTGTTTATAGAAGTTGCGCAGGCGCAATCAGTGTTTCTAGTAAAGAACCTTTTATGTACAACGATGTTCTAAGCGCAATTCAAGGATTGCCCGTTGAGGAAAATATTCCTATAGTCTTTGTATGTGATATACTGTGATAACATCTTCCGAATAGAGTTGAAATACTGGATAAATGCATGCAAGCAATGAAAATTCTATTCCAAACTGTAACTTGCGTTCCATTGTCTCGTTGGGTTTATTTTCTAAATTAACCAGTGTTCATAGGAAGATAAAGCATTGAGATAAGACGAAAAGGCTCATCCAATTATATAGGCCGAGTTCACATGAAACTCTAGACATTTTTACTAACTCGGGTTCCAACAATCCGAGTTTATTTGAACCTCTCAAAATAACCCCGCTTACCCCGGTTCCAACCTCACTGTGCCAGGGTTAAACTCGAGAAACCCTTGAAAGACGTCAAACCAATCAGATGTAATTCTTTTTTATGCTTATTCAAGACCCTACCCTAGAGTTTTTTTTCTGAATAGCAACTCGACTGCGTTCATGTGATACTTTTGAATCTCTAAAGTGGACTCTTGAGTTTTAAGTGAACTCGGTCACTGATGTGTCAAATTAGTCGAGTTGTGGCTCCATGTGCAGTGAGGTGTGACACATAACAATTGTTTGGCGTTTAAAGAATGAAAAATAAGTATAGTCTTAACTGAGAATTGAAACAAAATAAATGTGCGTTCATCCATGTAATGGCGTGTTAATTAGTAAACATTAGCTGTAATTACATGTATGCAAAAGGGTAATTATCATATAATATTTATAACTATTCCTATGTGTTCCTAGATGAGTGACAGTTTCATACCATGAACCACCAATTACTTGTGTGAATCTGATAATTGAGGTACATGTACATGTATATAACATGTATAAATCTAACACCTAACCCAAATAAAGACATGTACATGTATTTATATGTATAATAAATCTGTAATTGCTTAAATTCAATTCATTTGAACTTAGGTGGATAGTTATCTCATCGGCAACCATATCACATCTCCTAGTTTTTATATTGGTGGGTTTCAATCTTAAATCACTTAAGAATTAAAATTGTTGAATTTTTGGTCGAATAATCATAACTTAGTAGCCAAACATTGTTAAGTATTATGCATTACTACGTATTCTAGAATGTGTAATTCAAAGTGAATTGAATGTTTACAATCAGTTAGAGACAGCACATATCATTGTAGATTTATTGTGAAACACAGTTTGTTTTGAAGATGAGATTTTCTATATGTTTTCGTCTTCCACGAACTTACGAACCAATCCTTGTTATTGTATTTTTCAAATCCAAAAATTGAAAGAAAAAAAATATATAATAGTTCATTATGTATTGTTATCGTGTTAGATTATGATATTCAATATTTCTGGAAACAAATCACAAACTATCTGATGTATAACTATAAAGTACACGTATGTATGTCCTTCATAACATTTAGTCTGTTTTAAAGTCAAATCTTAACAATATATCGAATTTCTGATTTCTGTTTTTTCGTGACATTTTCAACATTAATGGAATCGTTGTAATGATAAAACATGATTACATAAGGCAGAACTCTTTATATTTCCAAGTATTTCAGAGAATAAATTGTATGTACATGGATATAAAGGGGTACCAAACACCTCCACTGCGATGAATTTTACTCGTTTAATTAACATACAGTTTAAAAAGATATGTCAATTGACCCTCAACAAGAATATACAAATTTCAAAACATTGAATCTTATTAAATTTTATTGGAAAATTTCATTAGACTCAATATATCAGCAGTTTAAAAAACTCAAGATTTGATCATTAAGGAGCTTAATATTTCTTAACAATAGAACGTTATTAAATCGTTCAGCTGAGTTATTTCCCTGCCGTGGTATGTACCAAATTCTGATTGTTAATGTGCGTAATACATCTAGTCTTGTTTTGCAATTTTAATTTTGTATATTTGCTGAATGTGTATCTTGTGTCAGCGTTGTATGCTGCGTTGGTGATCAATAAAGTATTGAAATTTTGAATCTTGAATATCTTATGTTCCAGACTGTTATAAGACAGACATTAGAAGAACAGACGACCTCATTCATGAAAGAACAAACACATATAAAAACAACGATGTAAGGGGACGTTAATAAGGTTTTCGGAAAAGAGCGCGGGATGGGATAGGGTGATAATTGTTATATGAAAATGGTGGATATATGTATGGCATGTTAATATGGGCGTGTTGCATTTCATTATTACTGTTTGGTTGCTTTTACACATTTACTTGACGAATAAAGAACAGATGCGGCATCGGGAGGGATATGAATAATCGACATAGACGTAATACTACGCTAATAAAACAGCAACACACCAACTCAATAGAACAAAAAAAAAAAACTCTATAGCATCAGACACAACCTTTAGTAAAAGGGCTCTGTTTTCCTTGTTGAGACAACCCCTGACTAAATCTCACGAAACACAAACCACCAAAACAAAAAGAATATTGGAAGAATGTGTCTGAAAATACAAATGCCCACAAATGTATTATTCTTTACAAAGGAAATGGAACGGACGGACAAAAATTAAGACGAAAAGGCGGTCCAGGATAACATTTAATCCCCAAATTGCTTACAGCGGGGGTCTTAAAACGAAACACTGCCACTGACGACGTTTGCAAATCGTACTGCTTATAAGTATATTGTTGTTAACCTTGTCCCTTTTCTTTGGTTAAAATAAGTCGAAAAGTAACCGGTACACGAGATCATGCATATAATTATTATTTCAAGGAAAAAAAAGGTGTGCGATATGAAAGTTTGCTTCATATTGAATACCTTACTGTAACGTTGAGATGAAGAAAGACAATAACAGCACTGTTTCTTTTGATTTTTGAGGCGTAATGAACTAAATGTACCGCCGATAAAACAAATCAGAATATACTATGGTCATTGTGCTTACATTGAACATGTAAAACCTTTGATACTGAGTCGAAAGATCCCACATTCATCTAATATTTTCTATAGCGAATTAACTTTAATGGCTCAGATGCATACCTGTGTGGTGTGGGAGAGCGTTAGTTTACATTATAAAAACAAGTTGCTTTCTTTAAAAAAAAAGAAAAGCAATACACGAACCTAAGACCGCTGACTGCCGGGTCACCAAAAGATTGTTGCTGAATTTGTTTTTGCTTTTGAATTGAAATAATTGACTGTGAATATAAGAAGCCAGTTGAAAGTATATATTTACAGCTTCTATTTGAATAGTTATTTTAAAGCTCGACTATTTTATTCATACTTGGGAATGGTCATAATTTTTCCGATTAATCCTTTGGAAAATTCTAATTTCTACTAACCGGATGACTTTAAGTCTTATGCAAATTGCACAAACCTACTCAGTTTGCTTTACAATGTGGAATTCTGGATGCATTTATTTTATCTATCATATCTTTATATTTTGTTTCCTACATGAATGCCTATATATTCTCAACTCGTATTTGAAGCTGTCTGTACTCATGGTAGATGTTGTATGCGGTGAAACCTGTGGCATGCAATTGATTTGGATCTCTTATGAATAGACTTATTTTGGTCTCATAAAACATCTCAAATTTTAAGGATTTCCTGATTTTACTTAAATCAATTCAAACATTCTACAGGGAAACTTAGTTTTGCCGAAGAATTTCTTTATTCAGAAGTTTATGAATACCTGTACACACTTTCAAATAACCAATTTATATAAAAAGGTATGTAGATATAAAAAGATACCAGAATTAAAATGATGTACGCCAGACACGAGTTCAGTAGATACAAAAAAGCATCAGTGACGCTCGAATGAAAAAAGTAAAAAGGCTAAATACATTACAAAGTTAAGGAATCTATTCCTGGGGTAGACAATCCTTAGCTTTTTGAAAAGGTCAAAGTTTATAATAGGACAGTGCCTCAAAAAAGAAACAAAAGAGAAACAAGTCGAGGTCAGAATACCGTTAGAAATTATGACCGTGCATGAAAGTCACATGTGAAGCTCTATCTGCCGTGTCCTGAATTTAGTTAACAAAAACGAAAATAAGCTGCCACGAGTGAATTTAATAGTATTGCATGCAAGTAGTATCTTAGCGCACGAAAAAGTACTGTAAATAGAAAGCATCTCACTGATACCCAGGAAAAGAATACGCATTTGCATCATCACATATATATATTTTCCGAGACGTTCCGAGAATTTTATTCTGACTTCCGGCCGAGAGATATCGAGTGGCCCATAGACACATCCAAAACTCGCCAATATATAAGCATGAACCCCTCAGGGGGTTCATGCAAAAAATGTTGCACAGTAAAGAAGCTAGCAATATTCATTTGTAAAGCTGGTTTTATTAGCAAACAATGTTCTGTGATTTGCTATCATCTTTAGCTGAAAAAAATAATAAAAATAATTATACTATAATGCGATTTATCGCTATTTTTTGCATTTTTCCTTTGATCTTTTTTTTGATCATTTTTTATCATGCTACTAATAATAATAATAATAATAATATCTTTATTTAGAGAGAGTAACTCATATGGATTACACCAATTTTCAATAAGGCTCTCTTAATACAATAATAATTACATTACAAATAAACAATGCATCAATAATAATGGTAAATAAAGATTATGTACAATTTAAAATACAATAAACAATTATGATATGGCATTACAGTAAAAATATGATGGTAATGTTAAAAGTACATAGATTTGTATTCATGTTTAAATTCGGATACTGTATTTGATTTTTTTATTGAATTAGGAAGAGCATTCCACACTTTTGGTCCATTGTACGAGAAACTAGACTTATACAACTCTGTATTTGGTTTTGGAATAATAAAATTATCTGAGGATGAAAATCTCGTATTATATTTTTGGTTTGCTGAAGCTGATACAATAAGACTGGACATATATTCTGGAGCTAAGCCATGTTTTGCCTTATACATTAGTAATGATTTGTGATAAAGTATTCTTTGTGTGATTGGCACAATGTTACATTCGTGAAATAATTCTCTTGAAGGTTTGGTGTAATCATGTTCGTCTAAAATTATTCTTGCTGCCCTTTTTGCAGTTTTAGTAAACTATCTAATAGAAAGTTATTACAGTTTCCCCATATTGAACAACAATAATCTAAGTGAAGTAAATCACTCGCTTGAGATGGAAAGTTACCGCTAGAAACTTAGGAGGCATTTGATGGTGCTAAGGAAATTGACATGAAATTGACATCATCGTCATAGGTAAAATAGCGATAAACAAATTATCATTGGTCATCTCAACTCGATTGCTTTCTCGCTTGAGCCGAGACTTAAGCCAGAAAATCAATTTCGTTCAGATTATCAACGATAATCTATAAAAATCATGCATTATATAAATTATCTCTTGATATTTGCAACCATTTCAACAGTAGCTGTCGCCATACGATACATTGTTACCTGTCAATTACAATATGATGCAGGACTTTCATTTTGCGTTCTGCACCACAAAAATGATTCCATATGTTAACAGATGTTAAAATGTTACAGTTAGTAGATGTCAATTTGTATGCAATTATAATAATTAAGTACATGTAACTTTTCGTTTGAACTATTTTACATTTATAATTTTGAATCCTTTTATAGCTGACAATGCGGTATGGGCTTTGCTCATTGTTGAAGACGTATAGTTATTCATTTCTGTTTTATTTAGTCTCTCGTGGATAGTTGCATCAAAGGCAATCATACCTCATCTGCTGTTTTATTTAAGGAATGACTGTAATATTTTTTCTGCCTATGAAGAAATAACATAAAAGAATAAACGCGCGTAACGGGTTATTTAATAGTGTGAACCATATTTTTTTATATTATTTCGAATAGACAGAAACAATATTACAGTCATTTCTTATAATTTAATTCTAAATTCCATTTTAAACCGTAGAAAACCATGAAAAAACGTTGATGACGTCACGGTCACATGACTAAATTATGTTTATGGGCTAATAACAAAATAACGTCAGCTAATCAGAAGACGCGTTGCATCCAAAATAAAATTATATGTATGTTAAACTAAAACTAAAGAAAGATGTCATAATCATTGCATGGTATTTCATTACTTAAAAATTGAACAAATAAATGAACATACCATTGAACTTTCGTTTTTCCTTCATAAAACTCCGCCTTACAACCGTTACAGTAATTTGCTCTGAAATAAATTGGTATACTACCAGTAAGTACCCCATTATAATTATTGGCGATTTCTGTTGGCGTGTAGTGCGCGTGTGCACCCTACCCACGAAGCTGATTTTTTCTCGTATAAATCTATTAATCACAAAATATCCTTACTCTCCACGGAAATGTTGATTAATTCATTAAAACACAGTATAAAATTAAGAATGGAAATTGGGAATGTGTCAAGGAGACAACAACCCGACCATAGAGCAGACAACAGCAGAAGGTCACCAACAGGTTTTCAACTTTGACGCAGCGAGAAATTCCCACACCCGGAGGCGTCCTCCAGCTGACCCCTAAACAAATATATATACTAGTTCAGTGATAATGAACGTCATACTAAACTCCAAATTGTACACAAGAAACTAAAAGTTAAAATAATAAAAATAACAAAGGCCAGAGGCTCCTGACTTAAGACAGGCGCAAAATTGCTGCGGGGTTAAACATGTTTGTGAGATATCAACCCTCCCCCTATACCTCTATAGCTAGCCAATGCAGAAAAGTAAACGAAAAGCAATACGCACTTTAGAATTAAGTTCAAGAGAAGTCCGAGTCTGATGTCAGAAGATGTAACCAAAGAAAATAAACAAAATGACAATAATACATAAATAACAACAGACTACTAGCAGTTAACTGACATGCCAGCTCCAGACTTCAATTAAACTGACTGAAAAGTTATGTCTTCATCATATGAATATCAGGCAGTATATATGATAACATGTGCTCTCCTTGACATAAATATTTAGGAAACGGAATGACTAGTTTTCTTGTATTTTCATCCTCTTTAGCGCCATTTGATTACGGAAACTTCAAGTTATTTCTAGTATTTCACCAAGGCTATGATGACATTGACCCTATAGTTAGGAACATTTAAGTTCAAACGCTGCTGTTTCCAAATAAAACTTCAAAAAGAAGCATTCAGTTTTGAATTGAACAAAAACAACAAATTGTGATAATTAACAGATATCAACACAACCGAGTAAACCAGTCATACATATATATGTGCATGGCATACGTAAAACCTTGTAATGAGCTTTTCTTTTAAGTTGGAAAATAATGATATCAGTGAACCGCGTGGTTTAAAATCTTCTATGCAATGAAAACCACGTTTGAAGAGAGGGATGAGGAGCGCGAAAAAAAAGACACAATCGAAAATATTAGTTCGGAGAATTGCAGATTTTAGATAACACGATGTTTAGAATATGATGGCCAAAGTTTCTTCTAGTGAATAAATACGGTAACTTACTTGCATATTGCATATGGATGAGTATCGCATGTAGTTACAAGACAGGGGTCAACAAAACAGGAAGTGACGTCTGTGTCACACACGCCATTCACCGTCGTCACTGAAACCATAAAATCATGTTACATCAAGAGTTTTGCATTTCTTAATTATATATATTTTCGAAATTCTGTGCACCAACAATTGATACTTACGCTTGTTGTCACCGCCATGGTGGTTTTGTGGTAACGTGTTCGCCTCTAGTGTGGGATGTCAATTCTAACATTCGGAGTCAAAATGATGTCTTTCAAAATAGGATAAGTATTCAACATGCTCTCAACATGCTCTCGTCCTGAACTTCTATTATTTTGATTTGTCGATGGACGTTAAACAGCCAGCATCCCTGTTCATCATCATAACTTAAATGTCCAAGTTTCCGGAGAAAATATGTTTCTTTTAATGATTTATATTTAAATTTTTCTAAAATGTGAAGTATTCTATGCATGTCCGTATATTATCTTAGGTGCTCCGTAAGGGTAAGCATTTCCTGCTCCACTAGTGTCACCTGTCACGTGATTCCTATAAATAACGTTTCTATGCTATTAAACGAGAAGACCTCATTTTGGGTGTCGCTTCTCTTCTTTCCACAATAAATTAATCACCACGCCTCTGTGTCCTATAGGTACAGTGCATAGTTGCATTTGTCATCCATTTATATGATTATTCAGATTGAGTTATTTTGGGAGAAAAACGAGAAAAAAGGCATCCGGATATTGTCCCGTCATTGGACGAAATTTTAAGTCAAATTAGACTTCCGGTTTGCGTTTTTCTGTATACTTTGAACATACATACTATACTACGAATAAAGTGTATTTTCAGAATTTTATCTGCTATCATTTTCAAGTTAACTATCCACGGCGGTCACAGAGTTTATTAAATAGAGAGGGTCTGTATACTATATCAATGACCACCATGGATCGATTAGTAAACTTAGAATTGAAAGTAAATACACTTTATTTATATAGTAATGAATGTTCATAATATACAGATAAGCGCTAAAATTATTCATGTGAACTTTTGATACCTTTTCTGAAATTCTCCAGTCATTAAATCTTTTGCAAAATTCATTGATTACAAAAATAAAGAAGATGTGGTATGATTGCCATGTTGCGACAACTCTCCACAAGAGACCAAAATGACACAGAAATTAACAACTATAGGTCACCGTACGGCCTTCAACAAAATGAAAAGCCCATACCGCATACTCAGCTTCAAAAGGCCCCGAAATGACAATGTAAAACAATGCAAACGAGAAAACCAGCGGCCTTATTTATGTAATAAAAATGAACGAAACACAAATATGTAACACATAAACAAACGACAACCACTGAATTACAGGTTCCTTACTTAAATTTTCATAACATTGATAGAAAACCAAAAATTAGGAACTTTGGAAATAAAGGTGGAGGGATAAAAAAAAATCATTTTCCTGTCCCCAATAACCTATGACTTATGATACTTTTGCTGATATTCTCCAGTCATTCAGTATTTTACAAAATTCTTTCAACAGCACTTGACATACTTTAAACTACGCTCTGAATGCCCGCGATTTCGCGGGTGTGTTCTAGTCGTATCTAACAATTAGTCATTACTTTCCTTAACCAGTCGTCACGTTAAATATGCTATCCATTAAACCTGATTGTACGGTAAATCCTTTTTTCTAGGACAAATGATAGACACAACTTGTATCAGGAGAAACAACACACTTATATACAAATTACATAGCATAAAACTGTAGCATAAAAGAGGAGCAATATGATATAATTTAAAATAAAAATAGTGGTGATCGTATGTACTCTAATCGAAAGTGCACGATGTGATCATTTTATAAAGGCGGCATCGGTCGTGTTACCATTATACATTAAAAATCGGTGATTAGTCTCTTGAGCCTTGTGTGAAGTCACAGTTCAGGGTTTTAAAGAGGGACGGTTATAGGAAGCCGTTCTCGACAAAACTATGTTTAAACCCTTTTTTTTTTTAAATACACACTGAGATTCAAAAACCTAAAATAACTTGCTGAGAAATCGAGATTTCTAAAAATAAAAAAAACACACACTGAGAATTCAAAATTACACACTGAGATTTTAAAAAGACACACTGAGATGAAATAAATTGAAAAACACACCCTGAGAATTATTAATTACACACTGAGATTTCAAAAATACACACTGAGATTAACATGCAAATTACTAATGAATATTCATGAGAAGAATAATTCAACAGATTAATAAGAACTCTTGTCATTATAATGACATGTGATTCCTTCAACCAACATTCGTTATAAATTTCAAGACTTAACATCGCCCATATTTATAAGTCTGTTGCCTATAATTCAGATAATTACTACCAGTGTATCGGGATTTTTTTTTTTAACTTAAAACCGTTTAAGCATGGGTCCCTTTTCAAAAGTCTTCCAACTGTTTTGCAAGGTAAATCAAATCTTTTATATTTTTGTTATGTTTATATGCTATAATAGACGTTTGAGTAAAAATTTCACTGCATTCTTTTTTCTGCAGATTGTTCCAATATTTTTCTTATAATTTTAATAAAGTTTTTCACCATTTGGTTATTTTTTGTAATAAGAGTAAGTGTGTATTTTCCTTGTTCTTGTATTTCTAAAGTTTTAAAAAAAAATTAATTTAAACCAAATCGAAGGACTAACGACTTCTGTCCCCTAGTTGTTTTAAGCTTAAACCTCAGTGTGTAATTTTAAATTCTTAGTGTGTAATTTTCAATTCTCAGCGTGTGTTTTCAGTTTATTTATTCTCAGTGTGTCTTTTAAACTCTCAGTGTGTAATTTTCAATTTTCAGTGTGTAATTTTAAATTCTCAGTGTGTGTTTTTCATTTTTGTAATCTCAGTGCGTCTTTATGAAATCTCAGTGTGTAATTTTTAATTCTCAGTGTGTAATTTTTAATTCTCAGTGTATGTTTTGAAGTTTTTAAATCTCAGTGTGCTTTGTTGTAATTCTCAGTGTGTACATTTTTCGAAAAATGGGTTAAACATAGTTTTGACAAGAACGGATTGCCATAGACGGTAGTGGTTAGGACAATTGGAATATATCCTCATTTGAGATATAATTATATTGCGTAACAGTCAACCCACCGTCATGGCGCCAAAATTACTTTCGAATGGATGAATCCAAATTTACCGGTTCAGTAGCTTCTTTTTAATCAGTCGAAGTCAAAACCATGAGTTGAACTTATGTAATCATGTTTAAAATATGTTGATGGGTTTCAATAACTTGGAATAACACGTTATACGAAGAGTGCGACTGGAAAACGCAAACACTGGTTGCCGAGTTTGTTGTTTGTAAGCTTCATCTCTTGTTCAAAAGTTGGTATATTG
The DNA here is from genome assembly GCA_019925275.1 of Mytilus edulis. NCBI lineage: Eukaryota > Metazoa > Mollusca > Bivalvia > Mytilida > Mytilidae > Mytilus > Mytilus edulis. Next base: position 30,662,101 of record CM034358.1, on the reverse strand, counting down.
CTTTCCCTTTTAAAGCATGCGAGTTCCTTTTTTTTTAATAAAGCCTAGTATATGTTTATAAGTTTTTCTTTGTAACTTCTGAACCCCACTCCTACTTTTAAAAAAACGTACACATGCCATAAAAAAATTTGCTGAAAAGAATATTATGAATAAAAAGCTTCTTACCAAAGACCAGAAAGAGCGAACAAATTATAATTGTTTTCATGTCGTGTTCTTGATTCAGATATTTCTACTGTTATCGAAAAGTTGGGTAAGTGCAACACACCTGGTTATCATTGCAACCTGATAACGGACATACAAGGTTACATAACTACGCTTCTTAATATAGAGCTTACATGTTCATACAAATTCGGAGATGTTTCGTCTAGTGTAAAGGAGACAAGACTTCTTATCAAGTATTTAGAAAAATCATTGCAGGGATTGAACAATTCCTTTAAATTCAAATTCAGATAAAAGTTCCAAGAAGGTCGACCAAATAAAGCAATAAACAAACTAGTTGAAAGTAGACTCCCCAACTGATATGACTGAGAACTTTACATACCCAACACACACTCATACAACTGTCTTTTCTCCGTAATACTCCGTTGTATGTAAGGTTTTTGTACATTCTGTGACCGTTGCATAAACTTACAGGAATATTTAGATCTTGCGGAGCAAGATCTGTCTACCCTTCCGGGGCACCTGAGACCACCCCTGTTATAGATGCGGTTCGTATTTTTCAGGCGTAGTTGTTTATGTGGTGTCTTGTGAACAATTGTTTTTTCAACTTGGAATTGTTCTGTTAGCGCCATGCAGGGGCGGATCCAGCCATTTGATAAAAAGGGGGGGGGGGTCCCAACCCAGAGTAAAGGGGGGCTCCAACTACATGCTCCCATTCAAATGCATTGATCGACCAAAAAAAGAGGGTTCTAACCCCCGGACCCCACCTCCCCCTGGATCCGCCAATGCCTTGGCGTCAGGCATCAGTTTATTTTCGACTTTTCGAGTTCGAGTATAAATGTCCCTTTTCCTCGGAACTTTTGCCACTCTCTTGGACGTTTAGAAAAGCAGACTTGTATACTTGTAATCCATTTTCTTTTTGCATCTCTCATCAAATATTATTCTGTTTCACATTTACACTCTGACATTTAAAAAAAAACCCCAACTAATGATATATAAGTCTTTAAGGTACAATTTCTGTCACGCTATATATTCAAGCTGTTCACGTTACCTTATATTATATAAATGCAAACAAATTTATCTCACTCAATGCAGACTCTTGAAATAATTATAGCATGCAGATACATGTAGTTCTCTGTTGGATTTGTGTACTGGATAAGGCAATATTGGCAGAAAAAAATGTTCTCACATCCGCTTCTGAATCAGGTAAAATTCCCATGCGTTATTCAGACATAAAATATTTATAATTTATGCTATCATTAAATATTTATTCTTATTGAGCAAGATTTTGTTGATTACCGCTATGTAAATAAGACGTCATACTCTTGTTCAACCAAGAATATAAAAAAGTGCTAATTAAAGGCTTGGCATTAAAAAAATTGGTATGGTCGAAATAAAAAATAAAAAATGAAAAATAAAATTCCAAAACATTGTTAGAATGTTATAATTAACAATGCGCAGTAATATCGGTGTTGACAGAATAAATTCATAAAAAAAATCAATTATAGTTATATTGGTATAACCTGAAGTGTAAAGAATTTTACACCCGTTCGGTGTTAAAACTTTATATACCCTGAGCGAAATTAAAACTCCGTACATCCTTGATTACACCCCGATGACTAAAAATATACCATCCATGGTACATTTAACCATGTAACATATTTCTATGCGTTTCAAATAAAATCGTTATTTTTACTGTAGAAGTTGAACGTACTTAAATCTATGCTTTCTGTATATATGTAGGTGTATATTTTTATGGGAAAATAGCAGTACAAGTCATGAACATCTTGTTGAAGGGTAACCAGCGAACTTTTTTACCATCAGGTATGCGGTGATAGAGATGCTGAATATTTTAAAAACATTTATAACTCATTTGATTTTTTGTTTCAGCTAGGATATTTAGTAAAATTGTCAAAAGCCTATTTTGTTGATGTTATGTATTCATAGATTATCAAATATATTATATTTCCTAATGTGAGCTGGAAACAATTATAGGTAAAATTTGAATAAAAGGGCATACAGGGTATTCGTCAGTGAGACAGCAACCTAACGAGATACAAACTTAAAAGACATCTAAATATTAATGTAAATACTGCAAAAACTCACAAAAATACCATATGAAATTTTTATATCTTAAATTTTATTAACTGATGTAAATAAAAACAGTTAAATGACCATGACTGCACTTTTGATCAATTTGTAGTACTTTACTGACACCAGATGAAAAAAAGGGGGGTCAATATTCCTTGACACTTCAATACCTTGGATTTTTACTAAATGCATTACAAAAATTGTTGAAAGTCTTTTTTAGTAGTAGAACAAACAAGGAAAAATCAGCAAAAACTGATCTTGATATTGAAACGTTATGTTCCTGTAGCCCAAAATGAAATTTTCAAGTATTTTCTATCAAAGTCATACATTGTAGTCAGTTTAAATTGAGCTGTGAAATTTTTAATATAAGTCGCATTACGCATTACGCTCGGAAAGGCTGTTTTTAACTTCAAATTGACTAAGGATTAAGAATAAAGCAAAAAAAAAAAGATTTCTAATCAACTTTTTTGTCTCTTTAGGTGTCATACCACCAATTACTCCCTCAAATTTAGAACCTATGTGAAAGTAGGCCTACTCGGACAAAAAATAGTGCATTTGATGCCATTGTTCACCTAAACTAACCAACAAATTTGCAGAAATGAAACTTTTGTTGAAAGAGAAATATATTAAGACCGTTTTGAGCCAAATTTTACCTGTCTAGGAGTTTGCATTTAAAATTGAGGATTAATGCGCTCCATGGTATACTAATTTAAGATTTCCAGAAAACCAGGGTTTATTTTTAGTGGTACCTCCTTTCGGGAGTTCTCTTCTTTCTTATATGATTTTGAATGTATGTTGAAAATTGGCATGCAGAAAGGTGACACCTGTACAATTCAGGATATACCTAGTTTCTATGAAGTTAAACTTAAGGTAAAATATTTCGAAAGCTGTGAAAATTGCAAAATTTGGTTGAACAGATAGGGACTTTTAATTGGTAGTATGACACCTAAATGTATAAAAAAAAAAGGAAAGAAATTCCTTAACAAAGATCTGTATGTGTATTCACAATATTTATTTTATATAATTGTGAAATCAATTGTACTATAATAGACACTAATATTATGAATAAGTTATATCTTACCGAATAGAGCTTCCCTAAACTATTAAGTAAACTAACATGAGGGATACTAAGTTACAAGCTGTAAACTTAGTAAATTGTTACAGCAAATATGCAATAAAGATATTATCACGTTAAAAAAAAAAAAAATGATTTTGCGTTTTTTTTAACGGCAATCTTTAAAAAAAACCTAAATATGTAAATTCTTCTCCATATCTTTCTTTCAGTCTTGGTAGACTTACTTTTTACGGTAATACTTAAATAGTTGTTGTAAAATCTGTATTGTTTCTCTCTTACATATCTTATTTAAAAATAAATATTAAGATAAAGATGACTGAAATTACAACGTAATAACATCAAAATGCATCTAAAAAAAACATATGCAATAAAAGAGAGATAATAACACATTGCCTCGCGTCCAAAAATGTGACTATTTTAAAAAAGGACTATTTTTCAAAAACAGCAAATTCGTGAAATGACAACTTCATTTAGAACTGGAAAATATACTACCTATGATATCCCTGGCATTAGTACCGAAGTTAAAAGAGTTCCAAAGGGCCCGTAGAAACGCTAAAATTGTATATGATCAACTCATTGTCGATGGCCAGCCGTATGAACCCCCACCCCGTGGTGCACCCCCTGATCAACATGTACACGGAAGTTAGGACAACACATCAGACACACATGAACAGTCATTATTTGCTTATTATTCATAAATTGTTATTTATGCAATGCAGCTGGCTATCTTATATTCATGGCTTATAAAGGTATGTATAAATTGCACCCTTAGTGACACCCCACGCATTAATTTATGAGGCAGGTAAATCAAATGACAGGTAGCACATGATTTTTTTTATACAGGTAAAGTGGTTAGGCAGATCTCACCTAGATTTTGAAGTGAACAGACGTTTAGTCTGCTGCAGTTCACTTATATTTGGTAATACCTCAAAATGGTCAATTCAGGACATGGAGTTTCACAGGACAATATATTGAACTTGTTCGGGGGTTTTCCATGCAGTTTTATGCTCAGTTTTGGAGCGGCAGCGTATGTCCTGTTCATTTACACAGATCTTCCCAAATACCAATTGTGAGGTTTAGATTAACGTATCTTACAACGGCCAGTATAAATGTTATGTGGCAGAAATTGTGTACTTTACGTATACATGGTATACAGGAAGTTGGTATTTGATTTACCGGAAGTGGCATATCAGTATAAAGCTGTGCAATTAGTACATTATTTTATGAAAAAATGTACATATTATTGATGTTACAAGTGTTATACAGTTCAATATCAAATAGTGAAAAGTTAAATAATAAGAAAGTTGAGATAGTTCAATCTGAAAGTGTTTGTCATGTTTGATGTTAAAAGCAACGTCCTATATTTTGACCGCAAACATAGTGTATAGTAGAAGCTGTGTTGAAACATTGTGTTGTTTTGTTTCAATTTATACTAACATGCTTTTAAGTTTTATTTATTATGTTTATTTGTATTCATTTGCATTTTGTAATTATGTTTAGTGTTGTTTGACTTTGTCAAATTTAGTTTTAGTGAAAAATAAATGTGTTTCTATGAATGGTGGCCAACTGACAATCCGGTTATTATATCCTACGTCTTTACAGAACGTCATCTCTTTGTAATATAAAAAGATAACATATTGATCTGTTTTCGTCGACGTCTATATGTCTCTAGATTTTTAAAAACATCTGAATTCATCTTACAAAAATGATTCTACGATATTGTATCATGTGTATTGTTACATTATTTAACGGATGAGATTTATCACCAAATTTGTACTTGTAACGAGAAGCACGACGGGTATCACTAGTAAAGTAAGATCTTGAGATGACCCCTAGTTTTTGGTGGGTTAGTGTTGCTCAGTTTTTATTTTTTGTGAATGTTTTGTGGACTTCTTTGTTCTTTTGTCGTCTATGGAAAGAAGGAAGATACCAAAGGGGCATTGTAACTCAAAAGTTGAATAACGGACAACGACATAGCAAAAAAAAAAGAAAACTACAAAAAGACAGAAAAACAATCTGCAAAACACACTAAAGAAAACTGTAGACTTAGCAACACGAATCGCACCATGAACCGGGGGTGATACCATGTGCTCTGGAAGAGTAGTCAGGTTCTGTGCCAATTTTGGCAACAAAGTGATGCTCATGTAAGCACACACTCGGTGATAAGTCTCATTTGTTGAAGTCATTTTCGAGGAAAAGCGGACGTGGCTACGACATTTAGAACGTACCCCTCGTTATGTGATACGTCGTCATTCGTTATTTTGCCATGTTGTTGTCAATTCATCCTCAACGAACCAGTTTATTTGATCAAAAAGTTAACTGATTTTCATAACTGGGCATACGTTTCAATATATTGTATTCATCTGATCGCAATTTGAACGATATAAGATATGAATCTGAGTTTTTTTTGTTTAGAACATAAATTAATAATATGTTTTGGAACTTGAGAACTTGCCAGTATTAGAGCGTAACTAGAGCGTCTATGCAGTGATTCTTCAGGCTTAATTTGATAGCAATAATTCATTAACTGAAAAATTAAGTGTATTATTTAGAATTATTGTACTTGTAGCTACGTTTTTATTGTCTTAGATTCCTGTGATATTGAGTTAATTGTCTTTCTTATCAGTTATTTATCTGTTTACATATTTGATACTTTATAAAAATAAACCCTTTTCTTTATCATTGTTATCTTAATTAAATGAAAATTATATGTTCTAAGTGTAACAAGTCATAACTATAAAGTTGTAATTTGAGAAACATTTTTTTTATTTTGAATTTTTTACTTCTAAATTCGATCGTGATTGTAGGTGGCTTGGAATGCGTGGTCTTTTTCGAAGTTGTTTTTGATCATTCCTGATGAGTTATTATTTAAATATTCAAACAAGGAGATCAGGATACATGATCACATGTAGTTTTTAGATGCCGAAAGGAGACATATGAACGTGAAGCATAAAAGAGTGTAGTTAAATAACTTCAAACTGATGTAGATAGCGATTTTCTTTATTTTGAACTTGTTACATTATATCAAATCAAATCAAAATCAAATCAAACTTTTTATTATCATATAAACCAACTAAAACGTTTTGTGACAAAAACAACATTAACATAATGACAAGAAAAAATCATGTATAATCTTATTAAACAAACTAATGAAAATAGTTTAAAATTCAATTATGAGCCCCATATCCTTAGTGCCAATGACTTTATTTATAAAGGAACCTATGCTTTTTACCTGTTTTTGTGTTGATGGGCAAAGAATATTTGTCATTTTTTTCATTTTCATTGAGGCTCTTAAAATTGTATATACTTTAAGCCTTTGTTCATTAAAAAAAACCTGGTCTAATGGAAGCGTTTTTCATGCATATAACAACTGCAGACACTAAGGCAAATGTACATTTTCGAAAAATTCTGTTTTCTAAGTTTTTTGTACTTTTCGTTTTGGGAAGTCGCAAATACTGACAACCACAAGCATCAAGTACAGCAGGAAAGATTAATTATGTAGTTTTATAGCTTAAACTGAGAAATTTATACCTTAAATTGTTACGATGCCTCTGTAGTGGCAAGTGGGTCAGATTTGTCTACCATTGTTATTTGATTAATTGTCTAAATTATATAACACTATTTCACGTTCCATGAGAGTGGACTTCATCCTTCTAATTGGTCAATGATCTTGCGGGATCAGCAAATGTGTACACGCAATGTGTGCGCTTCCTTTTATCTATTTATTTATTAATGAAATGCACATTTATACCCTGGGGGTTGAAGGCATATACAAACAATACAATACAATATACACAATATAAAAATTAACATATCAAACATCATATATAAATGATAAAACAGTAATATTTATGCAGGCGTTGTGTCCACTCCCCTCAGTGCAAATGACTTTTTAATGAACGGAACAGTAAGCTGCATAATATCAAATGAAGATAGAATTAATTGTAATTTATCTGTTTCAGACAAATTAAAGTATTCTGGACATATATTATTTATATTTTTTTCAAGCTGATTACGTAAAGATTTATTAATTTTACATTTTAAGAAAAAGTGGGTTTCATCTTCAACCGCATTTAAATTACAATGTTTACATATTCTATTTTCTCTTTGAATTCTTTTATATCTACCCCTCTCTATTTCCAAGAAATAGTCACTTACTCGCATTTTACATAATAATTTTCTATTTTCAAAACTATTTTTAGAAATGTATTTGTCTATTTCATATTTTGTTTTTATTTTACTGTACAAGAATATTTTACTGGTTTCATTAGTTAATTTTAATTTTTCAAAGAAAATATTTTCAAAGCTATCTTTAAGTTCTTTTTTAATATTTTTTGAGAATGACCTCTTCTCTTGTTTATAGTTTATATCCTGAATTTTATTTATGTCTAATTTATTTACATTGGCTATATTTTCTACATATGAAAACCATGAAAATATACCGTTAGTGCTAAGCCATTTAGATAAACAAAATGCATCATATGATAAAGGGTTATTTTCATCACTAGAAATTCTTGCTAAGTACTTCAATGATTGTACTTTAATAAAGACATCTATGGGATACTGAGCTAGTTCTGCTCTTGCAGCTATATTGACAGATTGTTTACTAAGCCCAAGTATATATTTGCAAAATTTTAAATGTGTCTTCTCCACTTGGCTACTATCAATCATTGATAAAATATCAAATTTACTCATGTCCTTAATTTGAGCTCGTTTTTCAGCTCTTATTATTTTTTCATAAAAATCCATATACCAAATTTCAGAGTTATACATAAGAATAGGTTTAACTAGTGATTCGAACAATTTTTTGTATACTTTTATAGACACATTTTCTAAAGGAGAAAGATACTTAAAAATAGAAAACAAAACTTTAGTACCTTTCTTAGCCAATTCAGTGTGTGATGAAGTCAATTTCCCAGATGCTTCAATTATATTTCCAAGATATTTATATTTTAAAACTTTTTCTAGTTTGTCACCATTTAAGTAAAAATCATATTTATTATATAAAATGTTTTTCTGTTGAAAGACCATTATCTTAGTTTTTTGTGTATTTATTGTGAGCTGCCACTTACATGTATTACAATAAAAATTTAGTTTATTTATAGAGTTCTGTAAACCTTCAGGAGTTTCAGATAATAACAAAATGTCATCTGCAAACATAAGGCAGCTGATTGACATATTTTGCAGAGTCACTGGTTTACAACTTTCATCAAATATTTCTGGTAGATCATTTATATAAACATTAAATAAGTTTGGACTCATATTATCCCCTTGTTTCACTCCTCTATCAATAGAGACATATTCAGATATATTCTCCTTTAATTTTACTGAAGCTTCAGTATTCTTATACATATTTTTTTTCAAATTGTAAAATTTTACACCAATTTTCTCATTTTTTGTTATTTTGTACAAAAGACCTAACCTCCACACTGAATCGAATGCCTTTTTTAGGTCTACAAAACAACCATAAATCTTTTTCTTTTTATAATTTATATATTTATTAAACAGAGTCTTTACAATAAAGACACCATCTGAAGTCCTACTATTCTTCTTAAAGCCTAGTTGATGGTGACATATATTATTTTCAAATAAAGTAAGTAATCTACAATTTATAACCATATTAAATAATTTACTTAGACAGCTCATCAGAGAAATTCCTCTGTAGTTTGAAGGATCAAGATGATCCCCACTTTTAAATAATGGAATTATAAATGATTTATTCCAATTTTCAGGATATAGAGAGGTAGATAATATAAGGTTAAAATATTTAGCTATGGCTGTTAACATTACAGAACTACTATGTTTTATAATTTCATAACATATTTTATCTGGTCCACAACTTTTCCCACTTTTTAATCTTTTAATTTGTGTTTTTATTTCAGATATATTTATTGGTGTATCACTTTCTTTTGATGTTAGCAACTTCTCTGTTTTGCATAATTTCTTCAAAAATACTTCTCTCAAAATTCTTATCTATCTTTTCAGGTTTACACTGATTTTTAAAGTGATCTGCAAACTGACTTAAATCTAGCATGTTATCATCATTCTTGTCCTTATTAATTTTTATTGTTCTTAATAGTTTCCAAAATTCCTTGCTTTCATTTGGTGACATGTTGTCTAGTTTATTCAGAACATTAAGTTTAAATTCTCTTTTTTTAAGTTTAGAAACTGTTTTTAATTGTTTAGAATAAAAGAAGTATTTCAGTCTTATAGATTGATCAAAGGGAGATAACTTTAATTTTTTACTATACAGATTAAAAGTACTTCTTAATGCAAAAAAATTTGAGTCTGTCCAGTTTGATATTCTTTTTCTTTTCTTTTTAAAATATCTTTTTCTCATACACTTATGTGATAAAGTTATATAAATGTCTGAAATTAAGTCTGTAGCTCTGTTCAGTCCATCTTGAGTATTTTCAAAGTTTGTTTGTTGAAAATTGTTTAATTCTTCATATATATATTTTTCTTTAAGCTCATTCTCAAGCAAGAGTTTGGAAGTGTTTGTCCATTTGAATTCAAAATCTATTTTTTTATAAATATTATTTATATTTGGCAGTTTTCCATCACATTTTAAATGGGTAACAATTTGATTATGATCTGAAAAGTATGATGGAGTTTTTACTATAAAATAATTCACTGAGGAGAGTAGACTTTCACTAGTTATTGCATAATCAACTACACTGCATCCTTTCATGCTAAAAAATGTCATATTTCCTAACAAATCTCCAATAAATCTCCCGTTTAGAATACGGAGTTGGGCAGAAACACAGAGGTCTAGTAAATCCCTCCCTTGTGGGTTTATGATTTTATCTTGACTTTTTCTAGTCAGTTGAAAATCTGACTTGTAGTTATCTGGTAAAATATGAGTCAAATTTATGTTGTTTTCATCATTTGCTACAAAATCAGAATAATTAGATACTCTTGAGTTAAAATCACCCATTAACAAAAAATTTCCTTTGCTAGAAAGGAAACTTATTTCTGATTCCAAACCTTCATATTCATTATTGTAATGTGGGGAATTCTTTGGTGGAATATATATGCCACATATATACAAATCATCTTGAAGTCCAAAAAATGACTTATCAAGTTTCATCCATAATCTATTCTGAGATTTGGTTACATTTTTTAGATAAGTAATCCCTTTTTCAAACTTTTTCTTATAGTAAACAATAATACCCCCACTATTTCTTTTTGCTTTATTAGCTTTAGTTCTTTGCTTACAATAATAATTATATTCAGGTATTTGGACATCAGGTTCTACCCCTTTCCAAGTTTCTATCAATATATTTATGTCATGGTTTATCAATTCCAAGAAATCAGGGTATCTGTGTTTCTGTCCCAATCCATGAACATTCCAGCTAGATATAGAAATAGAATCTATAGATGAAAACATTTGTTTTGTTTTCATATTTATTTATAAAACATTTAATTATGCAAGAAATTTCCCCATTCAAGTACATGTACATGTATATTAACTCATATGAAACTTAATTTGAACATATTTATCTTTTTCTAAGATGCTTTAATTATAACAAAAAGTATATATTTTTAAATATATATGTACCAGTATATATAATATACCCAAATCAAGATAAGCATTTTGTATCTATGCACATTCCCTTATATACATGTATCTACATGTGTATATGATATATAAACACAAATACGTAGACGGTTTGACCTGTTAAAATTCCTTAATTAATATGGAATTTGTGTGTGTATTATATAAATGTATATATTGAAAATAAATTCCATTTTTATCAAATCTCAAACAATGCTAAAGAAGTTAAAGTAATTCCAAAAATAGCGCTTTACTTTGTTGTTGTTTTATTTTATCATTACCTTTGAAACATAGACTTTTCTCTTTATTCTAAATAAACATGTAAGTTAATATTGGTTCATATTATGACTAGATGATAAAGTTAATATTGGTTCATATTTATATGACTAGATGATAAAGTTATTGCCAATACACATGATTCTGAGGTCAATAACATTTTTATTTATTTTTCTGTTATATTTTCAAGTCCAAAATAGAAACTGTAAATAATGATTTAAATTTCATTAATTTCTATGTAGCTATAACATATAATAAAATAAAATATCTAACTATTTAGTTGTACAATTCTTTCATTAGAGTTGTTAAAACCCATTTAAGCTTTTCCTGAGTATTTTCATCTTTATGATGGAAGGATTCCTGCATGTTAGTTTTATCATGCCAATATTCATTGTGATTCTGATTTGAGGGTCCAGACTGGCAGTACATATAGCTATTTTGCTGTTCATTCTTTCCATAATTATAGTTATTTCTTTGTTCTCTTGTATACATGTAAGGTTCTCCATATCTATCTGTATTGTATCTTTGCTTATTTACATGTTTATTTCTGTTTTGGTAGTTTTGATTAGTAGCTTTATTCGGCCAATTGTCAAAATACTCCTTCAGCCCCATCATTTTATTTAAAACTGTTTTGTATGCTCGTACTAGTTTTGGGACACCTGTTTCGATAGAAGGATGAATTCCATCGATTATATCGTCTTCTCTTAGGTGTGGACAAGTAACAAAACTACAATTATAGTGATCACTTATTTCCTTTAATCCTAAGTTGAACTCTGCCCTCCTTTTTTCATACATCTTTCTCCAGATTGTGTTCCTCTGGAACCTAGGAAGTAATTCACAAAGTACAATTTTTGTTGTTGGTATACATTTTTGGTATGTATAAACTAGGTCTTCAACTTCTTGTAATACTTCACTTGGGACTTTCTTGTTCAAATCATTGGAACCAATTTGAAAAAGGGTTACCGTAGCTTTTATACCCTCATTTTCTATGTGTTTTTTTGCACCACCAACTGTTTTGTCTCTAAGCGTTGCAACTATCACTTTTTTGTCTTTTATCATTAGCTTTCGTCTTGATAACTTGTGACTCTAATACATTACGTGAAATTTAAATTTCCCACCCGCAAACACCCTTTATTTTAACTTTACAAGTTTTGTAAATATTTTTTAGTGGAGCAGATTTTTCTCACCCACCTTTGCTATTGTTTGTCATTTATTCAATTGATATGACTTTAGTTGATGTTATTTCGTATTAATAATGTATTTTTTTTTACATATTAATTAATATGAACTTATATGTGAAATGTTTTATTTACAAATTGTAATTTTTTGCATTTTATGATTTTTAATAAATGACTTTTTTTCGTCAATCTTGTTTTTATAGATATAGCGAAACAAGCTCAGACTCTGGTCTGTAATATATATATATATATATATTAGTACGTTTATGGTATCTGTCTGTCAGTCTTAAAGGAATATTTGAAAAAGCTTTACTTTTGCCAAAAAAATAGGATAATCTGTTGTTTATGTTACAAGGACTGATCGACATATTATTAACAATTGATTAGTTTATGATTATCAATCGTTTCGTGCTCGAAGATTAGTATAAACCATATTTCGTATAGATTGGTAAAAACGCAATATTTTTGAAAATGTCATTTTACTCCCCGTTCGTCAGTTTACAAGGCCCCTTCTCCTCTTTTATGACGTCTTTCCTTCTTCCCTATCTTACACTTATCTAGTTATTTCCGACTTAATGTTATCAAAGTTCATGCCAAACCCGCAAACAAGTTTTGATACTTTTGTGTTCAATATTTAAAATATAATTGAATTTTACGCTTCATACTTTCTACTTCTAATTATAGACCGCATTGCGGACGCGAAAGAAAGTACTGCAGGGGGATTGTAAACAACAGATTTGAAAATTTTGAATTTCCAAATGTTAGTTGGAAAGTGATTATCTAGCATGAATATCACATCTAGAATATCAGAAATAAACATGCCATAAAAGTGTTTTTCTCTCTTTAATGTCGAAAATTAAATAGTGTGTCAGTTGATTTGCGAGATGAATTTCTTTCTTATTATGCAACTGTATTTGCTTTGCGGAATGTCAATATATATATGAAATGAAAGTTAAAAAAACAAATACCCAACCTTATGTATAGTATAAGCTATAATTTATTATATAGCGTGCGTACATGTATGTGTTTGATATGCGAGTGTTTATAATTTTACTTCATGTTGTGTTCACGGCCCATATTTACATGGAATTATAAAGTCCCTGATCTGTTCCGTTTTTCAGTGTTTGTAAGTTAGTGTAGGGACAGTTGTAACAAGGTATATATAAGATACGTCCGAGACCCTTTTTTTATATATATATATTTCCGAGACCGTATCTATTTCTGCTATAGAGTTGTGGAGAAACAATGGTGCATACCAGTTGTTACAAGCTTTTATCGTACCGCGGGTAAATTAGCACGTGTTGATTGGATTAACGGATAAAGGATCCGTAGGGGTTAGTACATTTCATAGGGGGTTCATGACGTTATGTATCCTTGGGGACTTTTGTATGTTAAGGACACATATTGTTGAGGACACATATAATAATGAATTAGATAGGTTTTGTTCTAATATCTTGCTCTCAATATAAAATTACGACTGCTACCCGCATTGACAAGAAAAGCGAGCGAGAGTATCATGCCGGATACGCTTGTTTATAACGAACATATGTATATAACAGACGTCAAGTCTACTGTTAATGGTTACGTCATCTATTAAAGTTTTTGTGTTTCATTGTTTATTTTTCAACAAAAAGCAGCAGAAAATGTCAAGCGTGCAATAAATTCGTTATACGAATAACTACTGACCCACTGCGGACCATAGAGGGTGAATAAAATCAATAGGGGATACGGCCTCCGGCCTTACCTCCTTTGGATTTTACTAACCCTCTATGGATCCGAATGGGGTCAGTAGCGAACCATATAACTTATATTAGTTGGTCAGCCAATAAACTCAACTCAACCACTCTCAGACTATCACGCCATGCTGATGTTATAAATTGTTTCAGAAAAGGGAGAAGGTTTGATACCATTAAATCGTCTAATCCCGCTGTAAATGTTTGCACCTGTCCTAAGTCAGGAATCTGATGTTCAATGGTTGTTGTCTGTTAATGTGGTTTATAAGTGTTTCTCGTTTCCGTTTTTATTTAGATTAGACAGTTGGTTTTTGCCGTTTGAATAGTTTTGCACTAGCTTGCTGTTCGGTTTGAGCCAAGGCTCCGTGTTAAAGGCCGTACCTTGACCTATAATGGTTTACTTACTTGGATAGAGAGTTGTCTCATTGGTACTCATACAACATCTTTCTTTATCTACCACGTCATGCCAAATTATTTTCATTTTCTTGAGAGAGAAGATTTGTTTCACTAGGACAACACATTTCATGTACAATAACTACACTTTTGGTAAGTGTCGATGGAGTGCATTGAGTACAGTTCAACCGTAATTGTCTATTTTTCCGACGAGGCGGAATCTCCCGAAATAAAAAAACATATATGTTTTTTCTGGTTCCAAGGGAAATAACTCTAATAACAGCAAACGTAATTTTTGCCGTTATCCATTAGATGCGCTTATTTACGTACCTCTCACCTTAAGCATTGTTAAGACAGAAGAGATGCTTTTTCATTTCCAATTGTTAATTATCCATCTTTAGATGCTCCCTTGTCACCATCTTATGGTGTTTATATATTTTAACTTTTTCGATTCGCTCGTATATGTAACAACGCATTTGATTATAACAAAAGAAATGTCTGTATTACTGAAAAAAAATAATGCACAAGTGTTTTCGGTATCTTAAACTATATAAAACATTTACTAAATTTTATCATAGGTACAAGGACATCATTCGTTAATATAAATCAACATGCATACATCTTATACGTTCAGGAATTTCACTTCCAATCTTTTATGGTAATATTCTATACAAAGCACAACAATGTCGTCATTCACCTCAAACGCTAACAGAACCTTTAAACAGACTTATTTAGAAGGGTTATAGTTACGATACTGTTGTCAGGTCATTAAATTTGACGTATTTTGGAATTAATATTGATTAACTCATAGGGTCTTTGCATCTGAAATAAACACATTTGTTTTAATACCAGTTGTTGGCATGATACGGGTTTTGTTCTTCTCACATATTTTATAATGGTTTGATACTAAAACCCCAACGAGAGGGATTGTACATGATGAAGACATAATCTTACAATCAGTTTAATTGATTTCTAGAGCTGGCATATAAGTAACTGCTAGTAATCATTTGTTAATGTATGCATCATTGTCATTTTGCTTAGTTTCTTCTGTTACCTATTCAGACATCGGACTCAAACTTCTTTTAAACTGAGTTAAAATGTGCGTATTGCTTTTTGTTTGTTTATTCTACATTGACTAGAGGTATAGGGATATGGTTGAGATCTCACACATGTTTAACCCGCCGCATTTTGCGCCAGTCCCAAGTCATAAGCGTCTGGCCTTTGATAGTATTGTATTTTTTTTTTTTAATTTTAATTCATTTATGTTTCGGAGTTTAGTGAGACGTTCTTTTTCCTTGAACTACTACACATTTTGTTGAGGAACCAGCTGAAGCCCGTTTCTGGGTGCGGGATTTTCTCGCTGTGTTGAAGACTCATTGGTGGCCTTGGTCTGTTTTCTGCTCTTTTGTGGGGTTGTTGTCTCTTTGACACATTCTCCATTTTCATTCTCAATTTCATGACTGCTTGAAATTGAATAATCTTTAACAGAAAGGAGTGATGTGACCAAGAATTAGTGGTGTGCCTCCTACAAAGTAAAATCACAAAAATACTGAACTCCGAGGAAAATTCAAAACGGAAAGATCCTAATCAAATGGCACAATCAGAAGCACAAACACATCAAACACATGGACAACAACTGTCATATTCCTGACTTGGTACAGGCATTGTCTTATGTAGAAAACGGTTGATTGAACCTGGTTTTAATGTGCTAAACCTCTCACTTTTATGACAGCCGCATCAAAGTCCATTATATTGGCAACCAAGACAAGCAGACATAATAGGTAAAATTGTCAAAATATGGGGTACAGCAGTCAACACAGTGTCACAATGTTAATCTCAACAAACACAATCAATATCTTTCATAAATAGTAAACTCGCCAAATGACATTATCATTTAAAAAACGATTGGTTGATTGAAAGGTTTCAATATGATAATAAAGGGTTGTGGTGTGATTGACAATGACACAAATATCTACCAAAGTTTAAGACCACTTTCAGCATTATTGTGCTGTGTCTTAGCGGTCAGTTATTATTATAATAAAAGAAGCCGGAGTTCCCAGAGAGAATAACTGATCTCCGGTAGGGAAACTAACAATCCTAGTCACTTAAGATTTGATCGAGCGAACCTCCAACGTGCGGGTTGACAGGCTAGTGATACAGTAGTTTCCATAAAAAGGAAAGAAAACCTACTTACAAGATTCCTGATATCTGTCTGTTACTCATTTGGTCATGTCGGGCAATTTATAGCTGACTATACGGTATGAGTTTTACTCATTGTTGACGGCCGTAAAGTGACATAAAATTGTTTAAATATACGTTATTTGGACTATCAAAATGAAATTCTTGCCACCTAACATATGGAATAAATGTACAATTTTAATTCGATATATATAATAACGTATAGTAATTGTAACGTGCAGGGGGTCCTACACGCCAGATGGTACTTTGTGTGCCCGTAGATCCGTACCATGGTTACTTCCCTGGATTCTTTGTGTATCGTTGGCTAACCCGTACAAATGGTAACGTGTTTCCTGAACTAATTCAACCATAGATATAAAAGCCTAATAACAATTAACAAAAGATACTTTCGGTAAGTTTACAAAATGGAACCCTTAACCTAACAATGGAGTACAACATGTGTACAACACAAGGGACGCTTAATTGGAGCTATGACCTAACCTTACTACAAAAGTTGATATATGACTATAACCTATTTGCCTTACAGTACTTTAGTTCTTTGATTCAAAGGTAATATGGAAATATGGTTTCCAGTGCGCTCAAGGTACTTATTCAGGGCCAAGGTGTCACTGGTCCAAAGGGACAGTATCACGTTGTCACCTTAATTATATACCACAGGACAATATGTCACCACCTTATTCAGATAGTACAATTGGCTCTTGCTTATAAAGGTTTAACCAAAGGTCCTTGGTAAGCTACTTTTTATTCAGAAATAGTTATAATTACCTTTTCTTTAGTCTTCACTCTAGGAGCTCTGACGACCGACCTGATTAACGTTGCGAGAATTTAAACTCTACTTATATACTAGAATAATCTCTAACCAAAAATGCATATAATAAAATAAATATATTCCGTATTACTGTTACGTTTTAATATAACGTCTATAGTTATTTAATATCAAGCACTTACTTTTCCACTAGATAGGATCGGAACCAGTACCAAAACTTCGGAAATCGTTCTCCGTATTACAACCGTAATTAACGTACTTCATTAAGAAACGAAAGTGAGGATTTAAACATATGCTGACTTCCTAACAGATAAACTTAGAACTTCCCAATATCATTAAGGTAACTGAATAATTTTCTTCACAAAATCTTCTGTAATTTCCATTAAACGACACGTCATAACTATCAAAACAATAAGCAAAATTTTACAAATCAGTACATGGTTATTCAAATACAAATTCCTTAACCCTAATGTTGTGGTATCAGAAGCATAAATATTTTGATAATCTAGTTTTTCGTATTTTCTTGAGAGGGGGAGGGGGCTGAACGCACTGTTACATATACAACTTCATGTAAAAAGAAAGACGCAGCTGTTTCTCAGAAACAAAAGAACAAGGGTGTAAAGCAGCTATACGTTACTGTACGACCCCAACAAACCCATATATACCGTATAAGCTTAAACACACACAAGCATGACAAACAATTAAACAATCAAACAAGAAACCCAATATCCTGGTCTATGCTTAAACAATAAGCGAAAAATAAATATGAAAGACACAACCATTGATATATAGGCTACATAAATAAGGCCGTTAGTTTTCTCGTTTGAATTATTTTACGTTGTCATATCGGGGCCTTTTATAGCTGACTATGCGGTATGGGCTTTGCTCATTGTTGAAGGCCGAACTGTGACCTATAGTTGTTAATGTCTGTGTCACTTTGCTCTCTTGTGGACAGTTGTCTCATTGGCAATCATACCACATCTTTTTATATATATATATTCTAAATTGGGATACGCAATTAAAGATTCTGATAACATGAATAATTAATATTAAACATGTTTGGTAGCGCTAAACCAGTCTCTCATCTTGTATAGTGGTGTAGCAGAATAACATAACAAACTATATATATGTCTGACTCACCAGATCGGCCAAAATCACAGAAAAGAGAAACGACACAAAGAACCGATCTAGGACCACTTTAGCCAATTATGCCCAATCCATATATAATGTTTTCCAAGATAAAAAAATATCATCAGTTAATGATCATTTGAAACGGATAAAGTGTAAAAAAAAAAGGTCATAAACAGTCTGAGTCTTATTTGAACCAAAAACAAAAAATATTAAAACAGAGGGAATCGCATAAATCCCAAAAGGTGCGAGACCGATGATAAGCGTCTCCTTCTATGCTCAATTCACCCTCTCTGTGAATCTACCCCAAATAAAAATATTAACATTGGGGAAAAGACGAACAATTAGTAAAATTTAAGACTTTTATAATGGTATTTCAAGATTTAAGATAGCCAAAACAGATTGAGACACCTACACATTTCCACGATAAGGGTGTTTCGTAAGAGTACATTATCGGCATGAAGGTTGTTCTCTGATAAGTGTATGACATCACATCATTCAAATGGCAATTGTGTTTGTTCATGCTTTGGTTTAATCATCATTATTGTTTGGCTTGATCATCATAATTGTCTTCTTAAGTCTAGAAAGTTTCCACGATTTCCAATAAACTGACTTTTGAGAATATTGTTCTGAGAATACACCGTTGATGTTGGCATACGAACACGAACCATGCCACCAGCCACTCTTCTTATGGCGTGCACAATTAGAGTTTACCATTAAATCGTTGTCCCTGTCAGGAGTACTAAACATCATACCATCCAATGAAATTCCAGACGCAGACACCATACCATCACCTGTAAAGCATGATATACACTACATAACAATATTAAGCGTGATGTTGACCATCAGTCAGTGAACCGGTAATGTTTTGGACAAGGTGAATGAATACATGTATGATCCTAGTGACAGAAAACAGTTAAAAGTAAAACAAATTTTCGTTTTTTGAACAAAGAAAAAAAGTATTTCCAATTAAAAATGTGTCATGTTTGTAAAGTTACTATTATGTGGGTACAATATTGTTACTGGTTTTAGACTTATTTGACACGGTAAGGTCAACATTTTATAACTTTAAAAACGCATTTAAAAATTAGTAATTTACATGTTATGTCATTTTGAGCAAATGGTGCGGTCATTAGGCAGATATTGTACTTTTTGTCACGACGGGTGTCACTCATAAAACAGGATTTTGTAATGAGAACAATCCTTGTTTTTGGTGGGGTTAGTATTGATCAGTCTTAAATTAATAATGAATTGTGTACTTCTATGTTTTTGCTTCGTATATGGAGAGGCAATATGTATCGAAGGAGCATCCAAACTCACAACTGACAACGCCTTGGCAAAAAGCGCAAACGACCAATAAAATAATCTTCTAAAAACAGCAAAGAAATCTATAGACTTAGCAAATAAACTCATCATAGATAACAGGACTAAATTTAGTATACACGAACCCCACCAGAAATTTGGGGTGATATCAGGGGTTGGAGTCATAAAACTTTGCTCAGTGCTTGGAGCACAAAAATCATGCTCGAAACACAACATCCAGTATTTTAATTGGTTGATTCTTGATTCTGAGTACAAAAATCGTGCTCGAAAGTTTAATGACCGCAAGGCCAGGTGCTCTGTAAGAATAAGAAGATATTCCTTCAAATTTGGCAACTACTGTGTTGCTCATGTAAGTACAAACTCGGTGATTATTCATTCGTCTCAACTCGGCCGATTCCGTACCTAGAAGGAGAGTAGCGGATTCTACCGAGGATTGACGAATGGGTGATTATTCTCATTCGATGAAAAGAGGACGGAATAAAGGTTATGACAACTGGAACGTACCAGTCGTCATGTGATCATGGTGATACATGTACATCGTTATTTGTGTGTTTCCTTGTTGTTGTCAGTTTAATGTTTAATGGGTTTTGTGATGTCCCCTTGGCATATTCCAAATAATTCATTGAAGCAATGGAAAAATAAGCAAGATTAATAATTACGATTTCAGGAAATTTTATATACAAATAATGCTATCAAAAAAATTAGGCCGTTGGTTTTCTCGTTTGAATTGTTTTGCATTGTTATTTCGGCGCCTTTTAAAGCTGACTACGCAGTATGTGCTCATTGTTCAAGGCCGTACGGTGATCTATAGTTGTTAATTTTTGTGTCATGGAGCGTTGTCTCCTTGGCAATCATACCACATCTTCTTTTTTATATTAAACTGGCTCCTAGATCTTACACTACTTAGTTGTTTACATAACGTTTACCTGCTGTTCCATAGTAACCGGTCAGATTGAGTTTATAGTTATCACTCTCATCACCAACATACATTGTACTGTATACAGCATACGCTGTATCCCTTGTAAAATCTTCAAGGTCAAATCGGACTTGATATGATCTTTGTCGAAGTATGAAATGTAGATTATCATTCCCTGTAAGATTAGTAATTATGTGTAGAATATGAGCAGTTAAAATTTAACATTTCATACACCTCCTGTGTTATCGTTTCAATAAACAAGTTTGAACAAGTCTTTTCCAGTAATCACAATTTTCATTATTGCCTGGTGTCAACATGTTTATTTATCAAATCCAAAGTACGTTGTATGCATTTCTTATCAATGATTCTACAGTGTATTCGGTACGACATTTGAATCCTCAATGCTCTTCAATTTTAAATTAGGCTGGCTGTCTGACTTTTTAGATCTGAGCGTCACTGATGAGTCTTATGCCGGCGTCACACATTGTCGTATAGACCGACGTGCACCAGATGTACAGACTAAATTGACTTAAGTTTGAAGTTCGTCGAAATGCAAAAGTTTACTCTTGGTGAACACTATAAATCCAGGAAATTTGGATGCAGCATCAAAATTCTCATTCAGCTCTAGCGCTTGTCAAGCATATACCTGGTCGCTACACGCACGTAATACATACGTTACAAGCGAAAACACTAAAAGATAATTAAGTTTGCGACACGTGTAGGGCACGTTGCATTCGCATCAAGATCGTTCAGTTATTTATTTGGACGTATGTGTTTGTAACATAGGACTGGCATATTTTCATCGCTCCGCGAACGTATAAACCACACTTGTGGCGTATCAAAAACGTCTTCTGACATACAACGAAACTTGCTCTAACATTTACAGTTGCATGTATCTGTGTCTTTGCACTCTCTTTAAAAAAAATTATTTCTGACGTTCACATCACCCCACCGCCCAGGCAACGAATAAGAACTGATTTAACTCTGCCTCGTCCTTTGGGTGGCAAACTAATTGTTTTGAATAGTTCTACGTTCCAGACACGCCGAAAGTACGGATAATCGTCCTTGTACGACTGGAATGCTTCTCAAATACGTTCATGTGACGTTTTCCTTCGTAGCGTGCATTTCATCTACGCTAAACAAGCGCAAACAAACGCCTACATACGTTATTTGAACTCCCGATAAACGCTTGTGTACGCTTCTAGTACGCCATTAACTAGCTTAAAGCTCGTTTTTCACACGATACAGATATGATTGACAAGTTAAATGCGTCCAAATTATAAGCGTATTGGCAGCGTACATGGTATTTGACCACGACATACATACGTCGGTGCTATACGTTGATGAGTGACGCCGGTATTATGTAGACGAAACGCGCGTCTGATATATCAAATTATAAGCCTAGTAACGTTGATAACTATTTACACTTTAACAAATGCAGTTTTGCAAAGTGTAAAGACATATTTCTTTTTGCTACTAGTATTCAATATACTAATAACACATAGGTCAGTATAACAATGGCTTATTTTTTTTTATTTTGAAGTGTCTTTTATTTACTAGTTTTGAAATACATTAGTTAGCAGATCACCTATCAAAATAAGAAAAGGTAAAACTATTCTGTAACGGTTGATAAGATGCAAGACGAGACGTCTAACTAGAAAGGGAAAAGTTTCAACAAAAATTCCGATTTCCAAGGTAGTTTTAAAAAGAAGGAAGTCCATTAAATTTGAAAAAATCAAATGTCAGACTATATCAACCCAAAGAAGGAAAGGTAAACAACTGCCATACTCCCGACGTAGTACAGGTATAATCCGAACATAATGGTGCGTAAAACATTTTTTTTTTTGCATACCAAACCACCCACTTGCATGACAAAATGTTTTGCTTGTATTATCTTACCAAGCCAATGTTCTCCAGCAATGTTCCCGAATCCGGTTTTGTAATCATTCCAGAACCTATAGAAATCAACAGTTCCATCATATCTTCTTTGGATAGTCTAATAAGATACATTAGTCATGTTAGTGTTAATATCACCAAAGTTATATTTCTATTGTAGCATTGTACAAACCGCAACAACCCGATATTTTATATACTGATTTAAATTAACGAATCGTTACTAATAAAGTAATACTCTGAATTGATATCGATCGAGAATATGGTATATACTTTAGATTCGTTTTGGTCTTACCCGACATAGATCTTAAAGTTATTCCACATTTATTTATTAATACTACTTTTACTGTTAAGTCTGTTTTTTGTATATACATTTGACGTGACTCTGTACTTATGTATCCCGTTATACTTTGAACTACACAATTATTTTATTTATTATTATTACTTTTACTGTTAAGTCTGTTTTTTGTTATATCTATTTTACGTGACTCTGTCTTTATGTATCCCGTCATACTTTGAACGACAAAATTATTTTATGTCTACCTGTGCGAATTTCAAACGCGCAATTTTACACCAGTACTTAAAACCTTTCATCCTTTATGGGTGGATTTTACATAGATAAATAAAATCGTATAATATAAGCAAAATGAGAATGTTAAATTTGATATATGCCTTTTTGTGCTTCTTCGTTACATTTGTTATTTTTATAGTGATTAAGATGATAACACAATGTTGACTGTTGTACCCCTATTTTTGACATTTTTACCTATTGTGTCTGTTTGTTTTGTTCACGTATCGTTGACAATATAATGGAATTTGATGCGACTGTCATACAAGTAAGAGGTTTAGTTAGCTATAAAACCAGGTTCAATCCACCATTTTCTACATAAGAAAATGCCTGTACCAAGTCAGGAATATGACAGTTGTTGTCCATTCGTTTGATGTGTTTGGACTTTTGATTTTGCCATTTGATTTGGGACTTTCCTTTTTGAATATTCCTCTGAGTTCAGTATTTTTGTGTTTTTACTTTTTTCTCTGATGCAATTATATAACAAAAAGAGGCAAAGAAACCTTAATGTTTCATAAGTAAATGTTAACGGTTAAGCTAAGATCTGATTTTAAGGTAATGAAATTCTACTTTTTATCTATATGTGGGACCTATTTGACATTTTTATGCCGCTTTTTGCAATATTTAGTTGCTAATGACTGCAAAAGATTGCTTTGGATACATAGCTATTTAGAGATCATGTTTCAACATTTCGATTATTGAAAATAAAGTGTATGGAAAATATGGTTTACATAGATATGATATAATAAGACAAAAACAGTTAGATTATTTTTAGAAAGCCAGGCAAAGAGTGTGTTAAAAACATTTTAAGATATTTTTTTTTTCAATTTCTTAAATTTCTGTAGAGCTTTAATCTAATAATCATTTGTGTAGCCAGAACAAAGTTGCAGTAACTTTCTGGTTCGAACGGAATCAAACTAAATGGGTATGGCCTTTTCAGATCCTATGAATAAATGAAAGGGTATTACAGTTGTCTTATCCAGGAAGGTCTAAAGCGAAGACGGGAGTAAAACCAAATCGAATCGCATATTCTCCCAACTATTTTTGTCGTATATAACAGTGCTACCACCGTTGAGAGGTCATGCATATTAACGTATTATGCTATACAAGCATAACTTGCCCACCAATTACAAACATATATCGCGGATTTTTTTAAATTATCGTTTAGCCAACCTATATATAAAGTTTCATATTTGTATCACGATTTGCACAATTATTTCCATAATATCTCCCACTAAGATATATAGTGGTGCTATTACAACCAATAACTTAAAGTAGGCATTTAGTTAAATTAATCATTGTCTAGAATACTAGTATTTAAAAAGACTTCAAAATAATTTAACGCCTTTCGTGGATACCGTATAGCGTGTTATTTTCGCGGGTGTAAAATTTGGCGATTTTCGAAATATTTTGGCCGTATTATTTTTGGCGGATTAAAAACTTTTTTATACCTTTGCATGTGCAGTTTGAAATTGACGGAATTTATTATGGCGATTTTGTTCTACTCGCGAAAATAAGTGAAAATTTGCACCCCGCCAAAATAACCCGCTATACAGTATATGATTCAAGCAAATTATTCCGAAATTAATTATGATATATGTCCAATGTTTGTGTAGAAATGTAAAACTCCAAAACAGTGACAGTTAGCATATACAACGTAACAATTGTTTCGGAGTTTGCAACTTACAGTCCATCCTCCATTATCGATTCCCATTTCACAGAACACAGTCATGCTGGGTCCGTTTTCAGGCTGGATGACATACACTCCACTAAATGATTCAGCTGGTAACTCGCTACAGTCCTTTGGTGGAGGATTTAACACTTAGATTATAAAGAAGAGGAAAAGTTATTAATTATGAGGTTGTTTGAATCATATTAAAGCATGTCCAACGGCACTGAAAACCTGAAAGTCAGTGCTTAGTGCTATTATATCTGTCGTATTTATGTTTTCGTTCGATGCCGACCGGATATAGTCAAAGTAGCTGAAAGTGACGTAAAACATTAACAAAAAAGTGTTTTGTTCTTTGTTTTAGAAGATGGAAACCAAAACATTTAGAAATAATAGCACTATTATAGCAGTTCTAACACTATGATATCAGTTCTGTGTATCATCAAAACAGTGTCTTATATATAACTATCAATAAAAATGGTGTATCAGTCATGAGACAGCAATCCAAAAACAAATATAACCACGAGACATATATAAGGCAACAAACGGTCTACAACACTAAAGAGGTGTCTGAATTATGTGTCAAGATCATAATATAAGACTTCCTGAATAAAAGTACGCATGCAGAGTTACTTTGAATTCTTGTCTATGTTTATTTTTAAATTCTAGTCTTGAAAATTACGTGTACCAATTAGAATTTTTATCAATGAAAAAATGTTGAATCAATTAATCAATTTTCGTTTCAAATTAGAAAAAAAAATAGAGTTCTAAATCAAAATTTGTATCAACAAAAACCTGTGTTGATTATTGATTTGAATTTTGCAATTAATAGAATTAACAACAGTACATTAAATGACTTTTGATTTTAAACGCATTTGTACACTTGCATTTGGAATAAATAAGAATTCATCAATAAATATGTTATATTAATCTTTTATTTTTCAGTCTAACTATTTTTAAACATTAAAATTATTCTAAATAGAAGAAGTGGTAGAATGTTAAGTGTAATTATTTTTGTAATCATTAGTTTTATAACTGCTCATACACTTATTGTACAGTGTCTGATTGCATTTATTAAATATACAATTTTAACATTCTACGGAGAAGACAATTCACTAAAGAAAAAGTAAAATTCATATCAAGTTTGTTATTATTGAAAATGAAAATTTTCAAGCAGATTTTGTATTTCTTTAGAGGTAAGATATAATAAAAGAGCATCAACTTTATTTAAAATGACAGTGACTAAAAGCGTTAGTGCCTCCTGAAAGTATTGATATTCAGAAGAAATAAAGATACATTATATGAATAATACTTCATATAATATATGAAACTGTCACTTTATATATTTGGTGCATCCGAAATGCGTTTCTGCATTTAAATTTATCAGGAGCGCTTAAAATCAAAAATTTGAAACGCAAAAATGATATTATAATACTTGATTACTCGAGATTAATGTGACCAGTTAACCTACAAAAAAAGAGTAAAAGCCAAATTGAATACGCAATAGTAAGTAATGCATAGGATTAGTCACTCGATATGTAGGTACGTAAAAAAAGAAGAAACTAATATCTAAGTAAGTAATATTTCTTATTTATTCGTACATGATATACACAAGCATGAAGTTGCTTTGAGGATGAAATACCTTTAAGGGCAGAATACTTTGCCAATCATTTCAAACTTCAACATATTCATCATACTCAATGAAAAGATAGAAATACGCCATAGTGTCAAACATTTCAAGTTTTTTTATGATATAAGACTACCCATGCTAAACTTATACAAAATCCTGATACAGAAATTTTCTGGGGAAAAACAATCTTTGATTTTCATATCTATAACCTTTTAATACAAAAGGTTGTGCACTAGAAATAGTCATGACAAAATAATACACAGGGTTCACGTATTGTATTACTTTTAATCGATTTTGATTATTAAAGTACTCATTTTAGTTTTAATCATTTGATGTGGCAAATAAAAAGAAAATTAGATTTACAAAATAGAAAAAAAAAATAAAGTAAAATAAAATAAAAAGATTAAATTAAACCTCTGATTATTTAAATACGAGTTCCTAAAACCCTACCTGAAATCTTCTTTATAGTTTGTGATCCCTTGGAAAATTCCTTGTCAGGGCAGCATTCAAGAAATAATGAGCATTGTTCTAGGTTTGTGTCATAAGTACTAGAGCAGCAGTTGTTGTTATTTGTGCAAATCATGGCGCATTCGATTCCGGAACTGACTTTTATTGTCTTCATGGATGCCCTAACTAATCGTGTTTCCGTTTCTTTGTGGAACATCTGAGATTTCAAACTAAAACTTGCAGTAAATTGTGTGAAAAATATACAAACTGATGCTGTCTTTAAATAAAACATATTTTTCACTGATATGCTGCTACCAATTGCAACTGTTCATTTCACAACTGCCAAACTCAGAATATGAAGTTTTGACGTCGGTTAATTTTTGATTCGATAAAGTTTGATCATTTGATATATTGCATGAATAAAATATGTAAAAAATGTATAGTTACTACATTGCATATAGAAACAAATGTGTACATAACAACTCGATATTATTGGCATCACAAGATGCACATTGCGAAACCTAATGTATCTTCAGTAGTGGTTGAAATCAAATGTAAGAAATTTGAAAGATTTCCAATTGCATGCCTATAAGTCCTTAAGGATGTACTATGGTGAGGTTAGGTAAAAATTAAGAAATTAAGAAATTAAAATTGATACTATAAGCTGGTAGAGCATCAATTAAGGATAAAGATAAGCTAAAAATATTGATAGGTCATGGACCTCCTTTTCGAGATATTTGAGATTTAAAATAGGGCGGGAAAAGGCTTACTTGAACTTTTACCTTATATTTGCATTGGTATTATTTGGGTCTCAAAACAAAGAAAGAAAATCAAGAATCTTCTAAAATTTTGGTAAATGATCTTTCATGAGCTATAAAGTCTTATATGTAAAAATAACTGGGTTTTATGGGGAAAAATATTTTACATTGTATTGTATGGAAAAACACCAAGGAGTCTGAACATTTGACACAAATTCCAGAACCTCACCTAAGTACATCCTTAAAGTAAAACTTGACTATGCTCTCTACAGTTGTGTTAATTTATGGTCTGGCAAAACTGATGTTTTTCATATTGATAATTAGATTTAGACTCTCTTGTACGGAAGAAGCAACGTGTAAATCGTTCTACAAAACAAAAAACATTTTTCACGTCAGATTTATCTTTGGAAGCCTTGTACATTTAGAACAAAATACTTAGCAATAATGAGTTTCTCTCTTGTTGCAAATTTAAAAAAAAATTCTGTCGTGATGATCAAATATATATGTCAACTTTTAAACAGCAAATTTGGTATAGAGTTGGTCTACAATAAGTTACTATATTTGAAGGACCATAACAAGGCGGCTCTATCGGGCATCAGACTACTATGGGGTGTCCTTAGTTGTGTCCTAAAAGAAATGACATAAATGCAGATATAATTTCACTCTCACTTACGCATGTACATTGATATCCAACATTGAATTTTTGAACAATATCTGTGATTGATTCTTCTAATGAAACTAATTACGTAATCGAAATAACTTATATTTCTCACTTGACGTATGAACGCAATTAAAATCTTCATTATTTTTAAAAAGTAAAAAGCAGCGGCTATTGTACTTATTATGAACAAAACATTAAACACTGTAAATATTTCATAGCTTATTGCGGTCTGCTATAATTTCACATTTTCATTTAAAAAAGAGACATGAAATATGCAAAACCATTTGAAGAAAGCATATGAATTTACCGTCGATTTAACGCAACATGAGTAATACATCATTTGCTTGGGGTTCTGTAGTGCTCCGATTTTTTTAGTTTAGTGTGTAGTGTTTGTTTGGAACGGTTATAGATCTTTTCGACGTTTTTTTTTACAGGTTTGTATTTGACGTATGGTTTTATGATTACTTCCATTGATATTTTATCCCTCTTTGTAATGCAATACATGTATTTATGACGTTTAAAACACCATTAGAAAAGGAATGTTTTTATACTCGAAGCTTGAAGTATTGTATACTGAAGAAGACAATTCATTGACCTCTATATGTCTTTTGTCGTTTTTCCTCGGTTTATTTCGGTTGCTGCCTTACCTCATATCTCGTTTGAAACTTACTGCATGATATTTAAATCAAATATTGTTTAACAATGGGTTTCCTTGCACTTACTAATTATGAATTAACGAAGGTAACAATGAAATTTGATGAAAATTTCGTGTCATAACGAAGATTAGAAAGTGGTATTTGCTGCGTTGCTGTGTATATGTAAATGAAGAAAGACTGATTGACTTGAATTAGAACAAAACCGCATTTGGTGCGTGATTAAAATTGTAAACTGTTGTAGGATGAATTTTTGTAAAAGATTTTATGACTGGAGAACTTTAGGAAAGTTTTCAAAAGTATTTTTTTTTTTATCTCTCCCCCTTTTTTCAAAATCCTTATTTTTTTTAATTTTTTTGCTGTATACTATAGACATACATTTACTATAAATAAATTGTATTTTCTATTCCATGTTTACTATCCTAGGCGATATCGTCATTATAGAGACTCAATATGATATATCAGTGACAACTGCGGATAGTAAACTTGAAATTGAAAGCAAATAGCAAATACACTCTATGTTTTGTATATGTGTGATCATAGTATACAGAAAAAAGCAAAACCAATTGTCTAGTCCCCAAGTACAAGTGTAACTTTAAAAATAGTCCTAAACGGAAGTCTTATCCGTGACTTAAAAGTCCGTCCGATGACGGAAACAATATTCGGACGCCTTGTATTTCGCTAAAATAACTCAAACTAAATAATCCTTAGCGAGGATGGCAAATGAGACTATACACGGTAGCTAGGACAAAGAGGAAGGATGATCAATTTATTGTGGGAAGAAGATAAGCAACGCATCAAATGAGGTCTTCTCATTTAGTAGTTTAGATGTGTCTGGTTAGTGTCACACATCTTTATGTGGAATGCTACCTCATTATCTAGTACGTTTTAATGCGGATAATCAGTTCAAGCAGGGTTCGTACTCATAGCACATTTTCGTCTTGATGTTAAGCATATTATATTTGCCTCTTGATGTTAAACTTTCATCATTCGTCATAATCATCATCATCAAAATTCAAACAGGAAAAAAACCATCGAAATTAGTAACACAAAACCAGGTGACACCCAAAACCCTTAACTCGAGCAAACTGACAATTGAGCAACACACACCCTACCAAAATCCGGAATTGAACTCAGAGGCTCCGCAAGGGCTATCTATTGAATGATTAAATTATACGTTGGTGCCCACCATTGGTTGGATATAATGATATTGATGGAAGATATGAGCTTGACTGTCCCTCTGGTATCTTTCGTCCCTCTTTTAATATTCACTGCTTAATCAATTCATACACATGAAGTCATGCGTCCTGTTTGATTAGGAGAATAAAATGTCATTTGATAAGACGGTATTCTTACCTATATATCTCTATAGTTTATTGAATTGATTATTAAATTGGTGATTTAAAAAATTTGTAAAATTAGTTCTTCAAAATCTCTGCGAAATTGAGATTCTCGCTGGTTTTTAAAATGACTAAGAATTTTTGTATTCGAAATATTTAGTTACAACTGAACGATGATGATAGTTTTCCCATTTGTTTCCTATGATGTATGTTTTTTTTATTATGTATGACTTTATCGAATCAATATACTAATGATCGAAGGACGAGACTGGCTGCTTCAACAGGATAAACGCCCCTTCTTTGCAGACATCACCTAATCATGCGAATCCGCACTAAGTCATAATGTCACAATCGGTTATTTAACTTGTACAAATGCATGATAGTTCATATTCTTGAATTATCATATATTAATCGGTGTGGTTGTATTGTTTAGAATTTACTATTCTACATGCTCTATGCTACCTCTTTATTGTTGTTTGTCCTTTCTTCGTTTTATCTATGGTTATGATGTTATGTCTTTTCATTTGACTTGTGATTTTCAAATGCCGAAGAACCACACTTACATTTAAACGAGTTAAGTAAGAATCGTGTTACGCTCGTAAATGCTTAAGTTGATGCAAAGAGTTCTTACTAAAGGACAAAATAGTTAAGATGTTTTCGAGTTACCCGAATTGATAAGTTTATGATAAGGGTATGCAAAGAATTTCCTTAGATCCGTAAGAATTTCAAAAGTCTTAAGGGCTGTCAATCATTCTAAGATTGATATAAGATTGCTTCTTGTTACACTCTTAGTCACTGAGACAGTCTTGTGATGATCTTAAGTGCTAAGAGAGCTTCTTGTTACCGGCCCCAGCTTGTAAAAATGTGTATGTAAGAGATACGAAGACAAAAAGAATAGATATATTTATAAGTGTTTTGTTTTTATTTTAATTTCGACAAAGATTTATGTATATACAAATGGTTAAAATAAAAAATAACGATTGGATTGAGAAAAAAAAATCATGTGGCGTCCTTAGGTGTTATCAAAACCAGTTTGATATCTTTTTTTCCTAGGGATTTTGTTCCAGTGACTTTTTTTCTTGTGACTTTTTTTCCGTTTACCATTTATAAAGGCTTCATACGGTACTTATTTGTTTGTACTTGTTCGACATTTGTTTTTTTTTTCTAAAAGTAAAAGAAGTTCAAAAAAGCATTTCCCGATTTTTAGTCAGATTTAGTTTCATTTTTAAATATATAAAAGACACAAATGATTACAAAATGCACTTGAGAAATACTTCTTCATTCTGAAAAAAAATTATTAATAAAATTTCAACAACAATTCATTTATAAGTATCAAACTTTACCAAACTTGTCGATTAAACACAACAGATAGAGGATTCCCGTGTAATCAGTTATGTAATTAGACACGTGTCAAACGGTTCATTGATTATCGGCATATCAAAGAAAAACAGGCATGTGTCTAAATAATGTTGAATATCTCGTTTATTTATGATTATTTTCCTATCAATTTCTACCATAATATGAAAAGATATTACATGTTACAGCACCCCATCTAGTCCTTAGTGGCATTTTATAAGTCGAAGTCTAGTGCACTAAGGACTCATTAGCAGTGTTTAGACGCACCCAAACTGGTTTACCATCTCGCTTTTAAAAAAATCGCTTGTGAAAAGGGTAAAATCCTGTTAATTTTTCTCCTGCCAACTCGCCCCACTAATGAAAAAATGTAAAATCTACATGAATAAATATATAATTTTCAGGTATGCCAACTCGCCCCACTTAAAAACGAAAATTTATTAAATTGTTTTTAATGACTATGAACATCAAAATTATATATTTTGTAAAAATATTTCCTTTCTCCATTTTAACTGTACATGTATACCTAACAACAAAATTATTTTCATTTACCTGTGTTTAAAGTAATTGCAAATGGCTGATATTTTGGTTTAAGCTTATTGTTATTATTTTTAAATTGTTTAAAATTTCACAGCGGTAAATCATGTTATTTTAATTATTCTTTCCTTAGTTATTTATTTTGTATTTACATTGTATCATAGATTAAATTTATTTGTTCAGTGTATGTTCACTGGTTTAAATTTGTCTTTTGATTCCGTTAAGCCATTTCAATTGATACTTTATAATGTGTCTTTCTATGTTGTGATGTTACACTGTTGTTTCAGATAGGGGTGAAGGTTTGGTACCATTAAAACGTTTAAACCCGCTGCAATTGTTTGCACCTGTCCTAAGTCAGGAATATGATGTTCAGAAGTTGTCGTTTGTTGATGTGGTTCATTAGTGTTTCTCGTTTTTCATATAAATTAGATCGTTGGTTTTCCCGTTTGAAGGGTTTTACACGAGTAATTTTTGGGACCTTTATAGCTTTTTGTTTGGTGTGAACCAAAGCTCCGTGTTGAAGATCGTACTTTGACCTATAATGGTTTGCTTTTATAAATTTTGACTTGGATCGAGAGTTGTTTAATTGGCACTCATACCACATCTTCTTATTTCTATTGGTTCAAGAATTGGATAAACATTATGCTTCACCAGTCACTCGTTTTATATGACTCTAGTAAAGTGAATACCATTAAGAAGCTGTTTAGTATTCAATCTACTTTCTAATGTTTATATATTAATGCATTGTGAATACATTTTATAAATTTATCCTGACTAAGTGATTAAATCAAAGATCTGTTAATAAAGAGTGAGATGAAACAGTAAAACCGCATGATCAATAATTTTAGGACATGTATGTGAAAGGGATGCACAAAAACGTTCCACAACAAATTCATATTGTTTATGTAGTTCAAAGACAGGCAAGGATAGAAAATAACGAAAATGGGATGAGACTATATTGGGGTTCTTATTGGCAAACATATCTAGCTTGACCGAAATATACCGGTATATGTCCATACATATGATCATTTTTTTTAAATACAGTGTGACACAATACGATTTACTTCAAAAACATGGTGTTCATGCTGCAATCCATATTGGTCATAAATTAGAAAGAAAAAAAACCCACTGTAATGTCTTTAATGATCGAAGTGAAATAGCACTAACTAGGAAATAAAATTTTGGAAGGGTTTTGCTAAATATATTTAGGTTAAAAAGTGTAACTTTGTAACAATATCAAATGTCTATTTCAGCTTTCAACACAAAATGTTTTATGAAGATTTGTATGAAAAGCGATAGTGTCTGAAAAGGAAAAACCACCACTATGATCTTTCGGATATCAAACTCCTATTGAGTGGCCTTACTTTTGATCCCGAAAGAAATTAATAGATGAATGTGTTATTTCACTCTTTAATGCACATGAAAGTTGGTAAACAACATTGAATTTTGGAACAATATATGTGATTGATTTTCTAATGAAACCATGACGATATCTAATTGATTCATGTTCCAAATTGACTTTTAAATACAGTTAAAATCTGGTTTATTTTTCAAAAGTAAAATATCGATAGCTATTGAACTAATTACGAACACTCCATTAAATACAGTAGGTTTCTCTAGATTATTGCTGTCTGACATAGCTACACAATTATCTAGTATACTACAAATGGAACTATTTGCGTGTAGACACACCAAATATACAAACATATGATCAAAATATAAATTAATAAAGATTTGCAATAACTGCGATGAAATCAAACATAAGAAATGAATCACCTTTTGTTGACATGTAATTTTGTTGTGTTTCGTAGTGCTCCAAGCTTTGTTTTTCTAGAAGTGTGTCTAGGACGGTTATTTTATTTTTTCTTCGTTTTTCATTTCTTTTTCTCTGTGTGTCATGTTTTGTATTTGACGTATTGTTATATGTTAACCTACAAATGCCTTCTGTCTCTCCTTGCAATGAAAGTAATTTATTTATACCATTAAACACACATTTAAAAAAGGAATCTGTTTTTTTACTAGGAGCTTAAGATATTGTATAAACTATAATATATTAAAGAAGATTGTGTGTTGACCTCTATACGTCTTTTGCTTTTTTCTTATGTCATTGGGTAGCTGTCATACCCGAAACAATATTTTAGTCATAATGAATTTTTTTTAAATCATAATCAAAAGTATGTTTTTGACTGTGTTTGGTATGCATTTTCCTATTATAAATTATCAAATAAGATCAAAACCGAGCGCAGGAGTTAATGGGTTCGAACGACCAAAGACTGGAAAGAGATATTTGCTGGGTTCTGCATTTTCGAGATTGAGTAAATACTTATTGGGTTGAATCAGGATTATGTTTCCGAAAAGGGTCACACATCTTCATGTGAAATAATACTGTGTAAACATGCACAGTAGACAATGGCATATTAGTTATGTTTCGAAATAGAATAATTTTGCAGCAATTCGATATCTATTTACGCTAAATGCTAAATGCACCAGGAAGGTTTGATAATCCATTCTTATTATTCCCTTGTGAGGGGTATTATTTCTATGAATGATTTGATTGTTAAGCATCCAGTGGGCACATAGTTCATGCATATTAAGAACGATAATTGGTGAAAATCTCTCAGTTAAAAAGATACCAATGGGATATTCAAAACTCTTAGGTCGAGGAAAAATAGACAAGGCTATAACAAAAAAAAAAACAACAACAAAAAAAACAGAGGCATACAATTCTACTAAACACTACATATAAAACTGAAGATTTAATTACACGAACCCCACAAAATACCTGGGATGATCTCACATGCTCCGGAAGGGTTAACTATTCAATGCTAAAATAATACTATGTTGCCTACGTATTAATTTGAGTTTTTGATATTGATTGCAGATCTTGGATTTTCACTGTTTAATTTATCATATACAACTATTAAGCCCCGGGGAAATCTATAGTTTGTAAAATGTATCTTATTATTTTCAATTAAAGAAAAAACAACACATTGCGTTTTTTAACAACTCTGAAAAATTAAGTTTCTCGTTGGTTTTGAAAATGACTAAGATTTTTTACATTCGGAATGTAGTTTTAAAATATTACACACTCAGTCAAAATGTCACAATCGTTATTTAACTTGTCCAAATGGTTGAAAGTGGATATTAAATAAGTATTAGATATTTCATCGTTTATTTGTGGTCTATAATAGCTTTACCATTTCCATGTATGGTTGAAGACCTAAAAATAATTGTATCATATAATTTATTGGTAAAATAATTTAATACGTAACCATCATCATATTAGAAACATTATATAATTATTGTTTATTAGTGTCTTTATATTAAATAATTAAGAACAAGAAAATAATTTCATAGTTGATACTTCATTTATAAATAGAAATACAATACTAGAAAAAAAAGATAATTGCTTTTGTATTTTGAATGATCAAAGCAAAACACAATGATTACATCGATAGTTATGTAATAACATAAGAAAGTAATTCATCAAAGAAAGTTTAATCATTGATTCACAGTCAAAATCGAGATGTTAAAAAAAGTTGACGAATAGCAAATATTTCAATATTTACAGTGTGTACTATTTGGTATAGTTTTCTAAAAAAAAAAACATTTCCCTTTGATATGAACTCATTGCAGAAATAGTTATTCATAAAAACTGTGAAACTTAGAAAACCCCTTTTGTGTTGTTTGTTATAAATATACCATTAACTGTACCAATTTTTATCTGCATCAGATGCGCATGTCGACAATAAATGTCTCTGTAATGATGCTCGAGGTTAAATGTATTTGAAAATCCAAAGCTTATTAAACAGATAAAGAGCTTATGATATATGTTTTACTTCAATTTAAAAATGATTTAGTGATAATTAGCTACAGGTGTTTAAAAAAAAACTTAGCTTCGCATGTTATATACATGTATAAGCATTCTCATCGTTCATTCCATGTTTGCTTTCTCATTACCTATCTATCTGATTTTACATTGCAATTAGATTAATTGTTTGCAATACTTATTTTTCTCTAAAAGTTATAGTGCCTGTCATCAGACTTGCACCAGAAGAACCATGCAGATAACGGTTGTTTTTGTCTTTGTTATAGTTGTTTTTCTGAAATATTGATAACCAAAATGATACCGTTAGCTGTTTATACTCTTATTTTTCCCATAATGTTAAATGGAAACCTGTAGAGATTGATTGTGTACTGTTTACTTCAAATCCAATTATTTTAGAATAGAGGTAACCAGTAGGCGAGTACTCTGAGACCTGTACTTAGTGTCTTTCTGTTTTAGGATGTACAAGTGCCCGGCCACGTCCACTCTGTGTTTTTGTTGGATTTTTCCAATTGTCTCCATCCGATTTTTATAGTTTGTTCTTATGTTGTACTGTTACACCACTGTCCAAGGTAAGGGGGAGGGTTGGCACCTTGAAACGAGTTTAACCCCGCCACATTCTGTATGTGCCTGTCCCAAGTCAGGAGCCTGTAATTCAGGGGTTGTCGCTTGTTGCTGTGTAACATATTTGTTTTTCGTTCATTTTTTGTACATTAATTAGGCCTTTAGTTTTTTCGTTTGAATTACTTTACATTCATCATTTCGGGGCCTTTTATAGCTGACTAAGCGGTATGGGTTTAGCTCATTGATGAAGGCCGTACGGTAACCAATAGTTGTTAATTTCTGTATTATTTTGGTCTTTTGTGGAGAGTTGCGTCATCGGTAATTATACCATATCTTCTTATTTTTATATATACAATTGATATTAATAGACAAGGCATGGGTATTTTGTGTATGCTTGTTAAAGCGTCGATTACTGCGTATCAATTATAGCTATTTGACTAATAAATGGTGTTATTTCAATTAAAATCTAGTAACAAAGATATGAATTAAATTATTACTGTAACACAAACCAAACAATATTGCTTTTGCATTTTAATTTTTACAAATCAATAAAATTTTCAGAAAACTTAAGAAAAAAAATAATTTACATAGAAATATGATTTTAGAACATAAAATATTTACTACGTGAAATATTGTCGGAGCAGCAAGTGATTAAGGTCCCAGAAGACCTGCCTTCATCATAAATTATGGTAGGTTTGAAATGGTGAATTTATAATTTTCTTTGCAATTATTTGAAGATTTATAACTTTGCACTGTATTTTTTATTTTTTTAATTTTTTTTTTGTGTGAAAAAAACATTTGTTTATTTTTTTTTATTTATTTTTTTTTTTTTTGGGGGGGGGGGGGGTGTTCGATAGTAATCTACGACAGGTTATTGCCGTTCTGATATAATATATCTGCGGTTTATTCAGGATCCAAGATTGTTTTTTGCTTTAATTTTTGTTAGGGTTGGAGAGGGAGAGGAGGTTTATCAATTTTGCGAATTTTGTTGTAGTTTTTTTGGTTCTATCAGAGTTTCGTAGAAAAATTATTTCCGGGAATCCCTTACAAAAAAGATGACGCGAAAGCAGCTGTCCAATAAAAACCTGTATGGTCGCTTGTGTGTTCGTCAATTATAGCTTCTGATTTGATATGCATATAAGACAGTGAAATTCTTGTTTTGTTTAGGGTAAACTACATATTTTGGGTCAAAATCGAATAACGGGTTGTGTATGCAAAGCAAGATGAACTTTCCCAATCAGTTAAAATGTGTATATTTCGTTTGAATTTACACTTCATCTTGATGTGTTCGTATGATTCACCCTTTATGTCAAAAGTTATTATAGTTACCAAAAGTACCAGGATTATAATTTATTATTACAGTTACTATAATCATAACACTTAATATCTAAATCAAAATATGATCTCTATAATTGATATACAATATTGAAAAAAATACCTTAATACCCTTCCGGAGCACCTGAGATCACCCCTAGTTTTTGGTGGGGTTCGTGTTGTTTATTCTTTAGTTTTTTATGTTGTGTCGTGTGTACTATTGTTTTTCTGTTTGTCTTTTTCATTTTTAGCCATGGCGTTGTCAGTTTGTTTGTTTTAGATTTACGAGTTTGACTGTCCCTTTGGTATCTTTCGTCCCTCTTTCATTTATTTTATCATTTAAAAGTAACAGAACAAGATCATTCTCCTAGCAATTTCTTGGTATATTGTATCATTCATAAAAAAATATGATTGACATATATCCTATCAAATCATGTAAATCAATTTTCGAACGGGCATTTCTCAATCCATTACAAAAAATCAAAATGTTAACGAATAACAAAAAAACCAATGCATCGCAAGCTGGTGTTTTTATGATGTCATAACAACATTAATTCAGGAACAAAATAAACTAGAAAATTAATATTGATAGGTTATGGAACTCCTTTTTGAGATATTTGGTTTTTGTTTTAAATAGCGGGAAAAGGCTGAATCATCCTCTTACCTTATATTTAGCATTAACATTATTTGGGTCTCAAATCGAAAGAAAAAATCTCAAATCTGCTTAAAATTTTGGTAATGACCTTTTTATGAGTTATTGATGTCAACTATGAAAGGACAAGTTGGTGGTACATGTGGTATGAGGCAAAACAATTTACCCTGCATCGTAGAAAAAAAAACCAAGAAGTTGGAACATCTGACAAAAATCCATAAACCTGACATGAGTGCATCCTGAAATAAAAATTGACCTGCATAGTTTTACGATCTTCAGCACAAGAACATGGTTAAGGGAATGTGACAGGTTTCGAATTGTAGGGAGTATAGGCAAATTCCAACTGGCTCGGATTGACAAATATGACCAAATAAATAAGTATTTAACCTTGACCTAATTTGGCATAAACATCCAAATACCTTAATGTATTGAAACGTCGCACGCTACTGGTGTTACTTTGGTAAAATCACGGACAAGACACATTCATCTTATTAATTTTTAAACATAAAAATTGATATTATAAAGTGTTGTATATCATTTTAAAGCTTTTAAACTCTTCTTTCATATTATTACAATTTTGTATATGTAACAGACCATTTTCATTAATTAAAACTCAATAAAACCTTTATTTTGCAATATGATTTCCTTGTCCCGCGTTACACTTTTAGTTTTATGAAATTCTGAATACCGTAAAAAACATATAAATTTTATTACCAAACGATATAAAAGTTTGTCTAGAACAAGCAATTCATAATTGGGCGATGA